>PVKZ01000166.1:904828-1281163 GCA_004027375.1 Macroglossus sobrinus | reverse complement strand
CTTTCCTTTCCTTTCCTTTCCTTTCCTTTCCTTTCCTTTCCTTTCCTTTCCTTTCCTTTCCTTTCCTTTCCTTTCCTTTCCTTTCCTTTTTTGTTCTTTCTTTTCTTTTTAACCTGGACTCTAATAACTGTAACTATAACCGTTTGCCCATTTAACCACAGAGTGTGACATCGGTTTTCTCTCATTTCCTCCTCACCTCCACTCCTTGCCATGCACAAAGGGAAGACGGAAACAGAACACCTCCCAGGTTCCCACTGTCCCAGGCATCGTTTGCTTCAGCAGACGGGCTCAGAAACATTTGCACAATGAAGCCGCAGTGTTCTCCAGGTTGAACACCAGTCAGTGTGCTTCAAATCCCTTAGACCGTCTCCACACAAAGTCGCCTCTGTCCTTGAGTGCTGGCTCAGCCGTCCGCCCAGAACTGCTGGGTGATGGAGGAAAATAGAAAATTGCTGACAAATTCATCACTATCAATGCTCGTCAATGCATGGAACGAGAACCAGCCGAGAGGGCTGTGCCCTTTTCCAGCGCCAACTTTGGCCTTTGGTGGAATGGACTGCAGTGTCCTGGAGGAGCCGTGGCTCCCAGGAGCGGCCAGTGAGGTCTAGGCTGATAGCAGATGGCGTTAGCCCACTTCCTGCAGGAGTCATGGCTGCAGAGCTGCATTCAAAGTCACCGTGACTTCCCAGCCTTTACAGACTCAGGGATTTTTTTTTAAAGTGTCGAAGTGCCTTATGCATGCACAATGCCTCTCTTTCTTTGGTCTGGGGTTGGCTCCCAAAGATTCATTTGAAATACAGTCAGAAGGGTGCTTTTCATCCAATGCCTACGACTTGCCTCTTTCTGGTCACACAGTGAGTCCCTTTGGTGGAGTTATGTGACTTGTTCTTGCCACTGAGTTCTGCGTCGAAAGAACAGGTGACGCTCTCAGGCTGTGTACTTAACTGCTGGTGTGAGACCCTCCAGAGCTGGCTTTTCTCTCTGGTGATGAGCCAGCAGTGTTTGGTGTGGTGGCTATACTCTCTCAAGCTTGGCTCCAGGCGATGCTGCAGCGAGCAAACAGCCAGCCAACCCTATGCGCAGTGCGCTCTTAGTGAGAGATGACCCTCTGCTATTTTAAACCATTAACTGCTGGGGGCTTATCTGCTATCGCAGCATCATTTGCATCAATCTGGTGGATGCAGAAATTAGTGTCTACGATTCGGGTGGTGCCCAAAATAAGACATATGGCCGTGGTTTAGGATGGTAGTGATGGGCGGTGAGGAAACTACTGGCAGGCATCTGGAGCACGGCCGTCTGTGGTTTCTGTGGCAAAACAGTTAGCGCATCCTTACCTGAAACAAAGTGGAAGCGGGTTACCACTTAGTAAACCCAAGGTCTTGGGAAGAGATACTAGTAGCATGTGCTGATTTTGGAGGCAGCACTGGACGTGGTGCTGTGCCTGAATCCCTGGGTGACCACCCAGACCGAACACCTGTTCCCGTCGTGAGGGGCACGTGAAGACCTTTGCTCTCTTGGGTGACTGAAATCTAGGGCCCGTTCATTACCATAGCAGAACCAAGCCTATCCCCGTGAAATGTAGCACGGTTGACCTCATTTTAAAAAGAAGCTGCAGGAGATTTGGTGAATATCTCAGTGTTTCACAGCCATTTAAACCAGTGTGTTTTGTCCCTGTGACTCAATGAGTGCCATTATTTTGGCACTGAGCTGGATAGTCCCCAGCCTGAGAGAGCTTTCTTTTTTAACCCCTGTCAGAGCTTGTGCACACTTGGGTTAGATGCCTCTGGCCATGAAGGCTGTCCTGAGGAGACACAGGATTTGCTCAAGAGGCCAGAACGGGAGAGCTTAGCCCAAACATCCCATTCCAAGAGAAGATGGAACAGAAAACCCCATGTCACACACAGGAAATACATCCTCATTAATGCTCCAGAAACGAACATCTGCTAGTGTCTGTGTCAGGTGGCACTGCATCAGATGCCACAGGTAAAACGCGTCAGTCATAAATTCCTCCTATCCAGGCTGTTCCCCTCAGAGTCACTCTTGCAAAGCTTTCAATCTATGCTAAGCTTTCTTGGGTCATGGTGCCACTTGAGAAGCCGATGGAAAACACATTCCACAGAAAGGACATATACCTGTGCTCATGTTTCCACAGTGCTCAGGGCCACCTTAGCGTGTTCCTGGGCTCCACCTGTGCAGCTGGCCCCATTGGTCGCCTGTGCCTGAGGAGATTCTGTGCCTCGGCTTCACCCGGATGCATGTGGGAGGCCTGGAGAGAACACAAGTACATGCTTCTGCTCGGTCCATTTATACAAAAGACTCTTTTCAGTAACCAAACCATTTAAACAGAACAGCAGGGTGGAGCCCACACCTGATAATGTTCAGGAAGAAAGCTGTCGTTTCCGGAGCTTTTCCATGGCCTGTGGGAACAAGCAGGCAGCCAGAGGACTGGCTCTTGGCCCATTGTTAATCCGAGCGGAACCTTGAACTCTGCAATGCCTTTTCCAGGAGATACAATGAGGTATAATTTCTCTACGATCCCAGGGTTGATTCCAGGAGCACAGGTCAATGACCCCTCTCTGAGCTGAGGTCTCCCTCTAAGACCACAGTAACATAGAATCCAAAATCTCACACTCACTGCAGAGGGATAGAGGAGCTAGAGCTGCGCCAGACAACCCTCGCGGCATTCCAGAGGCCCACGGACCCCTCTAGAATTGCTGCTCTCGTCCCAGGCCCGTCCTGTGACCACCCCTTGACCCGGGCCCACGCCCTACCACAGGACTTAATCACAGCTGGCTTCCTCCTGAAAAGTGTTCTCCTGCGACAAACAATGAGAGGGTCAAGAGGCCATAAAGAAACCACCTACCTGTCAGATCCATTACTAACTCTACTGCTAGCGGTGTGTTTGCTGGGAGAGGCATATAGGGAAGATGAGGTTTCTGGGACCTTAAAGTCTGTGGAGCGGTCGCCCTGCGAAGTGGCCCCCTTCTCGCTTCTGTCACTATATCTGAGCACCTGCGGCAGGGCTGAAAGTGTGGATGGGGTCGTTTCGTCTCTCGCACCCATGCCACGAACGCACCTAAGGAACAGAAGAAAAGTCTGAGGGCTTCTTCTTTTCCTACCATTTTGAGAAAAGAAATCAACGTTGCCTTTTCAAGTGTAAAAGAAGCCTCAAGCTTCTAAGCGTTTTTAAGTTTCTCTTCATCCATCTCGTTTTGCAGTAACTTCAGAAAGCACTCCCATTTAATTTCCGTGTTTTTTACAGCAACGCCGGAAGAAATTTTTCTGCTTCCCTGATGACTGCTGCATCTCTCCTCTGTGTATCCTGACCAAACGGCCCGCAGCTCTTCCCGCATATGCAGCCACCCTTCGGTCCTCCTGGTTCCCTCTGTCCACAGCAGGCCATGTCTCAAAAGGGGAGGTCACCAAACCTTGACTCGTCCCGTTTGGTTCCGAAACACATGTTCTGCGCCACGCACATCCCAGAGGTCTCAGCCAAGCTGCCCGCCACAGCAATCACCATCGTCACATTGAGTGGGCGAGGAAGAGAGGCCTGCAGCTACAGACTCCAAGCATACCATCAGGGGTTTTATACTGTTCAAAAATAGTAAAAAAAAAAAAAAAAAAAAAAAGACTGCATACTGTGATTTATCAAGGAGAAGGGACATTTGGGAAGAACCGGTAAAATAACGGTTCAGGGACCCGTGCAGTTCTTAAGTTGCTCAGCCTTCTTCATGTTTAGATAGGCTTCAAAATTGATAATCAATGCATAAAGCTGGCACCTCCAGGCTCATGACCACAGCCACCTCCTCTACCTGCTTTTGCTGCTCCTTAGTCTTTGACCTCATCGTCTCATCCATCGATGAAACCTCTGAGTTCCCAGAATCATTTCATATCACCGGGAGAGCGTAAGTGCCACTCGGTAAATGGTCCCTAAGCACTCACCATCTTATATTTCCACCTCCCCCACAAAAAACACAACTTTCAAGAAAACTAAGTGAAAAGGGAATGAAAACACTTTAAAACAGGAATCTTTGTTTAAGGTATTCCACAGACCAGCATACAGTAAAAAGCGTGACACTGATTGTGTCCATTTAAGATAAACTGATAAATAATTTTGTTCTTTATTTACTAGAATGTAAGTGAAGAAAATCAGTTTTTATTTTTTTTATTTTAAGAGCTTTAAAAGTTGGCTTCAGGAAGATAAGGCGCTGACTTTCAGACCCCAAACTGCTCCTGGAAGGTGGGCAGCCTGGTTCTCAACGTCGACGTCAAAATGTCCGAACCCGCAGGAAGGTTTTAGAAGAGTTTCTCTGAGCCAGATGTTTGAGAATATGCCCGGCAACAAGATCTCAGTGAATGAGAAAAGGCTTCAGAGAACATCACTTTTGCGTTTCCTTTTCTACATTTAGAATTAAAGGAGAAACAACTCGGGGTTCTGATGTCGTTGGTGGTGGATGAAGGAGGTGGGAGAAGGCGGCACGGGGACATGTCTGGAACACGGGAGACATGTGGAGGGCACAGCACAGTGAACAGTTACTGTGTGCAGCACACAGAGGTGGCCGAGTGCGGGATGAGCCAATAGCAAGGCCTTTCGTGCTGGGCGCCGTGGGCTGTGCCCCAAGGGGTCTGGGAAGGAAGGTCACTGCGACCTTTCAAAGGTGTGGACCCTGGGCGAGAAGGGACAGGGCACAGGGCGTAGTCAAGGCAAAGCCTACCTTTGTTCAGGGAGAGGGAGGCCTAGGACGTGACCGGGACGTGACCGGGACGTGACCACCCAGCCAGGAATTTATGAGCCTGGAAGGCCTGCCACGTGGCCCCTACCCCTGAGATCGTCGGGTTTATGACATGGCCCCTTTTTTGTTCACATTATAACTTCAATAAATTTCATGAATTTTCATCACATTCATTGATGATTTTATTTAGGTTTTTCTGGATTTAGTACAGGATCTACTAATAGAACGAGTCTATTTCTCATGTCTGGTTTATATTTTTCCCATCACAACAGTTCATAATCATTTTTTATGGAATTCTTAGCAATGCAATTCCAGAGACATGTTTGTTGGGGATTTTTTTTTTTTTTTTTTGAGTGAATATCTGCCAGTGGCCTTGCGTGACTTCCCTAAAGGGTCACTGATCGTTTCTTCACTGCTTTGGACATAAGCTGTTTGTGAACAGCCCCAGAGACTAAAGTCACCTATTCACGTTTTCAGCATCAAATGAAGTTCTTTTTCAGAGTAGATTTTATCACATGACCAATTCAAGCTTCCCTTGCACATTTTTCTCGGAGGGTGATGATACCCATGTCACAAGAACTGTTGAATGTGCTGAGTGTGGGTGCCTGGGATTCAAAAATAGGTCAGCCAACCTACCTCGAAGGAATAGCCTGAACCCTCAGCTGAAAAAAAGCAGCCTCCACGTGAACCCAGCGTGTTGAAGGAGTCTGTCTTCCTGCCAGTATCTGAGGTAATTTCCTTCAGCATTCTTGAGAGCTGGTTGGACAATCTGCCTTTCTTTCTCTCCCTCACCCCATGCTTGGATCGTTGCCAGGGGGTAAGGTTTTCTCAGAATCAGAATGTGGGCTGGCTTCCATTCCTTGTTGTTTACTCTGCCCATTGTATCCTGAAGAGTTCCCAGAAAACTAAGGGGCTGAGAGAATTCAGGGAGAAAAAGGGCTTGGAGGAGCTGGCCAGGAGCAAACTCGGCATCTGTCCCCTACTTCTGAAGCAAAAAAAAAACCCAGAACAGTTCCGATCTTTTAGGAGTCCAACACAACTGGGCCTTCCTCGCAGACAGTGGGGGAAATGAACGAAGCTAGGTTTGCAGTCCTGGCTGGCTGATTTGGGTGCCAGCAAGGGGCGGTAGGGGAAGCTGCTAAGGGTGGGAGAACCCTGGAGGAGCCAATGTGGAAAGACTAGTGACAATGGCACGAAATAAATGCAGCTCTTCACTGCTAGTGTTGAGGCACACAGATTATTTGCAAAACAAAACACTAATCCGGTATCAAATTTAAACTGTCTTTGGAGAGAAACAACTGAGATTTTTAAAAACTTTTTGTGGATTTGTTTTAATCAAATATTCTTCTGACACAGATCAAGCTAAGTTTACTGCAATTTCAAGGAAATGCAAAACGACTGATTTTACTTACTATAAGGAATAAATTAACACGGAAAGCACAAACAGATGAGTAAATAAGGAAGTAATTTTGTATTAATAAAAAAAATCAAACAAGGTTCTTCAGTGTTTGGTTTGTGGAAATATAAGAAGCAACTTATTTTACCATATGATTTGAAGAAATTTTATGGAAAAGTTGAAGGTGGCTTTCTCTAAAACATAACCAGCGACAATTCTGCAAACATGGGACTTATCACTTGTTTGTCAATTAGACTAGAATAAGGACAGAAGGATATTTTTATAATCAGAAAGGTAAATGCCCATCCTTATGAAGGCCACACCCGTAGAGTGACACAGCAGTCCTAGGTAGCAGTGCTACCTGGGCTAGGCTTCCTGTCCACTGACTGTCCAGTCTGTCACCACTTGGCTCCCTTGGTGTCCTGGCCTTGACTACAAAGCCATCCAATTCCCTTTGCCCTGATCTCTGGCTTACCCTGCCCACGGAGAATTTTAATTTGCTTTCTTAGAAACCGTTTAATTAGTCTAATGTCCTCGATGTCACTTTTAAAAAAAGTAATTTGTAGGTTACATTTATCAAAGTTATCGTGTTATTTTCTTTTTAAAGTAGTGTTATTGCAAAACATATCACATATATGAAAAACCAACACAGATTTATAGGCATAGTTTAAAAGATAAATAATTTTCTAAAAGTACTCACCACACAGGTTAGAAAGCCCATGATCATATTCCAGTCTCATCCCAACCCATCCCAGAGATAACCCAGAGATAATTTTTAATCATCCCCTCGCCTTTCTTTATAATTTTGTCACTTCTGTATATAACCCTAAATCATCTATTCTACACATTTTTTACTTTATGTACACTCAGGGACTACTTCTTTTGCTCACGGTGTGATTCTGAGATTTCGCCATGTTGGTGCAGATAACCGAAGTTAATTCATTTTTACTGAGTGTATCTTCCGTGAGGTGAATATAATGTAATTTTCATAATCAGGCTATTGTGGACAGGTGTTTGGTTCATTTCCAGGTTTTTAATGAACAAAAAATGCTACTGTGAACATTCCTATATACGCCTCCTGGTGCATATGTGCAAGAGTTTATTTGAGAAATATATGTAGAAATTAAATTCTTGGGTCAGAAAGTTCAAATTTCCTAGGCAATGCCAAACTTTTCTAAAATACTCTCATCCATTCACACTCTCCCCAACATGGGTGAACGATCCCATTATTTCATATTCGTGTGAGCACCCGATATCATCTGGCCTTTTAATTATGCCAACCCAGTGGTCGTGAAATAATTTTAATTCGCCTTTCTCTA
Organism: Macroglossus sobrinus; assembly: GCA_004027375.1. NCBI lineage: Eukaryota > Metazoa > Chordata > Mammalia > Chiroptera > Pteropodidae > Macroglossus > Macroglossus sobrinus. The sequence goes on along the minus strand of PVKZ01000166.1, from coordinate 1,273,715 downwards.
ATGAATGAGGTAGGCACCTTCTCACTTTTCTACAGGCCGAAGTAGCGAGCCCAGGAAAGAGACCCACCTTTATGCAGGAACTAGCTTATGCCAGAAAGAGCTGAGCAGAGCACAGAGGCAAAAACAGACTGGGACAACGAATTCTCCTGTGGGTAAAGAAAGGAAGAAATAGAATCCCCACCTCGTAGTATGCATAAATCTTAGTTTCGAGTGCATTGAAGGTATAAATATAAGAAAAAACCTACAAAAGGTCCCTGACGTACAATGGTTCGACTTAGGATTTTTCAACTTTTTGATGGTGCAAAATCGATACACAATTTGTGGAAACTGTACTCTGAATTGTGACAGAGTAGTTTTCCCATGCCAGCGATACCAGCGTGGTACCCTCTCATGGCACAGGGTGGGGACCATGAGCTACGCTCCCAGTCAGCCCAAGATCGTGAAGGTGAACTGTGCTCTGTGATTGAGTGAGATGACTTTGCCGGTCCGGGCATTAATGCAACTGTTCCGAGCATGTTTGAGGCAGGCGAGGCTACGTGGTGATGTCCAGTAGGTTAGTGTGTTCTGTGCATTTTCCAGTTCATGATATTTTCAACTTACGACGGGGTTACCAGGACATAACCCCGTCAAAAGTAGAGGAGCATCTGGACAAAACTTTTAGAAGATATTTGAGGAGAACCCTTTATTATTATACCCTTAAGGATTTCTTTAACAGGACACCTTATTGTTCTGGTACTTTTTAACTTATGATTTGCGTGACGTTGTGTTAATTGGAGCACGCTTACTCTTTGTTGTAGGTCACTGTAAAATTCCCTCCGTTGCCTCATTTAATTCATTTTGCTCCGAAATCAGATTTGACTGGTAGATATGACAACCCTTGCTCTCTTTGTGTTGGTGTTTGCCCGGGTTGTCTTTGTGCTTTTTTCTATTGTCAGCCTTTTTGAACAACTTTTTCACTCTCTTCTTAAAGTAATAGACTTGCCTACTATATGTAACAGATATTTGAGAAGAAATAAACAAGTATGGTTTTAGCTACAAAAATGGCAGCCAGAATCCTTGAGAAAATTTCCAAGTTTAGATTTCTTTCTTCTAAGGAATAAACAAAAATGGCCCAGAGCCACCAGAAACATACTTACTATGCCCAAGAGGGACAGAAAAGCAAAAGGTTACATGAGTTTCCCACAAAAAAATATGAAGGAAGCTCTTTTCATGATTGTATGTTTACTTTTTATTAGGCAAAATTAATCCTTCTAGTTGCTTTCAATTACTGCAAAGCAGAAAATAAATTATCAGACCAATTTTGACAAGTGGGAATGTACCAGCTCTGTGAATTAAGTTAGAGCTCTCATTGATTGAAAATATTTTTGAAAGAACAAACCAAATTCTGTGGATCTCGTGTTATTTAATTACTATTCTCTACCTGTTTCTGTTCCTTGATCAGTGTTTTTCTCTTTAATAAAAGCACCATTGCCATCACCATAATCATATTCTCTGAGAGCCAGTTCATTTAAAAACATTTATTGAGTTGTGCACTGTCAGATGGTGTATATACATTTCTCACATCTATACATACATGCACTTTTATGTATGTATATTATACTTCAATAGAAAGATTTTATGTATGTCTTCGTTTTGCTTTGTTTATATAACACAGAAGAAAGAGGCATTGTTCACACAGCCCAATGCGTCTCCAGGAAAATGATCCCCTCTTGCTTCTAAGTGAGTTGAGTCTTCCTGATTTCCAGCGTGATCGTCCAGGCAGATACCCACAGCTCCTCTTGCCTCCCCAGCTGTGCTTTCATCTTTACCACCACCTTTACCCAGGGGGGATGGGGACACCTGTTAGGTCAAGCACAGAGGAGCTCATGAGGGCATCTGGGCCCTGCATCCTCCCGCCCGCACAGCCTCGCCACCCCTGTCTGTCTCGCTGCCATCCCAGGCCCCTGCACATAAGATCAAGCCTCGTTACCCACCCCATCCTTGCAGCCCACACAATAAAGCAAAATAATTACGAATTCTGTAGCCAATCACATGTGGCCCACAGCTCAGCATTCAGCATTTATAAATGTGCTGATCTATTATCAGATACTAATCTGGTTCTTTTCTGTATAAAGAGAAATATCACAATAAATTCAATGAGCTCTCATGAGAACTACCCAAATCAAAAAGCTTTTGTTTCTATTTAGATACCACAATACCCCGTTTTATAAACTAGCTGTGCTAAGCAGCGGCTGAACAACTGAATTTGGACTCGTGGAGGCCTGGGTTTGGCATATGATGAATATGAAATAGGAGACAACTTAATTCCTAAAGAGTTCTGAGTCCCTTCAACTCAAGGGGTGAAATCTGGGGGGCAGGGAGGGGAAGAACAGCACGTACCATCGTTATTTGCACGTATGCAAAGAACGAGGAATGTTTACCAGCTGGAAGGGACAGTGGCCCGGATGGTAAATAAGGCAACGCGAACAAGCCCAGTAACGTTGTGCAAATAGAAGCTGGTGCACAGCTGTCTCCCTTTGGTGCCAGTTCTGTCAGTTTCCCCTGTCATTTTCCTAGCAGGCGTGTAGGGCACAGATCTTGCCTGCCAGCTGGTTTAGCAACCTAGAATGAGAAAGTTTAAGGTCACCTTTGTTTCGAAAATGTAGACTTGCCTGAGTTTTCATTACCTTAATTTAAAGGTACATTAGAAATTGTACTCAGCACACACGGTTGATTGTAAGTATGTGTATAATCGCATGATTCATCCTAAGTGCGTGTGTAACCAGTGGTGCAGACACGCGGGGAGAGTGACCGACAAGAGCCGTCTTGAGACATCCCTGCTGCTTCCAGAGGGCGTGTGACAGCGTGCCACCTGGGTGACCCGCCACCTCCCGCTCCTCGCCCCACCACCATGCTCCTTCAGGCTCTGAGGACGTTTTCTATGCCGTTATCATAATTTAAATAATCCTCACTTGATATTAAGCAATGAGGCCAGTGCTTCGGTTCTGTACAGAAATAGGGCATATAGTGTGTTCCGCAGGGACTGGTGAACGGCCTTCGGCCTTGGCTCTGAGGCCTGGGTCTCGCTTTGCTGACTGTCCTTCGGTGTCAGCACCTGTAGGATTTGTCCTGCTCTCTCAGAGGGCCAGACTCTGGGGCCCTACCAAGGTCCATCCTCCACGCCTCCTCACAGATGTTCTCCGTGTTCCAACGGCCTGAATTCCCAAGCTCCTCTATTGCTGGACTTGCCCATCATTGTAGTGTGCTTGTCTGTGGGGTTGTTCATCAGCTAGTCTTTACGTTGTCCAAGTGTCACTTTCCAGTGACTTCTATATGGACTGAGTGTGATACAGTATCCCAGGGGCGAAAAGATGGGGAGACACAGCCCTCAGATATCTGGGTATTCTCACCACTTCAATGCCCCGTTTCGTCTTTCAGCTGAGATGTCTCATTCACCCTGGACAGCTCTGCTCATCTTTAAAGCTGAGGCTACTCTTTCAGATCCCAATTACCTGACTGCGCCCCATACCACGGTAATGAGCAAGCCACGCCCCACAGAGCCTGAAATGAGGGGCCAGCCCTGTACAAAGCATACTGCGAAAAACGCAAGAACACCCAGAAACTTGTACTATTGATTTTCTGCTTATCGATTTTTTCCCTTGGTTTATATTCGGAAATACTGACCAGTTGTTTTTGTTTTGTTGTTATTGTTGTTGTTAAACAAATTCAAAATATTTTCCTTAGCAAACTGCTCTTTCCTTCCTCTTCTCCTTTAAGACATGCTTCACTTAGCACCTCAGGCAACGCCGAGCTTGTTCCAACAGTCCAGAGTTTGGTTCTTATAAATCTGAAACTCCCCTTTGGCTTCGAAGTGGAAGAACTTGTACTTTCTTAGGTTTTCCTGTTTTGTCTATACAAGTTACTGCCTCGGTGGTTTTGATGTTCCTCGGGTGTTTTAATTGCCAAAGTCACGACTGTCTCCAAAGAACTCCACTTAAGGCAGCACCATGAAATGGACTCTACTTCATCAGAAATCAATGGCTTCTCTGAAAAACAGCCTAATCCAACGCTAAGGCCATGAGACAAACAGCTTATCAGAACACTCTGCCCATCACTATTTCTTATTTGGTCACTACTAACACCACCAGTGCATTGAGTTCTCAAGCCCTGTACAGAAAAAGGGCGGCCACTCAGGTCTATTGAAGACGAGGACAGTGTTAATTAATTTAGAAAAAAGGAAGTCTGAGGGCGACTCTTAAGGGTACTTCGAATTTGCTGTAATTGAACCTTAAAATTTCCCTAGAACTTCCCCCTTGGGAACAGGACACGTTGTAAACTGCATGGTACTGGCCATCTCCACTAATCAAGCTTCCAGTCACCTGCTGGCATTCCCAGGCATGACAGGAAGTCTCAAATGGCACCTGTTCAGATACCCTTTCTTTCTCTTGCATAAATGAAAGCCTCTCAGGCACGTCCCACATGTTTGCTCCTGACGCCTGCTAATGAGAACTCTGAGTCAAGACCCAGCCAGAACCTTTTTGCTCTCCTCTCTTGTCCCCCACGGTTCCTTCCCTGTGCTCAGGTCCCTTCCAGCATGACAAAGAGCGATGATAACTTTTCCTGACCAACAGCCAGTGAAGGCTCTCCCCTGAAACGCAAACATTAGGGCCTCTGACATTTCTGTCTCCCCTGCGTCCCACAGTTGACACAACGTCTATGAACATGGGAGGTCAGAAACAGAGAGTGTGGTATGGAGAGGGAGGTAGTAGAGCATGACCAGAGATAGAAAAATACAAATGTTTCCAAACGAGATCAAATAGGAGACCAGAGAAGTGATTTCAAAAGAGAAAGAGGTCAGTGTCAATACTGTTTGAGTCCTTACAATGTGCCAGGTGCTGCACTAAACATCCTACATACAGCTATTATCCCATTTAACCTTCAAACCAGCTACGATGAAGTTGGCACCCTTATCATTCTCACTGCACAGTGATGGACAAAGATCCAGAGCAGCCAAGTAAGTTTGGAACATCTAGCTCGTCTTTTTAATTTGCTTGTTATATTTTTAACCCATGCGGATGTTATCATTTTTTAATGGAGATTAATTTTACAGTCTTTTGTTTTATGGCTTATGGATTTGAGTCTATAATTAGAAAGACCTTCCTCCTTTATAGGCATTCGTTCGTGTTTTTATCTTGTATTTTTATTTTTTTTACAATTAAAATTTTGATTCGTTTAGAGTAATTTATTTTGACATACGCATGATTTATCTTTATTTTTCAAAATAAAGTTGAGAATCACCTCCACGAGATTTCATCCCCTAGTTAAAAAAAAAAATTAGCCAGTGGTATTTTTGATGGAATTATGCTAAATTTATAAATCAACTTAGGAAAAATTGATACTCATATGATGAATGTGCCTATCAGAGAATATTGTATATTTTTTCATTTCTTCAAGCATCATTTTGTGCCCTCAGAAGTGTTCAAACATGTTTTTCTGTACAGGTGTTTCACATTGTTTTTTAATCTTTTCCTATTTACTTTTATTGCTACTGCAAATAGAATCTGTTCTATCTCCTCTCAGATACATAAAGCCCATTGATTTATCATTATTTATTTTGCGCCCTATTACATCACTAGATTTCCACATTGTTTAAAGTAATTTAACTTTAATTATCTCACAATTTTCTAGGTATGAAATAATATTTTTAGTTAAGGTAATCTTAATGCTTCCCAATATTTTTCTTTTCTTAAATGCTTTGCTTAATATTTCAGTCCAATGTTAAATTGTAATGTGTCTGTGGACATTGTTTAATTTTATCTGATGTCAGGAGTATGCTCCTTGAGTTTTCCCATAAGACACAATGCTGGCTCAGGGCTGCTTTTGGCATTGTGACTATGATCATGCTTTTTCTATCAGATCTATAAAACTATAATTTATTGTTTATAATATTGACTTAACTTACACATCTTACACATCTAGAATAAATTCACTTGGTGATGGTTTACTGTTTTTTTAAGAAACTACTGTTTTTCTCTTTTCTATTATTTTATTTTGGATTGCGCACTTTATGAATCAATGAGATTAGTCCATGGGTTTTCTCGTTTGTGATCTTTGTCATTCCTTTAATATCAATGTGATATTTGCTTCATAAAATACACCGAGGGACTTTCTTTCTTTTCTATGATCTGAAACAATTTTACTAACATCGAAAATATATGTTCTCTAAAGATTTTTATAGAATTCCCCTAGGGAAACATTTGAAGGCACAAAAGCAACTTTGGATGACTTTTTCTATTTCTTCTTGGGAAATCTATCTGCCTAGATTTCTTTAGCTTTTCATGAGTTTTGACAAGTTATAGTTTGCAAAATAATATTTTTTATTTTAACCAGGTTTTTAAAGTCATTTGCACAGAGTTAAATCAATTTTTTTTTAATTTTAAAACCCTCTTATGAATTTTTTAATTTCCTCTTTTTCTGTGACTGTACCCTAACATTCGTAGTCTGAGAATTTTATAAACTCATCTCCATGACTTGAAAGCTTCAGTTATTTCTATTTTTATTTCTAGGAATTCTGATCAAGGCTTCTCCATACTTACCTCAGAAAACGTATCTTTCCCAGGTGAACTTATATGTGAATTAAACACCTGCGAGAGACCGCTTCTCCTGGATGTGGGGTAAAAGTTAACTAATGCATTCGATTGATTAAATTATTCCCGTTCAGTGTCCTAGCGACCGAGCGTTGGCAATCCTTGCTCTGCCATTGTCCCAGGGGAAGTAACTATTCAGAGGATGATGGAATTTTCCACCACTTCTGTATCAGCTTGGGTCTGTCCAGCTCTCGTCGTTGGACATTGTTTTCCATTTCCTAAATATATCAGAGAGCTCCAACATTTATACTGATTTCCTTTGTTCCCTTAAAAATTTTTTGACAAAAACAAAAATAGTCCCTGAACACTTAAAAACTCCCTTCCTCGCAACCTCCTGCCGTCCTCTCCCAGGCTGCCAGAAAAAGGAAGCTTTCCTGACAGTTTCAGAATATCGGTTCTTCTTTTGGTTTTCTGGTCTTGGGAGGCAGCAGAAGGCAGGTCCCAGGATAGTGCTGGCAAAATTAATCACACTTCGCTCACTGACACGCACGAATCGCAATTTCTTCCTATTTTTCCTTTGAACAGCGCCATCTCATGTCTTACTCTGTGGTCACTCACTAGCAGCTTTTCATTTTCATCTCACACTTCGTGACATTCTCCATTTTTACTTTTGGTAATTTCCTTGCCTTCCTTGGCACTAGTTTGTCACCTTGCTTCACCGTGTGCCATTACTAGTGGGAATGTAGAATGGCCCAGCCACGGAGAAAAACGACTTGCCAGTTCCCCAGGAAGTTAGACACAGGGGACCATGGAACTCAGCAATGCCACATGTAGGTGTCACATGAGAGAAGTGAAACACGTGTGCACATAACCCTGTGCCTGGATGTTTGTGGCAGCGTCGTTCATGACAGACAAACAGTGGAAACAACTGAAATGTCTGTCAGCCAACGAGTGGATGAACAAATGTGGTACATAAGTTTCAATAAAAATATGTGATTTTTGATTACACGGAATCCAGTATATTCTGGTGTAACACAAAACAAAACAAAACTAAATGTTTTACCGGCTTTAAAAGCAATGACTTAACAACTTCTAGAAAAATCTCCACGACAATAACTGCTGCTCAGCTATGCTTTTCTGAGCACGGTGCAGTGTCCTTCCCATGGCAGAGGCCTGTGTGGCGAGCAGGCCTGTCCCACAGTCCAACACACACGAGGAGCTGGGGTCATGAGGAGGTGGGAGGCAGTGACCAGGAGTTGAGCTGAAATGCTGAACGAGGTCAGAGGAATGGGCAAACTGGAGTTCGCATGAATTCCGGAGCCTGAGCTGATAGTCAGCCTGGAGGGGCGTTGCTGCAGGGCACTGAGTTGACTAGAGGAGCAGCAGTCCATCTGTCGCCCGCAGCTGAGTTCCCCTCCACTCACGCTTGCCTCCCTCCGAGGATTTCGTTCCCCCCACTGATGTTGTCCCAGAGGAGGCACCAGAAAAGAAGCATGGGCTTTGGGATCCAGAATCAAAATGGCCTGGGGCTCTTTGACATCATCCCGATGGCGAGAATCTGAAATGCAGAGATAACTAACTATATCAGCGTTACAGAGATGCGAGCAGAGCACGTGAGATCAGATCTGCAAAGTGCTGGGAACAGTGCCGGGTAAGTAGCAGCTTCAGAGCAATGGCAACAAGGCCCTTGCCTGCAGAACCCCCCACCCAAGAGTGTCCTGTTTCACCTCGATACATCTGGTCTACCACTCTCCCTTCACGAACCCTGATGTCCTCAACCCCAGACTTTGTGGTTCGTTCCACACAGCTATATGTGTTTGAGTGCTTGTGGTTTGCCACTTACCTGAGTCATTTGAGCTCCTGTATCTGACCACTGACTCCTTTCCTGACACATAGATAAGATTAAACTTGTTTTATTCATTGGAAAAAAATGCCCTGGCTTATTTTGACAACTTCATCAAAACTGGCTCGTTCTTCATAATTGCTCCCATCTTACTGACGTTGCATCATTTATAATTACTCACAATGGCGAACTCTTACAGCTGGCGGCACGTTAAAAATCTACCTACGTCTGTCACGTGGCCGCCTGCAAAGGCAGCTGTGATTCTGAAACCTACAGCAATAGTGATCAGATCGTTTCACGAAACCCTTATGAACGTAACAGCCATCTGACCGGCACTCCTAAGGAGTGTTCTCTGAAAATTCCCCGGTGTGCATTTCCCTCGTGCCTTCTCAGCCTTTCGATCAGGCATGCGGTTACACTGCCCACCTAGAAGTGGGGGCTCCTTGAGAAAGCCCTCACTGCATCTGTGTCGAACTTCCCAACGTGACATCGTATCCTGGTCCCTGACATGTCCAGGGCGACCGTGCTGAGTGTTGTGCACCGGAGGCTGTGATCGCGAGAGCTCTCTCTAAGGGTTTACACATTTACACACAGGACAGTCCCCAGCACTTGACACTTCTCCACAGAGTGGGCCTAGAGTCTCGTCAGACTCTAGACACTGGACAATTGCCGGGAAGTTTTGCTCAGAGAAGGAAGGGATCAGAATGCTTACTCTTTTAGAAATGGTTGTTTTGAGATGCCATTTGTTGAGAGAAGCCTTTCCCTGGGGCAGAAGGGAAAAACTAAAGCAGGGGGTGAGAGAGACAGAGACAGTGAGAGAGACAGAGACAGAGAGACGGAGACAGACAGACAGCCTTCCCACCGGCGAGCAGCATTTTCTCACTCGCATTCACTGCTACGTGTTTCTCAGTACCCACACTTTTTCATGTTGTTTCCTGTCACCCTCTTTGTCAGCCTGAACGTGAACGTGGGCAGACAGAAGAGGCCTGGCAGGAGAGCATTCTTTGGCTACACAGAGACCTCTCCCTTTACGGAGGACAGGGACTGTTACTTTCTGAATGTTAATCTCTGGAGATTTCCAACTGGTTTCCAGAATGGACTTGAACTAGCTGCATAGCACAAGACTGTCTAAGGACTGTTTTCCCAAGGGAAGACAAAGGCACACCGAGGTGACCGTGCTGCCTTGGGGACACTGGTAGCAAAGGGAACCATTCCCTTAGTTCAAGGCCACAGGTACGAGACGATAGCAACATCAACAGTTATGCTCCTGTCTTTTTTCATTTTTCTTTTTGGAATAAATGTAAAGTTAAAACGTGAAGGTAGTAAAACAACCTGCTGGAAACTGCGGCAGCACTTCCCTGGGTGTTGAGGGTGTTCTCCAGGTGCTTCGCTCTGCTGTCTCAGGACCCCTGGCTGCTTGCTTCAAGCTGATGGGGCACACCTGCCTAACACCTTCCTGCTGGCCTGACAGATCATAAAGCCGTTTCCGTTCTGAAGATGCAAAGATGACAATTGAGGGGGAACACTGTGAGGCCTCACTATTTCCCTCTGGTTGTCGCGATGATGGAGCCCCCCAGACACATGGGCTCACCCATGCCCCTCCCCACACGTAAGCCACGGGGCATGTTTCCTGCTGAAGGAGGTTGGAGCCCCCGGAACTAGGGGCGCCCCAAGGTGCTGCAGCATACTGCACAGAACCAAGAGCATCCCAGGTTGCCGCATTTTCATGCCTTGGAAGGGGACAGAAGCAGGCCAGGCTGGAGATGCCTGAGCATTTAAAGTATGTGTTATCTCTTAAGTTGTCTGCCCAGTTCCCACGGCCTCAGCCCACTCTGTTTTGCTGTAGGGGCAGGAGGTCAGTGCCCAAGGCACAGGGAGGCTTTGTGAGCCCGCTCTGCAGTGTCAGCTATGAGGGTGGGTCTGCCTCAGAGCCCCACTGGCGGGCCATGCGGGCTCTAGGCAGGGCTGGCTCTGCTTTGGGTCACGTGTGGGCTGCAGGCAGGGTTGGCTCTGCTTTGGGTCACGCCACTTCTCAGCCCCGCTTATTGGCCTTCAGAGCAACTTCCTGCTGCCACGGCACAGACCCGTGTCCTGCTGGCTGACCAGCCCCCAGCATCCAGAATTCTCCATGCCCCGTCCTACCTGGTCTCACCATCTGACAGGGCAGACACAGGATGCCTAAGCACATTCCAGGAGGAAAAGGATGAGTTTAAACGATCAGAGAGGATCTGTGTGTGCAGCTCCCTCGCTCGTGGAAAACTGCTAAAGGCCGTGGCATTTGTCCGCAGTCAGGGGAGAGGGTAAATCAACTTTTGCTGCCAGTGGGAGGGATGGTGTCTGCAAGTCTTGCAAAGATAATTAAGAAAGCAGCCCAAGCTTTTGGAAGTTGGTGCTTTTTGAAATAGAGAATTTCCAAGTTCAGACCATTACGGACGGCAAGGTTGATTTCTTCTTGCATCCCCGTGCCCTCTGGTCATGGCACAGCTCCCGGGCAAGGCCTGGGGCATCCTGGGGACGTCAGCCTGCCCAAGGACATGCGGCGTGCCTGCCTGGCCTTGCAACACTCTCCCAGGCCTTGAGAAGGCAAGGGACAGGCTTTCTGTCCACTGGGTGCCAGACGCAGGCTCTCTTGCATCTGTCTCACCTTCCCCCTCTGCATCTACAGAGTCATAATCCAGTGCAGAGATGTCTGCCAGTACTGCCTATCTGCATGAAAACACCCAGAGGACTGCTGGGCCCAAAGAAAAAATACTCCTTTTTTATAACAAAGTGGTCACACCTGAGGCATATCCCTCTATCACAAGACTACACTCTCTCCCAAGTCCTATTTGCTTTGACTCTCTCGAGCCGGTGGCCAGCTGGTCAGCGTCAGGCACTGGGCCTGGCCCTCCCGCACCCTCTCTAAGAGGCAGATTCCCACCTGCCCCCCGCCCCTCGTTTCTGGAAAGAGCAGGGAAGGAAAGCAGTCACGCAACCCTGCGTGAGCTGAAAAACTTCACAGGTGACCTGATCCCCTCAGTGGTTAATGGGCTGCCAAAGAGCCTCAGAACTTAAACAGAAATACAGAGTATCCATGGTGTTAAGAATTTGTACGAAGTCAGGGCGATGATAAAAAATGTCTAAAATGGCTTTTCAGGGATGCGATCATGGAAAGAACGTCGAGAAGCACCAGCGTATCCTTCTTTCGGCTTTACAGATGTAAAGGTGAAGTGGAAAGGTGTTCAGTGCGGACGTGATGACTTGCTGTCCGCTGCCAGAGGCAGTTCCTTGCTGAGCTGAGTTGCACTTCATCTCATGTATTTCCCATTCTTCCCTCCGGTGAGAACATCTGTGTTCCACTCTCTCCTCCAGTGTCCATCACGTGAGATGCTGTTACCAACTATGCCTGATACTTTTTCGATTTTCTTCCTAGATTGATTAGGACTCGATTTGCAGCCAAACACGCTGTGTGGCGTCTGCCACCACTGTTGGGGGCAGCGTCCTGTGAGTCTGGCAACGGCCCCCAATCTACCGTGTCGTTTACAGCCAGCGTTTCCGTATAGATTTTCTGCCTGGATGATCGACCCAGTAGTCTAAAGTGTTCCATGTTTGCACTTTGAGGGTTTCACAGCTATGAACTTGAAACAACTCGTTTTATTTTTTGTCCAGATTATTTAGGTGATTGCAGGTTTTGAAAACCCCAGAAGGCTTTCAGCATCTCTAACCAATCACGCCACCAGTGACTGAGTTTAAAACAAGGTTTTTGGATCGCTTAGATCACTAAGGACAAAATGACAAGGCAGTGGCGGGCATTCAGAACTTGAGACTATGTGGGGGGCAGTGGTGTGGGCCCTGGACGTCAGCCAGAGCAGCCACAGTGGCCCTGCCCACACGTTCCTGGTCCAGTCTGCTGAGGGCCCTCCCCTAACCCAGCTCACATGCCAAGGTCGAACGCCTCAGCAGCCATAGGCTTCCACGTACCCAAGAGCTGTGCGAAATAAGATTCTAAGGCGTCAAGTCCCACTCGGACTGACGGCAAATGCCCTGACTTCATACCTGTGACTGCAAACTCTTACAGCAGTTCCAGGGTATGGTGAAGTGAGACATAAAATGAAACTTGGCACCTGGAAACTCACATAAATGTGGAGACAACTAAAGTGTTTTTTTTACGTTACTATCAAATTAAAGTGATTTTTTTCTATGGTAGAAGTTATAAAAACAAGAAGAAAGTTGATTTTTAAAATACATCTCAGAAAATCTCAATTTATTATTCTTGATTTGTAAAAACAGCATTTCTGTGATCAATATCTACTTTTTTTTTTTTCTCATTCTTCTGGCGATAGCCTTTCTTTGGAGAGCTTGGTCTTTACCTGTCATCAGGAGAACTGCCAATCATAGCAACTGTCAGGGCTCAGATGTGGAGGACAGTGACCAGGTTTAGCCAGTCAGAGCACTTATTATCAGAGCAGTAACCAGTGGGTGAACACAGGAGACAAATTGGCCAGAGTCTGTCCCTGGGGTTTTATACAGCAAAATGGGGAATTAAAAACAAAACAAAACAAAACAAAACAAAACAAAACAAAACAAAGCATGTTCTCACTTTCCTTTAGGGTCACAAAACTTGGAGCCTGTAAGCCTGGAGCTGGTGATGCTCCCAACCCCAGTACGTGTAAGAGCCATCGCTCTGCCATGGGAGGGGACAAAGTCAATAGGCGGGAAAACCAGAACAAAAGAGAAGAGAACCGTGGGCCGTGTCTCCAGACCCCATATCTGCAGTCTGCCAAGGTCACCTGATCACTGCAGCTCTGCCATACAACCACCCTGGACGACTTCGGGAAAACACCCTTGCTGCTTAAGCTGTCTTACGTTAAGTCATGTTGTTTGCAAATGTAAGAATATTATCTGTGGCAGAGATAGATAGCGAATGGTCATCCCCAAAATGTGTGCCCTTTCCCCCACAGTAGGGGCTGTCACCGGGGACTGCAACCCCGGAAGGAACATCGCTCCCTAACCAATGGCACTCTGGGTCCACCATATCCGTGACACCTGAAAAACAAACACACTCGCCCCTTTAGGCCACAGCAACAAGTCAGTGTTTTATCCTGAACGCACAAGCTAGTCCGCACTCCGTAACGAGCGTTAATATCGGCTCCCAGGAAACACGTGTGCGTTTGTCGTGCAGGCTTATTTGACCTCTGGTAAATAATCGTGGACTCTGACATTAAACGATCTTATACTAAGTGAAAGAAAATAAATGGGTTAGATGAAATCAATGGAAGTAACTGCTTTATAACACAGGAAAGTGAAGACATCGGTACTTGGGCATCCTGAGCATAAACAAAGTGTGGCTGAGGTCTTTGATGTCACAGCGGTGAATCTCACTATTGACCAGAAAGTGGCCATGGAAGTGAAGTGCGGTACTGTGAAGACATTGCCAATAAATGAGTTAAAAATCAAACAGAAAGATTACAGACAGAGTGATTGATGGATCAAACAAGAATTTTACATCGTTTTGGCATTCGCAATTTCTCAACCTGTTTTTCACAAGATGTTATTTACTGGTCTACAACAAAAGTTTCTGATTCATTAAAAGTTTTTTTGGAAAATACTAGCTCAAACACAGTTGATCAAGTTTCTTAATTGCAGGATTTCTCAGTGTTTGTAGCATGTTAAGCAGCATCATGAATGTCCAAGACAGGGTTTAGACACACCGTCTCTCTCCCGAGGTTGTTCGCCCTTGCTACACTTTTTGAGGTAGAATTTCCTCAAACATCATTGACAATTACCAGTTTAACTCTTTTTTGTGTGCTCTCATCATGACCAAAGAATTACTTTTTAATTCAGTGTTCCAAAATTTTTATGAGAATGTTTAGCAGTTGTTTGAGAGAATAATTAGATGGAAATTCTTACTCGAGGAATTTCTGCACCTGCGTTTACCGTGGAAATTTCAGTCAGGACGAGGAAAAGAAACACATTTTCCAGAGGGACATGTGGGCTTCCCCCTCGGAAATGGAGCCCAGACACCCCAGACGTGGATGTGGACCCTCCGTGTGGTTACACAGGGACGGTCCTGCGCATCCAAAGGAACCGAGTGAATTACACAAATGAGATGAACTATTTTATGGTACTGCTACTTCGAAAATACAAAGTTTTCACTGCTTTTATATCCAAATGACTAAGCTAATTTTTTTTTATCTTGGTGAGAACAGCAATAAAATTCTTTTTGACTTAGAATACCAGCAGATTGGCTACCTCTTTTCATTAAATATGGTCATGTTTCTTTACAAAAAAATTCATTCAAAGACGTGTATGGGTCTGTTGACTTGCAATATTAAGAAAAGCTAAATACAATAGTTATTTCATCTATGTGAATTAGAATGAAATCTGTGAACTCTGTACAATAGAGTATTAAAATTTGTTTCTTGTCTTTGTGCCAATAACTAATGTGCTACTTTTGTTTTTTAACATTAAATCTCCACCAAGGAGGCCTGCCGAGCTGCAATTTTTCTAATACTGTTGAATGCAGTCTAAGGAATACTGTGGTTTCTATTTTCTTCAGATCCCAAGGTAGACAAGTGAATCCATGCTGAGAACAGTGATGACCACAGAGAAGAAGTAGGACACCCAGGAGACGGGAGATGTGTGTCCAGGGTCGAGTTCTGCTACCAGCTTTGGGCAGTGAGTGGACCAGGCACTGTTACCCCAACATAAAATGAAAAGGTTAGAACTGACCACGCTAAGACTCCTTCTAGCTCTAAAAAGCCATGATTTGAAAATAACATTTTAATGCATCAGCTTCTTCGGCTGAAATGCAAATAAGTAGAACAGGAGTGAGCCCGGTGTCTCACACATCCCTGTTACAAAGCACTGTGATGCTGCCTAGGGCATAGTTCCCTGTGCAGCCCATCCCTAAAAGAGGGTGCCACTTAGTGACATGTGATGCGGTTAAGGCACCCATGGGGGCCATGCAGAGAAGGGACCCGCAGAGTTCAGCTCCGCAGCCTGGCCCCTTTGGGAAACCATTCAGACACCACTGAGATATCTGCCTTGTTTTTTCTTGATTTTGTGACTTTTTCTGAACTTTCCGTTCTGAGTCCAAATCACACGCACATAGGGCTATTTTGTGGGCCCAAGTGCAATGAGATCATTGATGGAAAGTGAAGACATTAGGGGGTTCATTTTAAGAAGCTTTTTTTTTTTCACTTTTTGAGGCATTTGTATGAATTTATGACACCTAGTGGTCAAAAACTGGGAAATGAGTTATTTAAGGGAGAGGAGGTGGGAATGGCCTGAAGGAAGAACTGCATTTTATGCAAACACCTATCTGTAAAGGTGTCCAGTTCCAAGCTCCCTTACTTAGGAAGAATCATCTTGAAGGAAACAGAAAATATAAGGAGTGAGAAGGTCCTTAAAAAGAGTCTGCAGAACGTGGGAACATGCCAATTACAGAGCATGCAGGAGAACTTCTTCCTCCCTTTTTCTTCTATCAGAGGCACAGAAACCAGTCGGGGGCTGCGGGTGGGGGTCTGGGATCAGCCGGGGGAAGGAGCCTGGGTCCACACTGGTCTTCATGATGGGTGAGCTGATGGGCCAACTTCCTTTTATCCTGTGTCAGCATTTTTATGTCCCATATTTTTTAAAAAATGTTTTCCAGTAAAAGTATATTTTCAATTATTCATGATAAGTCTAGTCTGCAAAGCCCCAAAGAGAGGAGATGTAAAACTATAGTTCCTTTTCAGTAAAAACGGATTACCTCCTCTCTTAAAAAAAAAAATAATAATAACAGTGAGACTCAGAAAGACGATAATAATAAGAGAGGAGATGCATAGAGTTTGAGTGGATTTGAAAAAATAATTTGCTGGAGGGGACAGCCGGAATGTATACTGCTGCTTACGGGGACAGCACTATTCATGATATTCCTCCAAGTGGTGACAAGTGATCATTCCTTTGGATCCTCTCTCAACTTTTTGGTCTTCCCCAATGAGGTCCATTTCAAGGAACTTCTTACAGAAGATTTATCAGCTCTTCTATCTGCTTCACTGCACATGGTGAATATATTCCATCCTTTAAAACAAGCCATAACCTATTGCTTATAGCTCTCCTACCTGAATCATACCCAGCTGCTCTTATTAAAGTTTCTATTATAATCTGTAAAAATGGTATTGGTTGGAGTTATGTAAGTTATATCAGCTCACCCATCACGAAGACCAGTGTGGACCCAGGCTCCTTCCCCCGGCTGATCCCAGACCCCCACCCGCAGCCCCCGACTGGTTTCTGTGCCTCTGATAGAAGAAAAAGGGAGGAAGAAGTTCTCCCGCATGCTCTGTAATTGGCATGTTCCCACGTTCTGCAGACTCTTTTTAAGGACCTTCTCACTCCTTATATTTTCTGTTTCCTTCCTTTTGAAAGCAAAGCCCTAAGCATTCCAGCACATGTGCCTTGCCTAACGAGGATACTCTCATGACTATCTTGATCTGGTTATTAATTTCCATATTTAAATTAAAAGTTTAAGAATTATTTATTATTTTGGATTACCTATGCTACTGCTTCACTCCATTGATGTAAAGAAGCCTCTGAAATCCTTTCCAGACAGCAAGACTTGCCTGAGAAATGAATTGGCTCAATGGATTCACAATTCTTACTACTTTGAGAGTTTAAATTGGAGTTAGCTGCTGTGCAAATAAAAAAAAAAAATTGAAAAGCAAAGTAGAGAAAGAGAAAAAAAATAAGTTCCCAGAATTCAAACATCTGATTAAACAAGTTTTTTAGAAACAAGAGAAACCAAAATGCCCTTTACGCATTGAAGTCTTTCTTGCAGCCCCGTCTGGAAGTCAAGAGGTGGGACCCAGCAGATGCTCTGCCGTTAACCGTCCGTGGATCCTTGGATGGGTCATGCACACTCCAGGTCTGCCTTTCTTCAACTTATAAACTGAAAATGTTTTAATAGATGATATCGAACTAAGGTTCCTTCTGGCATCAGAATGTGTGTGTGTTTTTTTTAAATAGTTTATTGTATCTACTTCTTTTAAATTTTGTTTTCTCTGCTAATTATGCTCCTCAAGTTCCCAGTTCAGTACCCTTTGAGATTTAAACCAAGAGGAGAATAGAAAAAATAAATGGTATCTGTTTTCTCACTACAATGAGGAAAGAGAAAAGAAAAAAATATACCGGAAGATTATCTTGAGAAAAAATGCATTACCGTTTTAAAGAAAAATAAATAATTTACATACATGATGTTAGGTTTATGTGATATATATAATAATTTTATGACTTTTTATACATTATTGGTTTGGAAGTTAGGAATTGATAATTTACTACTTCAAACATAGGAAGGAAGCATAAGGACTTAAGGGTTCACAAAGCTAGTGATTGTTTTTCAACAATTCTACACCTTTCTGGAAATTTTCAAATATATGATGTAGACTGCATTCTCTCTAAGGTCCCTCCCAGACCTAAAAATCTAAGATTCCATATTTATTTCTCTTGGATTTTTCTACCAAATGGCCCTTCCAAATCCCTCTGAGACTCCTATCTGCTGAAGAACTCCAGAACATGTCACCCCAAAATATGACTCATTGCCATAAACGTTATTTTGAGCTGAAGGAAATTCAGAAGCATTAAGTTCAGAGAGAGAGAGAGAGAGAGAGAGAGAGAGAGAGAGAGAGAGAGAGAGATTTTCCTTTTCTGCCTAAAGGCATGAAATAAATTCTTTTACTGGAGACAGACTCTTATCAGCTTAGAGAAGGCGCCAGAAGACTCTGCAAACCTTGTTAAACTAACCCTCATCTCCGTTCACCACTTACTGCCTCCCACCCAAAACCCTTTGTCTTGTGAGCTCTTCAGGAATTTACTGTTTTTTTTTTTTTTTTTTTTTTTTTTTGTCTAAAAGATATAAAAAAGTTTCCTTCTCTGGTCAGTTCTGCCAGTGTTCATTCTCTTGGAAAACCTCTCTTGGATACTTAAAAATTCAATAAAATTTGTATGCTTTTTTCCTGTTAATCTCTCTTTATCAGTTTACTTTTCAGACCCAGCCAGGGACCCTAAGCGCAGGTAGAGAAAAGCTTTTCCTCCCCTCATGGCCAACCCATGGGAACAGGGAAGTCCACAGAGAATAAAGAAGATAGGAAAAAAAGGAGATTTAAAAACAAAGATCATTTTCACTGTTTTTACCATGTTTAAATTTACTTGAGGAAACAATGAAGTATAGGTGGCCTAGAAAGGATAAGAAATGAGAAACAGGGAATGTAAGTGACTGAGTATTACTAGACAATGCCTGGAAAACATCAGCGTTTTTTAGGTTTTAGAAGAAACTCTGTTTTCATGCTCTAGGCCCTCCGGATTGGTTCATCCGTGTGGGTTCAGTTCAAGCACTGGTGGTGGGTGGGTGGTGTGGTGTAGACGGTTTCAACCACGCTTCTCAGGAAGTGCTCAGTGAGCCTTGGGCCCGGGGAGGTTCTGGACTTGAGCACAGACCCCTTCAGTTCCTGCCACGTCTGCTTAGGGTGCAAACTGATGTAGTGAGAGCATCACGCACACACACACTCAGAACTCCTGCTCCCCGCACCAGCGATCGTTTCCACAAAAAAAAAGAGTCAAAAATTAAAACACCAGACTCTGGCGCCCAACCTGCCCTCCTTTTCCAAAAGTTAAATTTACCAAAGAACTAGATTGAACCATCACCACGCTCACCTGACGTTTCAAAGCCGTTTCTTCCTTAAGTGATAGAAGCGTTATTAAAGGCAGGCTCACTGTAGAGGCGGGAAACACGGCATCTGTAGCAATGCCATAACCTGCACCTGCCCTTTTACACCTAGTTCTCACTCTGTTCACCTGCCTTTGCCAAGGCTTATTTCAGGTCTAGCTCGAGTCATGTGACTAGCAGAGAATTATGGCGTTTAAAGAAATCTTGAGCCAATAACAACAGAAAAACAAACAATCCAATCAAAAAATGTACAGAGGACCTGAACAGACACTTCTCCCTAGAGGACATACAAATGGTCAACAAATATATGAAAAGATGTTTAACATCACTAAGTAGTAGGGAAATGCAAATCAAAACCACAATGAGATACCATCTCATGCCTGGTAGAATGACTATAATCATCAGGACAAGTAATAATAAATGCTGGAGAGGATGTGGAGAAAAATGGACCCTCATACACTGCGGGACTGCAAATTGGTACGGCTACTATGGAAAGCAGTAGGGAGGTCCCTCAAAACACTAAGAATTGACCTACCATATGATCCAGCAATCCTTCTACTGGGTATTTACCCCAAAGATTTAAAACCTCATATCTGAAAAGATATTTGCATACCAGTGTTCATAGCAGCATTATTCACAGTGGCAGGACATGGAAGCAACCAAAGTGTCCTACAATCGATGATCGGATAAAGAAGCTGTGGTACATATATACAACGGAATATTACTTGGTCATAAGAAGAGATGAAATATTGCCATTTGCAACAACATGAATGGACCTTGAAATAATCATACTAAGTGAAATAAGCCAAAGAGAAAAGGTTGAAAATCACATGATATCACATATGTGAGATATAAACCTAAAAGCAACAAATGAACAGGACAGAGACTCATGGACATGGACAATGGACTAGTGGTTACCAGAAGCAAGGGGGGAGGGGGAAAATAAAAAATTAAATGTAAAAAAAATGATGTATATATATATAGTACGAAAAAAGTAATAAATAAACTGGCATTAAAAAGAAAGAAAGAAAGCAATCTTGACCACGTGTGTTACGTCTGCCTTGTACTGCAAGAGGGCTTCCTGCGTTTGTTTAGAAGGCATCTTTCTTCCCACGTCTTTCGCTGCGTTGTCAACAGAAGCATTTCTCACCCTACGAGAGGGTCTGTGACAACGAGTGCATGCACAGCATGCCATCGTCTCCTCAGTCAGCAAGAACAGCACGTTTGACGGTACACTGGGCTCTGTCTGTCCTTGCCAGTCTCCCGTAATCCAGGCCCACCATGCACCGCCACCCCGGGAGGCCAGCTCGGTCTCTTTCTCCCGCTGATGCCTGGGAGCAGCATGGGGCCCCCTCCTGCCTCTGCCAGCTGGACCTCCTCATTCGCCACTTCCAGAGGGACCAGGCCTCTCTCAGCTTTGTCTTCAGGAGACTGTCCCCTGCTGGCTCCAGCTGGAATCTCTGTGAACGAACTGCTTTCAAGGTGGCGCTGGTGGAGTCCTCGGTTGCCTACGCTCTGTCGCACCTCATTTACCATAGAGCGGGTCCCCTGAGCCCAGGCAACGTGCTGGAGCAGCCCCGGCACCGTGCAGGCCGCAGTGGGAGCCAGAAGCCCAGGCCTTGCAGCCAGGGACCCGCGTCTAGAACGCGCGTCTGTCTGATGGGGTGGGCTGAGCCATCACCACCTCTGAGGAAGGCCTGGAAAACCCCTGCTGAAAGTCACATCACCCCAAGCCAGGGATCAGACAACGTTGTTTGATTATCTCACAGTTTCCAAGGGCAGGAATTCCCCAAGGCTCTTCTGAGTTCTGCAGAAGCAGGTCTTGAGGCAAGAATTTTTGAGCAAACCATTTGTTAAGAGGGATTTTTGTGCTGGGGAGAGAGCTGCCAGAGTGAGGAAGGAGCTGAGAGCAGAAGCAGGAAGAGGAGGAAACCAAGGCAGGGTGTGACCTCAGGGGAGTTCACAGAGGATGGCCTTCCCTGTCCACCGGGCACCTCTGGAGTGTGGGCGACTCTCAGAGTTCCCTAAGCTGCTCCCCTGCCTGCCAGCCAGTCCTGCACAGCCCGAGCCACTGGGTCCCGTCCACTCCCAGGCACAGCTGGCTCCCTACAGGCGCTGCTCCTGTCCAGTTCGAATTGCTTTTAAACCTCTGTTTCTTGATCTGTAAAAAGGAAATATTTGTATGTACCTTCTTTATTGGGACTAAATAAATTGTGTATCTCAGATTCTTATTTCAGTGTCTGGCACTGCAGCAAGAACAGTACTGAAACTCATTCAGTGGAGTAGGAATTATTCAAAGCATACTCGGTTTGATGTACAATATTTCCTCTAAATTCTACACAGCAGCCATGTCCTCACAGGAATGTCGAGTCCCTCAATGGTGAAAAGCAAATGTGAGTATTGGAAGTTTTCTTATGGGTGCGGACAGTGTCACAGAAAAGGAGTTTCCGGGTTACCAGCAGTCGATTCCTGCACCTTGCTACCCTCTGCCCTGCAAACGTGCTGGACACTGTCAGGTTAGCCCGCGTCCCAAGGTGCTTCATGCTAGTTTGCTTTATTGGAGTTTGTTGTTAGTAATATTCTCTTGTACAGAAAGGTATAAAAATTAACCTTTCCAACTTACACAGCTTTATTTCAAAAAGTACGTGTCCTCTACAAAATCGTGTGAATGTTTTCATGTTTAATATATTTGTAGACATTCAGAACACTACCTGGCACATAGAGAAGTCTTCAAAGGCTAATTCGTCAAATTGATGAATTAATGAATATTAGTCATAATAATGGGGGAAAGGAGGAATAATTACAAATCGATCTCTTATCCACAATCCAAAATCTAAGAAGCTCAGAAGACTAATTTTTTATTTTCATAATTTACTTGGTGGCAGAATCTAGCTGGACCTGAACCCATTTAGAAGCAAATCCTGAGGTAAACTGGTGTCAGACTATCTATAGTCTATTTGTCCCGATTTGTGTGAATTTTCACTTGTTAAATTGCAGATATATTAACGTGTTCGATTACAAGGTATTGCCCTCAGGTGCCTCTGGAGAGTTGTATACCATACTGTTTACTATGTGGATATCAAATATGCACTAGATTAATTTTCTAAAATGCAAAGCGAATTCTGAATTCAAAAATATATCTGGCCCAAAGCATTGAGATATGAGTGGCTAGCTTTTACTACGATTCCACCTTGTTTTTAACTCTCAGGAACTTTCCAGGAGACTTGGATGGGAGCCTCACTCTTTCCCATGACTCCTAGGCCATGCCCACCCTCTCCAGCCCAGTTCTTTCTCCTCCTGTGGTCTGCCTGGCTCCCCTTTCCACCTCCTCCATCCTCTGCCTTCTTCACTTATCACTCCTTCAGCGGGGGAAGCTCTCTACTGTTCCTCTCCTGCCTGAGCCTCTCCTTCTTTTTGGTTTCAACTTAAATTCCTCCTCCCCAGAGAGGCCTTCTGCAGCCTGTCCATCAGTTGTCCCCTGCGGTTACACCACACCGGGTGTCCTATTCAGTCCTTTACGGCAAGCATGTCAATCTATCATCATTGCATCTGTTTTTGTTTCTGCTCATCTCTCTCTCCAGACTCTAAGCTCCATGAAATCAAGGACTTACTATCTCTATTCAACTTTGTATGCTTGGTATCTGACACATTGGAAGGGATCAAAATACATTTGCTAAACTGAATAAATGAATAAATGAATCAATCAATCAATTAAGTAGTCAATCAATTAATCCATCTCAGACATGCTGACATTGGGGTAAGACTCACAGGCTTCATCAGCTAAGTAATCAAAGCTACTACAATTGAGGAAGAACCGACTAGGCTGTGAGATGTGTTAAGTTGTACATAAGCCTATTCTTGGTATAAAGTATTTCTCTTAGGTCCAAGAATAACGACTGCAGGTACATAGAATCAGGTGGAATGAAATAAGAGACAGGATAAAGATGATGTAATTCTCTACTTGGCAAACACTCTGACAATATTTTTATCAAATTATCTCTTGGACTTATTGCCTCCATTAACATTTAGTTGCCTCATTCTGGTCTGGTGCTTTACTCATTTTTTAAATATGTATTTTTGTGCTCCTGTTATGTGGAATTGAAATGGCACCACTTCCCCATCAATTGCCCCAAAAAACACTGTCCAAAATTTAAATCAACACTGATTTAAATTTTCTGGGACTCTAGAATTACTGCCTATCTCTAGAATAAAGAATTTAAGTTTTTAAAAAAAGAAAAAAATTAAAGTGTCATCAGAACCTTCTACTAATATGTTAATCATTTTGACACAAAATCAGCAAGTTTGAGATTATCTCACCTGTGTCATAATGCTCTCACCAGAGTTTCTGGGTGTGGTACACGTCTTATAAAATGATGTGTTATACAGGTCAGCCTCCAGAACTGGACTTTTTCCAAAAGTTGGCCTGTTCCAGAAAAGGTGGCATTTTTTTTCACTTTCTGCCCTGTGTAGCTGAAAGAGGAAGCTGAGTTTAGTGGTTAGCTCAACAGATTGAGTCAGCAAGCTGAGTTTCTATATTTGGTTGTATGACATGCTGAAAACCTTTGTCAAACCAACTGTGAATCATGAAAGAAGTCTTTGTTCTCTTACATGTAACTTTTCTGAACTTCTGTGTGAAAGATATCTTCCTTGCTACTGTGCTGAAACTCTGAAACATAACACTAAACTTTTTCTCCCTTGTGTTTCTTCTAGCAATGGTCTTGTTAGAGGATCAATAAGCCAACAAACCAAGAACGCAAGAAACAGGGCCTTGGTGGCATACCCATCCATATTTCACATGATGCAGCAATGAGGTGACAATGAGGACAGAGGTCCTTGGAGTTGTGACCAAGTAAACACCAAGCCTTGCATAAAACCAGCAAATGAGAAAGAGCAAATCTTCTCATCAGATATAAAATATCGGTCCTTTAACTTGACCATTAGGGTGACTTTGGGACCAACATTTCCTTCCTTTCAGGTACTTAATTGCAAAAAGAAAAAAAAATATGTTTCTGGTTAAGGTAGTTGAAGTGCCTCTTAGGAGCAAAATATGTTGTAGGATAGAAGTTTCCTTAACCAGATGCCACTACAGGCTTCAACTCTGAGAGGTCAGCTTTGCCTGCAGCCAGGCGGTGCTTAGCCTGTGTTACAGGAATAAGGGCGTGAGTGCTCTCAGGACCTACCAAAGGACAAATACTTAAAAAATATGTCTATATATTTTCTTACATCAATTTATAAGAATGTTCATTGAATAATTGTTAATAACTCTGAAACTTTTTCAAAAACTTATTTACCAATAAAAAATTAATAAAATAAGAGCTAAAGTTAAATATTATGAAGTTGAAAAAAGAACAGTGTGAATCTATGTTTATACGAGTTTTTGAAAAGAAAATACAAAGACATACCAGTAGAATACTGTGCTTGAGATCCCACGTGTAAAATGTTTTGGGTCTACCTGCACATAGAAGTATAAAGAACTATTTGAAGACATCACAACCAAATATTAATATTGATTTTTTTACAAAAGTAAGATTTCCAGAGCCATTTCTTTTCTTTTTTTTGTACTTTTCTATAGTATTTTATAATATACTATTTATCTATCATTAAAATATAAATAAAGCTATTTGCATTAAAACATTTTCACATTTTTCTTATGACAGGTAGGTAGGCCAATAGACATGAAAAGATGCTCATCACTAATCATCAGAGAAATGCAAATTAAAATGACAATGTTACCTCATACCTGTCAGAATGGCTATCATCAATAAATCAAAAAACCAATAAACAAGTGTTGGCGAGGATGTGGAGAAAAGTGAACCCTTGTACACTGTTGGTGGTACAGCCACTATGGAAAAGTTTGGTGAATCCTCAAAAAATTAAAAATAAAACTACTTTTTGACTCAGCTGTTGCACTTCTGGGTATTTATCCAAAGAAAACCAAAACACTAATTTGTAATGATCTATGTACCCCTTTGTTCATGGCAGTGCTATTCACAATAGCTAAGATATGGAAGCAACCTAAATGTCCATCTTCAGATTACTGGATAAAGACGTTATCCAATATTCCATTTTACTGAGACACACACACATACACACACACACACACACACACACACACACACACACACACACACAAAAATGAAATCTTACCCTTTGCAACAACATGGATGAGTCTAGAGGGTATTACGCTGAGTGAAATAAGTCAGACAGAGAAAGACAAACACCATATGGTCTCAGGTATGTGTGAAATCTAAGGAACAAAAGAAATGAACAAACTAAGTGAAAACAGACTCAGATACAGAGAAGAACCCGGTTGCCAAAGGGGAGGGCATGGCGGGGGGTTGTTGTGGCTGAAAAAAGTGAAGGGACGTAGAAGTACAAATTGGCAGTCACTACACAGTCATGGGGACACAGAGACCAGCACAGAGAACACAGTCACTACTACTGCAGTGGCTATGCGTCATGCCAGGGTGTGCTAGTAAACCATATAAATGTCTAACAATTACACTGCATACCTAAAACTAAAATAAAATGAAAAAAATTTTTAAGATGTTTTTACTTTAC
Organism: Macroglossus sobrinus; assembly: GCA_004027375.1. NCBI lineage: Eukaryota > Metazoa > Chordata > Mammalia > Chiroptera > Pteropodidae > Macroglossus > Macroglossus sobrinus. Next base: position 1,248,064 of record PVKZ01000166.1, on the reverse strand, counting down.
TCCCACAAGAAAGATTTTCGTCTTGCCCAGCAACAAGCCCAGCCAACGAGAAGGTGATGTTGTCACCCTCAGCTCTTCCTTTCCTCCAGTGAACTTCATTTTTCTTTTGCTACTGACTTCCTCACTCCACTCCTTCTACAAAAGTCTTCTTTTTTGTGTAATTCCTTGGAGTATCTGTCTGCTTGCTGGCTGAGATGCTGCCTGATTCCTAAATTGTTTAGTAAAGCCAGTTAGATCTTCAAAATCTACTCAGTTGAATTTGTTTTTTTAATACTTCTCTTTCAATAACCTTCTGTCACTCTGTCACTGTCTTCACTTGGGACTTTTATAGTTTCTAGCCCCTCCTCCCAGAACCCTAGGCCTCCAGATGTCACCTGCCTCCCTACTGCTTACTGTTCAGGTCTCAGTTTAAGTATTACCTTCTCTGAGAGGCCTTCCTGACCATCTCACGTAAGGCAGGCTCAACCCTCCTCACTCCTCATCCCACTACTTAGTTTAATTTTTTTTTTTTTTTGCTGCATTTATCACTCTAGGCCTCTTATTTTAGTCACGTATGTTCCGTCTTTTTATACTACAATGTCACTTACATGAAAAAGGGCCCTGATCCCGCTCGTCTTGTTCACCATGTGGCGTGTCACTAGGACTTTTAAAAAAGGCTCTTCGAAAAATATTATGTCATATACGTATATATGTCTCTTTTCAGACATTTCCAAAGTGTCTGGTGTCGGGGGAGAAGGTCTGGGAGGAGGAGATGGACCTCATCTTAATATGCACGTACAATCTGGTGACAACCTGACAGACTCGGTGTCATGAGACTCTGGCTATTTTCCAGTTACTATCAGTCCAGTGACGAGTCACACCACTCTGCCTTTCACAATATTTTAAATCACATGTCACTCAGCTTTTTAAACCAGTTCACCAACTTTGTCAGTCCTTCCCACCAACGCACATCACACATGACCCACCCAATGGCAATGAATTCTAAGAGGGCAACTGAAAAATGAGAGTGCTGAGCACACTAAACCCAGGGAAAAGCTATAATTATTCTCATAAACTTAAAAGTGGATTAAAATACGACAGATATTAAGAATCATTGATTAACGAGTCCCAGGTATTGAGTGATGGCCTAGGTGAGCTGGCAGCATGAAAATCTAGGTGCTGAAAAGATGGCTCTCGACCTTTTTAGAACCATGGCGTAGCAGCAAATATCACAATTTTGAGAAAACAGTTGAAGAGATGAAGACTCAAGAAACCACTAAGTCAGCAGGAAATGGCAATAGAATTATAAAAGCAGAAGCCAAAGCCTCGTATTGCCTGCAGAGATCTCACAGTTGTGACTCACCACAGCCGCCACACTCAGACACTCATATTCCACTTGAAGAGAACAGGTGATGGCCTGGAAGTGCTCGGGAACATGGTCCCGAAGTGAAGTCATCTCTGGCCTGAATGTTTTTCTTTTGTGTAAGTTTGATCCATGTTAAACCATCTTACTTGTAGCAAATTGCATCTAACTGGCACCAGGTTGCACAAACAACTCAGGTCAAGTTCTAACACTCAGCTGTAGTAGAATAAATTTTATGTGATGATTGGAATTGGGCAGCCAACTTCCTGGGATTGGGGTGGGGGCTGACATACCAGCTCAGAAACCAGGTAGAATTCCTTACTTCCCATTTCAAACACTAGTCTACAGCAACCAAGCACATTACTTCTCCTGTCAGTAACGCGAATGATTTATATAAAGGTAAAAAATACAGTTTAAAAAATAAATTGAAGCAAAATCATAAAGGTCTTAAATAATATTAAAAGATGTCAGACAGATACAAAGAAGTCATTAACTTATTAATGAATTTATCCATTCAACAAATATTTATTGAGCATTTTCTGTACCCTGTGTTGACTGCTAATAGAGAAGAACACTGTAAAAACAAAGTCACTTCTTCGCAAAGCTTATTGTCCAGTGGGAGAGACAGATTATAATAATAATAAAAAAAAAACAAGTAAACGCATCATCAGTATTAGTGATAAAAGCAAGGACAGTGCAGGGGACGGACAGCATGCGTGGTGTAGTAATGAGCTGAGACTGCCTCACTGCTGGGGAGACATTTGAGAAAAGATCCGACGGAAGTGAGGGAGCTGAAAAAGGCCGCAGATTATTACAGGCAGAGGTGGCAATAGGTGCAAAGGCCCTGAGGCAGGGGACACCCTCGTGTCATCAATGGCCAGGGGCCGAGGGACATGTTTGGGAGGAGCGCAATAGGAAAAGTCAGACGGGGATGTTGGGAAGCCAGGAGCTCTGCAAAGACTTCACTTCTACTCTGAGTGAAGTGAACTGCGTGTGGAGTGTGTGTGTGTGACAAATTTTAATGTGTATTTTAAGATAATAGCTCTGGGAGAATGAAAAGGCAAACAGAGAACTCAGAGGAGAGATGACAGCGGTGTTCAAACCAGGGCAATATCTGTGGAAGAGGTGAGTAGTTGAATTCTAAATAAATTCTTAAGATAAAACAGAAATAATTGGCTAATGAATTAGATATGGCACAAAAAAGAAAGATAACTACAAGGCATTTAGCCCAGGAATAGAGAAAATAACATTCCCAGGGATTGAGATAGAGAATATGAAAAGAGAAGTAGGTTTGGAATGAAAAATAAGAAATTCAATTTTAGAAAATAAGATAAGCGTCCTGTGATGTCCAAATCAACAGCCACTAACCACATGTGGGTGAATGTACATTTTAATGAATTACAATTACATATAATTAAAAATTTAATTCTTCAGTTGTACATTTTTCAAGTCCTCAATACCCACCCACATGAGGCTAGTGTACTGCTTGGGACACTGCAGATGTCATGGAGTTTTGCAGAAAGCTCTGCAGGCCAGCAGTGGAGACACATGAAGCCTTTACTGTGTGCCAGGCCCTGTGCTGACTGCCTCATGCATACTAGCTCATGTGATGTTTAAGACAACTCTTTGGATTAGGGGTTGATAGACATCAAAGGACTGCTTAGCAGAAGGAAGGCCTTAACTGACACCAGACAACAGAGATGCCCGGTGGTCCTCACCTAGACACAGAGCCATCCCCTTGGGGGACATCTGGAACTGTGTAGGGTGCTCAGGGTAGATGGATCTTAGGATGCTGAGTCCTGCAATGCCGCTACGGTCCAGCTCAGTGAAAAAAAGCTCTCTCACTCCAAATGCCAATGCTCCCAGAGGACTACTCTCTCCCAAGCAATCCCCCAAGGCCCACGGCCGAAGGACATGAGCTGCTGAACATGGCAGCTGCCAGCACAGGCCTTCCAGTCAGGGACCTGGGCCCCAGGTTGCTTCCTACTGTGTGCTTGCTCTACGGCTTGGGACCACAGCTTAGGTGCAACCTTGACATCCTCTATGGAATAATAACATAACACTGGACATACGTCATGCTGGGTGGTTCTCAGAATTAAGAAACTCCACCAGGACTTGGCCCAGTATTTGGATCAGGGAGAATCCTATAAACGCACATCATTATTAGAAGTGGGAAAACAAGATGAAAGAGGGACTCTGGGGTGGACACCAGAATAACCAAGATGGAAATCCAAGCAGAGAAGCAAGGCCAGATCATCTAATAGAACACATCACACTTCTGGTTCTAGACCACAGATAAACGATGGCTTCTTTCCTTACACCTCACGGACCAGCTTCTGCTGGCTCCTGGCTTCTCTCCCACAGCCTCCTTGTCTCTCAGCCTTCACAGAGCTGGAGAGGGTCAGGGCCTCGCTCCGGGTTAGGCTTTGGCTAAGGAAGTGCTATGGCTGGTCTGAGCTTCTACCAGACCCCCAAAACTTCCTTCATGTCCGTAATAAGGCTGTTGCACTTTCTTGTCACTCATGCGTTGTTTGCTGGAGTAGCATTTTCAATTTCCTTTGAGAACGTTTCCTTTGCATTCACAATCTGCCGGTTTGGAGCAAGAGGCCTGGCTTTTGGCCTGTCTTGGCTTTCAACATGTTTCCTCACCAAGGTTGGTCATTTCTAGCTTTAGATTTACAATGAGAGACGGGTGACTCTTTCTTTCTCTTGAATACCACAGGGTATTGTAGGGTTAATTATTGCTGTGTCTGGGAACAGGGAGGCCCATGGGGAGAGGGAGAGACTGGGGTAGAGGGAGAGACAGGGAAGAGCTCTTTGCTGTCTTAATGGGTGTGGTTTGTGGTACTCCAAGTCACAGTAGTGACGTCACAGATGACTGATCACAGATCGCCCTAACAAACATCACAATGAAAAAGTCTGAAATAGTGAATGATCTAAATGTGACAAGACACAGACGACGAATGCTGTTGGAAAAATGGAACCGACACTCAGTGCACAGGCTGCACACCTTCGACCTGTGAAAGGCACTAGGCACGGAGGCCGTGACAAAGCCAACACAGGTAAATTTTCATTTCTTCCTAGCCATGTTAAGAAAGGTAAGGAGCAGGTAAATTTAATTTTATTAACAAATATTTAGGTAACCAATTATATCCAAAAGGTTTATTTTAACATGTCATTAATATAACAAAAAAAAGAGGCATTTATTTTTTTGTATTATGTCCTTGAAATCCAATGTGTCTTACTTATAGAAAGCATCTCTTGGTTCAGAGAAGCCACCCTTCAGTGGCCAGGGCCACGTGTGGCTCGTGGTGCTGGCTACACATGGGACAGCACAGGCTCGTGTCAGGGAGCAGACGTTTTCACTGCCAGCTTCCGGTCACCCTTCGGGTACCCCCTGCCAGCATTCCAGTGCATGGAGGGCGATTTCAGAGAAGTCTCAGTTACCGCCTTTGAGGACTTCAGACTCGAGGTCTTTACGGGAGCCGAAAAGAGGCTTTGTCAGGATGATGGCCAAGTGGACGCGATGAGGTGTCGGTTCCCAGTGCACCCCTGCTTCCTGCATCTCAGATACGCAAGCTGCTCCTCACCCTGTTTTCTCACATACACGGTGAAGGTGATGCGCTGGCTCCTCTGAGTGCCACTCTGAGGGTCCCGAACGCAGCTGGAGCCCTGTGTCTATGAACTTGTTTTTCCCAGTATGGATTGCGGGTGTGTGAGAAACAGGACAGGGATCCACCAGAATTCTAGCTATTATCTGTGTGTTTGCACTGTGTTCCTCCAGGGTTGGGAGTGAGGGCAATGATTTGTGCTGGGTTCGGATGTGCCTCAGCCTCTAGTGCCAACACGTGAAGCCCTAGGAGTGTTTATATTAAAGGAATTTTTGGTTGCGGAATTCCTGAATAATAGTTAAAAGCTCACAATTAAAATATGATCATTAATTGAGATGGGAATTTAACCTATTCTAATACTCTACGTGGCAATTTTTCATCAGTCTCTGCCAAAAATTTAAGATTCTTCAGCTGATAAAGTTCAAATAGCAGAGGGCAAGCTTAAATGATTGGTAGTGTATTTGCCACAGAAATAGGTCTCTACATAAATTACTAAAACGTGACCTTGATATGGCACGCTCAAGATTATCCCAGAATTTATGCAATTCATTATTAAAACTCATCACTAATTTCCTATAAAGTTAAAAAAAAAAGCATACAACGCTGGATTAGCATAAACAAATTTATTTACTAACCAAAGGGATGATCCTAATTAAACCGACACTCGTAAATAGTTGAATGTAAAATGTTTGTTAATTGAACACAGTAATGAAAATAAAAAGAAAATCATAAGAGAGATCTGCTCATTGAACTGAGCCTGTTTAAACACACAGCTAATTCCTGTCCAGAGGATGATGGAATTTTTACTCTACTTTTTCATAGACCCGGGTACAGGTGACGTTGTTCATGATGCATTCCTAAGAGAGAGGGTGACATTGAAGACTTAGGTGAGTCTTGCATCCCAGGATAATGGTGGCAGTTAGGTGCTAGGATCAGAATCCTACCAAACCTCGTCATCTACGTCACACACGGAGAAGACACAGGGTAGCACTCCTGGGTTTGCAAAGCTAGACCCTGGTATTCTGTTTACGATGTGCACATACTTCACTGAACACTAAAGTATTGATTGGCAATATCTAAATGACTGATTTGGTCTAGGCGAGTATTATTCCCCTTTGTAAAGAAATGGTAAAACACACTCCCCAGAGGGCAGTATGGGGCTTACCCAGATCACTCTGGATGTCATGGCAGGATGTGGTCTCAACCCCCGCTCAGCTACCTGCCTGCTCCGTCTCCTGGCTCCTCAGCCCCACATAGGGCTTCCTCACTTGCCAGCATTCCCGTATTTAACTTGTTCCTCCTCCCCTCCCTGAGCCAGCTGTCCTGCTCAGAGTCAAGGATTCCAGTGCAGTGATGTGAGGTGGGAGCGCAAACAAGAAGCCAAGAAGACACACTCCAGGCACTTACCACCAGCATCTTCCCGTCTTCCAGTTTCCTGGTTATCGTGCTCTCCTTCCCGTCCCATTCCTGATGCTGAACCAGCGCACCATTCACAAAGCTGCAGACAGTCTGCAAAAGTAAAGTGCACTTCTTAACCTTCCAAGCACATTCATTATAAGAGTGTTCCCAGGGCTCGTAACCCCCTTAATTAACACTGCATCTTTTCTTTTCCAGGCCTACGCTATTACCCCCAGTGATTTATTCTTGATATGGTGGACACTTTTCAGTCTAGACTCATGTAACACTCAGTCTCCCTCGTGTCCTTAAACCATTTTTCTGAAATAAGCTAAGTCATGAACTGATCCTTTTACTAAGTGGTCAAAACGCAGTTCATAACATCACTTGAGGCTTTTCCACCAAGTTCTCTCCTGTAAACAGTGAGACTGTCATTAACAGTCTACCATGCAGAAGCTTCTGTGATCAGGGGAGTGATAGCCGACCTGAGTTTTTCTGCCATCAGCTGTAGTTTCTTCAAACTTCTCTCCCAGCTTACATGAAAACTGTGTCGTTTTCAACGTGCTCTCGGTTTTTACGGTGAGGTTTTGGCCGTCATAAGTAATGATACAATCTGGTTTGGCTATGGCACCCATTTTCCGCAGAGCCATCCCCACGCCTGTAAAGGGTTAATCATGTTAAATGACAGGAAGACCAGTGTCACAGTTTATAGAATGTAGCAGTGGTTCCATCATGATTGCTCTGTTGTGTGTATTTTCACTCACTTATCGAGAACTAAGGTAACCGCATACCCTGTGCTCACCATGTGCCAGCACTTGACATGTATGACTTCACAGAAGCCTTGTAATAACCCTGTCTCCATTTCACAGATGACACACAGGCATGAAAGTCACTTCCTAGCTCACTCAGCCACCAGGTGATGGAGCGGGGAACCAAACACGCAGGCAGCATGGCTCCAAATCTCAGCTCTCATCCGCCAGGCCACGCTGGCCTTCGGAAAGGCAGGGAAGCCACCCAGACTTCGGAAACTGACCTTGGTTCTGCCGACTCCAGCACACAGTCTGGCACATAAAGGGTCCTCAGCTGATATTTGATAAATACATGACACAAATAGAAACCAGTCCTGAGATATTCAAATAGCACAAATTTACCTCTTAAAAGAGGCAAAATAGCACAATCATGATGGTAATAAATGCGAAAAATATTTGCCTTCTCATTTTCTCATAGGATCAGAAATATACTCAAGATTCCCTGCAGAACCAGCCAGTACCACTGTCCTGCAGAAATGCTGGTGGAGTGACTCTTAAGTGCCATAGGGAAGAGGGTCTCAGTAGGGGGTCTTTGCAGTGACTTCTGCACCAGGGAGCTGCTATGGTAACAGCTGTGGGATGACGGCTTCTAAAGCTCCCTCACAGGCCCACGGTGGTCTGAGGGGTGGAAGCCCCCTTCCAGACAGGACCCAGCTACTCCATCCCACCTCCTATTGGCCTGTGACAAAGGTCCCTTTGTATTTGCTCCTGTACCCAATGTCTCAACCAGCATGCAGGCATTATCGCTGACTTAGAAAAGATCAGGAATAGAAAATGAAGTGCTGCTTTTAGGGAGAACTTGAACCTTGTCACAGGGACCCACCCCCCTTGAAAAGAAGGCTGTGAGTCAAGTGCCTCGTGGCCACGCCCGTCCCACGTGTGGTCAGGCGACCTCCGCGGAGGACCTGGCAATGTCGGGTGCAGCTTTCCATCACCGCCAACTCATCTCTCGTCCCTCATTCTGCAGCGCTCCGCCACCACCCACTGCGGCCCCGTGCGGGGCGACCCCCGATGCCACGCGCATAACCGCCGGCGCGGGTGGGGGCCGAGGCTGCCGGGGAGCCGCACACCCCAGGGCCGGGCTCACCCGTGAGAGCAGGCAGAGGGCCTGGGGTGGGGCCCGTGGTGCCGAGAGCGGGACGAGCCTGCAGCTGCTGCCTCGCGGCGTTCAGATCCTCCAGGGCACCGGGTCCCGCGCGCCATCAAGGAACAAAAGGCGGAGCCCAATGGGCGCGCGTAGGGGAGCGGGAGTGGATGCGGCCATGGTGGGCGACGGGGAGACAGGACGGCGGCCAGAGCGGGAAGGAAGGGTCACGGGGACAGAGGCATAGGGAAGCGGAGAGGGAGCGCGGCAGAGACCTGGGCGCAGCACGCGGCGGGACCGCAGGGCGGCGGGACCCCAAGGCGGAGGCGCGCACGCCCCTCTGAGCCTGCTGCTCGGCCGCGCTGTGGGGCTGGGGGCGGCGGGGCGGACCGCAGACGGACGGACGCACGGACGCCTCACCTAGTTCCTTCATGTACTCGTCGAAGCCTTTGCTCTCCACTAAGCGCCATCTTCCTATGAGCTGCTGAATGGTGGCCATGGTGGGCGCGGGCGGCGTGTGGAATGGGCGGCGCGGAACTCGGCGAGGGGAGAGGCGAGCGCGGCGTGGCGGGACGGCGGCCTGCACCGGCCCCTTTATGGCGCGGCGCGGGGGCGTGGCCACGCCGGGCGGCCAATGAGAGGCGCGCCCCGCCCGGTCCGCCGCGCCCCCTGCGCCCACTCCACCTGTCTTGGCCGCGAGGCGCCTCCCGCGCTGCCTGCGAGAGGGAACCCACCCGGCGCGCCCCGCGTGCAGATCCTCTACAGCACCGCGTCCCGGACACCGGCGCCCCCGTATGCCCGGGAAGCCGGGCGGGGGGCGCTCAAGTCCGCCCCGTCTCCCTGAGTCCCACGTTTCACTGCCACGCCGTCACCCCTTCTCCACTGAAAACACTCAAACGCAGCCACAAGCCCTCTCCCGGCCAGGGAGGCACGAATGGGTTCATCGGCGGTTTGGTTAACCGAGTAATTGAGAAACTTATTTGCCTTACTCATCTCTGCTCGTCGTCATTGAACAAACTCACGTCCCACATGCAGCTGAGGGAACCTGTCCTCCTCACCCTCAGGCCACCTCCGACCCAGTTAGGACCTCAGGGTGGGTGCACACCTCCGTTGGGTTAGACGATTTTATCAGAAGACGTGGGTGGCGCTGTCCCAGAAAGTGCGGTTTCCACACTGCAACTCCGTAGGAAGTTTCAGCTCAAGCGACTGTCACTGCCAACAAATGTTCCCATTCTGGAATGGTTCGTCGGTTTATGTCCCCAGCCCAAGGAGCCCTTTCCAGTTTCTTCTCAGACCCGAGTCTTCAGACTCCGAGGCATTTCCTCTTCGCCTTTCATCATAATAATGCCCTGTATTTGTAGGTAGAATGTCATACTTTTTAAGGTGTGCTTGTCACAGGGTCTGACTCTGGGTCCCTTTGGGAGTGGGCGGAGTCAAGGTGAGGAAGCTGCCACGCAGAGAGGCCAGCGCCTTGTGGAGAGAAGGTCCACTTACTGGGGGCCCACTTGTGCCAGACTGCGCTTCCTGGAGGCCTCATACCCATTGACTCTGAACTCCATCAAGCTTTGCAGCGGAGTGTGTGTGCGGCGGGGGTGGGGTAGGGTGGGTGTTATGTCAGTGTTCTGAGACAGGAGATGAGGCAGGGAAAGTTCTCAGAGTGAGCAGCCCTGTACAGGCCCTTCTCACCCAGACCTGGTAAGGCGGGACCACACCTGGCTGCCCTTAGCTCGCAGGGGCCTCGCGGAGCCCAGGCCAGGGGCTGCAGCCCTGAACCACACCGGCTCTCCAGCATCCTTCTCAGCCCGAGGCTGGTCCGTCATCTCCCAGCATGCCTCAGCACATCGGCGCCCCTGTACTGTATTCCTTTCACTTTAAGTCCCTGCCCTAGTTTTAGGTCACGCGAGTGTTCCTCGTGGTGTCATTTTAATAGTGAGTGACTCAGTGCCACGAAGGACCTGCACTGAGTCTCCACTGCTCCAGATATGTGCAGGTTCTGAGCACCTCATTGGCCCAGTGATGCAAGAGCTGGCATCCAGACACCTGGGCGGCTACTGCCCCTGCCACCTGCATAAGCAGCTCCTGGCTGTTTGGACTTGTGAATTCTGAATATGCTGATTTAGCATTTTACCTGTTTGTTTGTTTGTTTGTTTTGTTTTGTTTTGTTTTGTTTTGTTTTGTTTTGTATAGAAGTTGGTAATAGTAGCCAGGACCCTGTAGTGAAAATTTTAGATTATCATAATCAACCATGTTATGGAAATGTCAAAAGGCAAATGTCACTATAGCGCTGAATACTTGGATATTTAGGAAATAGTTTTTAAACCAGAGGCACGACCTAAAACTTAACTTTTAAACATGCTTTTTGATGTGATGAGTGGAAATAATCCTTTTGTGGTTAAAACATACCAACGAACAAGACAGAAAGATATGGACTGAAATACCTATTAGCGTCCCCTGTGGAACAAAGAAGCATGCGAGGGCTCTGCCACCGGAAGCCGCACTCTCCATCCTTGTTCTCAGGTGCCTCTCACTTGTAATGTGTACACACAGAGGCTGGAGAGGGCCATTCCTAATGTCCCTCAAGCCCTCAAGCCACACTGCCTTTCTTCAGAATGACAGATTTCAAGCTCTGAAAACTTCCTTAACCTGCTCTCTGAAGCCCTGTTCTAGGCTACTTAACTTGAGCCCAACAGCAGGTGCAAATAACAGGAATGTGAAAACAAACCTAATCTAACTCCCATAGGACTTTCTGAGATACGTGAGTATTTCTTAACTGGAGAAAGGGAGGATGATTACCACTCTTTTGAGATCAATTATAGTACAGGAACAAGGACCAGCCATTATGTCCTGACCCATTCTTACCAGTGAAAGTCACTGTGCTGGTGCTTAGTTTTAGTGGCAGCATGGAGACATTGTAGGTGTCACATCACGTCTTCCTTCATGCTGGAGGATAACACACTAACATACGGATGAAAATGGCTGAAAAATCAAGAACTATTAGCGACTATTCACCTAGTAATTCTAGAAGGCTTCCATTGGTAAGACAGAAGCAATTTTCCTTACTATCTCTAAATCCCAGTTTTCTCAGCTGCAAAATTAAGGTGGTAGGCTTCACGCTAAATGATTTCTTAAGTCCCTTTCAGCTTGCTAAGTGTTGAAGTATCCTTGCCCTAGTTCACAGCCCTAAAAAAAAATAAAAATAAATTCCTAAAAATCACTCTATCTCCACCTAGTGGTAAAACAGAGCTTTTCTCTTAGGTTTTCTTTGACAAATGTTAGGAGCTGGTCAGCTTTCCATTCCACAGCCACACACATAGCTTTGGGCTGTAGCGTGTCATTTTACTTAAAAACAACTTTCCAGGCATAGTTCCTATAGATAAATGTGCCTCTCACAGATATTATTACAGGATATAATCATTTCCTAAGGACTGCAAGCATGCAGCTGGTGAAGAGAGAGCACCCCGATGAATAAATCATGGCAGAGACCGCCAAGCAGCCCATGCTCAAGAAATCAAGTCATCTCTAGGTATATGGCCAGATTAGTCAAAGAAAGGTGGGAAGTAAGCAGACAAGTACTTCTCAAGAGTGCAAACAAATTGCCCAGGGGTCTTGGTAAAATGCAGATTCTGATTTGGTGGGTCCAGAGTTGGATGCAAGATCATGCACTTCTAGCAATCTCTCAAGGGATGCCAGCGGTTCTGGTGTGGTACCGAAATCTGAGAGCATGACTGTGGTCTGCAAAGTCTACGTAGGGCCCGCTCTGCTTACCTGCAAGTGATCGGTGAGCAGAGCTGTCCACACGTGACACATTCTTTTGATTCAAGTCGGCCTGCCTTTTCAGACCACCTGACAGTCATTCAAACTGGGATCCAGTCCTGGTCTTCAAGGGCTTCGTAACCTCAGCTCACACCAGCAAGAGGCTGCATTTCTGTTTTCGCTCTTTTTTTTTTTTTCATTTAACCAACGTTTAGCAAAAAAATTTTTTTCTGTTTTAGTTCAGCACATTCTAAAATTACCAAAGTATTAAATGTCTTTGAAAATATCAGAGAAATTCTGATAATATAAAATATATGAAAACATCAGATAAATTTTATCTTTATAATATTAAGTGAATTTTCCAAGAAGATACCATACGGTTTGGGGTTTTTTTTTGTTTGTTTGCTTGCTTTTTTTCTTTTCTTTTCTTTTTTTTTTTTTGTGGTTTGTTTTGTGTGGGTGAGAGCCTATAAATAGTCCTATTGCTTTCAACAACCTCTGGAAACTCTAGATTTTTGTTCGTTTGATTGGACAGGCCATCTCTCTGGCCGGAACCAGGTGGGTGTCCTAAATGGATATATCCTACTTTTAACTGATGTGCCAAATGCCACAACTCCACCTGAAGTAAACCCTGCTCAGATCAGACATATCTTGTTCAAGAAACATTGATAGAGATCATGAAGCAACCCACATTGCTACCCACCCTCCCCAGGTCTTAGAACTGATTCATCTCCATGAACCTGGGAATAGACTGACACCTGGCCATCTCAGAGATTGTGACATAAGCTGAGGAACAGAACTTGCATAGTAAAATCTGCCACTGTACAAGCCGGAACAGGGACCCTCCACTGCCCCCGCCAGCTTGGCAAGGACCAGAAAAGCCTGCTTTGCTGTTGTTCCCATGTCATCGACAGCTCCTTTTGGGAGAAGAAAAGCGGAAGCAAAGCTTGGCCTGGTGGCCGTGTGGCTTCCAGGGAAAGACTATGGCTCTATTATGACACGTTGTATCACATTCGTAGCATGGTATAAAATATTACCACTTCTGCTGCTAATTATCAGTACATCGTGCAAACTAATAAAAACTCCAGTCTGTCAAGAAGGAGGGGTCCCAATGAAATCTTTGAAAAGCCACAGACTCACACTCGTCTTGCAACAGACCTCTTAAACCAAAGTATATCCTGGAATTCTCTTTTCTTCTGAATGGGACCAGTTTCTAGAAACAGGCAAGAATATCATTTGCCAGGGTCCCTTTGAATGTTACTTACTACACGAAAATGGCTTACTTTAGTCCTTATTATATGAAAACAATATTTGGGTTTTTTTTTCAAATTGAATATCTTTCCATGTATTTTTCCTTTGGGTTCACATATTTATTTCTGAGATACATTTACAGAAACAAAAGTTTGGCTCCATTATGGAAGAGAAAATCATAATTGCCTAATATCTCACTTGAAAGCAAGCAGAACTATAAATCCTAATTGGAAACAAACAAAATAAAAATCACTTCAGAATTCAGCAAATCTCTGATGGAGCACTTTTCAATGAACATGAATAGTGACTGAATCATTTTGCTTTAAGCTTTATAGTGGCAGTGGCCTCTTGTTTTTAGGGCAAAGCCCTAGTTCTTTCAAAACTGATCTTTCTCAACCCAGAGCCTTCAGGCCTCCATGCTCGGACAGAACCCAACTAGCTTGTCACTACTGCTTATTCAGAAGTAAAACTTGCTCTCTGGGGCCCACGCCCAAGTCCTATAATTTTTATCATTGGCAGTGATTCCTGGTCAGACTTGATCTTGGCCCAATTAGCTGTCACTCCAGCGGACATATTGTTTGTAAATCTTTTCAAATTTTGTAGTTCCATTTCTGAATATGGATTTGTGACTTGGATTCAGAACTAAAAAGAATCTTAAAATGCTAGAATTTGGAGGAATTGTATATGTCTGCTACATCTACTAAAGCCCAATCATGTCCCCTCAGTAGAAATAAATCCAGTCTCTACTTAAACCCTCCTGCTGGTGGAGGCCTCATGCCCTCACCAAGAAGCCCCCCAAGCTCTACCTGGGAGAAAGCCATTAACCCAACTGTGCTGAAATCTGCTTCCAGTACTTTCTAGCTGTGGTTGTAGTTTGACTCTCTTAATAACATGGAATCTCTACTCACTAATTCTCACACAGGGGGCCTATAAATATTTGATGATGATGGTTCGTATGTAGACGTGTGTATGAGAGAGAGAGAGAGAGAGAGAGAGAGAGAGAGAGAGAGAGAGAGAGAGAGAGAGAGGTGTGAGGTGGTCTATGAATTATGGCAAAAAATAGTAGTGAAAAGAACAAGAATTCCAATTACATTTTACTTTAGAATAGGCTAGAGGCCAAAGAGAACCGAATAATACTGATGGTAACTGGTTTAACTCAGCTCTTACAAAACACTCTGAAGAAGAAGCCTTTCCACCCCACTCAGCGTCATCAGAATATTTGCATAATCTCACTGCAATGGTTGCTTGAATGAAGTTCTTCCAGAGTAAGCGAGAGCATAATCCCAAATTACAGGTTCACCAGCAAGACCAAGTTTATTTAGTAATTATATACTATTCAGAAAAAATATTTTGTCAGAAAAAATAAAGGAAGATTAGTCTAGAAATTGAATTACTTCTATCAATTCATATTTGGACTATGAAAGTAATTGTTATAATGGACAACTATAGCAATACTAATGTTTGGTTTTTAAGCAGCTATGGGAAATATAACACTATAATTATATAACCATCTGGCCTTCTTGCTCCTCAGGAAAACCGTACACAGCAGCCCTCCTACAGTCAACCTGGTTAATGAAAAAAAAAATCCCCCAAATAAACAATTCATAGGTTTTAAACTTCTCATCATTCTTAGTAATGAAATTTTGCTCCTTTCCACACAGGGGTGATCCATCCCTCTGTCCAATGTATCCACATGCTAGACTCTCCCACCTGTTAGTCACTTAGTAGCCATCTCGTGATCAGATCTGCTGTCATGGTGTCACAGTGCACGTGCTCAAGTCAGCCTTATTTTACTTAATAAAGATCCTGACGTACACAAGTAGAGATGCTGGCAATTAAGGTATGCCAAAAAGAAGCCGTGAAGTGCTTCCTATAAGTGAAAAGTGAAAGTTCCTGACTTGATAAGGCACTTGATCATCTCACTTCATCTCAGGAACAATAAGATATTTTGAGAGGGAGACCACACTTGCGTAACTTGTATTACAATATATTATCCTATGTTCTTATCAGTTGTTGTCCTTGACTTTGTACTGTGCTCCTGCCCTCCTTGACCTTTCTGTAGGTGGCAGTGGCTCTGCAGTCCTCATCCTCCCAGTGGTTACCTTGCCGTGGCCTCTAAGAAGCCACTCCTCCTGGCTTCTTGGGCTTCTGCGCCACTTCTGTCGCCTTTTAAGCCAGCTCTTCTCTGAGCATTGGTGCTTCCGGGCTCTGCTTCAGAGTGCTCATCATACATGCTCTTCCTGAGACATCCCTTCTGGTCCGACAACACCTCGGCCAGCTACCCGATGCCAACTTCTGAGTCTGCATGTCCAGCCTGAACTCTGAGAAGTGACAGAGGTCACAGCCACACGTCAGATTGCCTCCCACCCTTCCTCCTCCCGTGCCTGATCATCTTAGCCTGAATGCCAGAAGGACTCAGTCCTACAAAACGAGGGCATTGCCTTTCCTTAAAGACACATGTTCTTCCTTTCTCTTAGCTGACCAGTAATACCCCTGGAAACCTGAGGTCACCCTCGCCTTTCCCATTCCCGCTCTTCACATCCAGTTCGTGGCCGAGCCCCTTCACCATTATCTTCTTAACGCCCTCTCGTTCCCTCTGCTTTTTCTCTCTCTAGGACCCGAGATACCTCCCTGATTCTTGTTCTACCCCTAATGTCACCTCGTCCCTCTATGCCAGAACCACGAATTGGGTCATGGAGCCAGTCCCCATGACCCGCCGCTTTCTCTCCCCACCCTGTACTCTGTACTCTGCCCACTGCAACTTCCAAACCGCCACGTACTTGGATATCTAATAACGCCTCCATTGAGCACGTATCATGACATGTCACCTGAAAATCTTATAAATATCAAATTATGTAATATTCATGACAAACCTGTCACATGTATTATTATGAGCCTCATTTTATAGGTGAGAAAACTGAGGCCCAGAGAGGTTAAGTGATTGGACCAGTGTCACACAGCTGGTAAGGGGCAGAGCCAGGATCCACATCTAGGCCACACTGCTCCAGAGTTACAGCTGTTGATGCCCCCTACCCCAGTGAGCCAGGTTTGTTAATCTCATCTCTCTCTGTCTGGAACATTCTCATCCCACTTGCAACGGGTCCTTCTCTATCCAATCTCTCCAGATCCTTCATGACTTTGGTGGGCTTGGCCTCTCCTCGCTTTGCACACCCCTGTAATGGGGGCGAGCATACTTGAACTTATCTCTGTGTGCCTCCCTGTGGTATAGACTCCTTGACAGCCTCTCCTTGACTAGCTCCTATAGTTTTCTCCACCTCTGTGTTCTTTTTCTCTCCAGCTGTACCCATTCTCTGTGGGATTTCACCGGCTTCAGGCTGCGAATGCCCACACTGTACGTCTCCTACTAAGAGTTGTGTCCTCAATTCCAGACTCGAATACCCAGCAGCCTCCTGACAACCCCGCCTGGTTGTCTGCTGGGCAGCTCACACTTGACGTGTGCCAGTCAAACTCGTGACAGACCCCGTCTTGTTCTTCTCCATCCGGGCTTGGTGATAACTCCCCACTTCCTATCGCCCAGAGCAAAAATGTGGTCACCTTTTATTCATCTTTCTCTCCCATGCCCCACAACCAATAAGCCCCATTGGCTCTGCTTTTAAAAGGGATCCAGGAAGCAGCCACTGCCCCACCTCGCCTCTGCTGCAACTCACCAGGCCCGCATCCCTGCCATCACTCGCCTGGGTCGGCCTTCCAACTGCTTCTCTTCCTGCCCCTGTAGGTGTTTTTCCCAAGAAGCTGGAGTGATACTATTAGAGCATGTCAGATTATGCCACTCTCCACTAAAACCCCCTCGAGTGGATTCTGCTCTCGCTCTCTGTGGAAGCCAAATCATGCACACAGCCCACGTGTCCTGCATGGGCTGGTCCCTGTCGCCTACCCCCACCCCAACCTCTCTCCTTCCCCTGCCCCTGCTTACCTGCTGCAGAAGCACCAGCCTTCCTGCCATTCTCCTCACACTCCTGGGGGGCCCCACCCCAGGGCCTTTGTGTTCCTCTTCCTGAGCCTTGCCTTTGTGCAAGTGCCACTTTCTTGGCGAGGCCTCCCCTGTCGCCCTATTTAAAGTCGAAAGCTCCTAATGCGAACGTTCTGTCTTGCTTTCCATCCTGTCTTTTCTCCATGTCTCCGTCTAACAGCGTACATTTTACCTCTTAATTTTATTTTCTATCTCTCCCATCTAGGATCTAAATTTCACCTAAGTCCACAGTCCCAAACCCAGCACCAGGTCGTGCCTATCGTGTACTTAAGTGCTCCAGAAGGCTGGCTGGCATCCTTCTCAGCCCAGAGCGTAGAACACAGGAGTCTTCAGTAAATGCTACTGAATGGATCAGTAAATTTGTGATTGACTATTTTTCCTAAGTGGATCAGTAAATTTGTGATTGCCTATTTTTCCTAAGTGGATCAGTAAATTTGTGATTGCCTATATTTCCTTTTGATCATATATCTAAAGTATTTTAAGATCTCTGTAAAGAGAACTCGGATCTTCACTTCTGTTCCAGATAGCCTCTTGCTCACCTCACCCTGGATGGTGTAGAACTTCCATCTCCAACAGTCTAAAGTTCCACTTGTCCCCGGATACGTACCCCTCAAGCTTAGTGAGTTCCCTAGTTTTTTAATCAATGCTTAGACCTTATCATCCCTTGGTCACCAGTCATGCTTGTATCCAGTGACTTCTACATCCCTCTATCCAACAACTTATCAGACCCTGAGAGTGTACCTTCACAATGTTTCTCTAGTTTGCCTTTTTCTTTCATTCCTACTCATCAGACTTTGACTATCTCTTTCTTCTGTCAGTCCAATCAGCCATTCAGTTCTCTATCAATCTCTTCATGTATCAGCAAACACTTATTGAGTCTCCATGACACTCTGTACTTGGATCATATTGTACAGAACGTACATTTTCCTTGATCAGGAAAAATGTCACTTTGTAGGACAAATTGATGCAGTATCATTTGTTTCAATGCTGTAACTACTAGATACTACTAGATAAGCAAAGCCAAGTCCTGAATCCATGCCAGACAAAACCCATTTACTCTTCCTGGGCTGAAGGCAAGCGTCTAACATGGTCCACTTGCCATCTGTGTGCTGGTGCCTCACCCCTAGGAATATGTTCCATTGTGCTTTGTACACATTGCCCCTTCTGCTGACAAACTGGACAATTACGACTAACAGTCTATACTTCTTCCAGCGCTACAGTAAGGGACATCATTAAGCTCAGTGACATATGGTTTAATTTCTCCTGTGACCACTCACATACCCAAAAGGCCACTTCCAGGAAGCACACCAAAGCACCTATCTATTGGTCTCACCGCCTGGCTGACGGTGGTGCAGGCTCATGTTCGGTGCCAGAGGTTTATTTACAAGCCTCTGTCAACACCCTCCCTCACAGCTAGTGAGAGCAGGACCTGTGTTTTAGTCATCTCTCATGCCTTCAGCATTGTTGGAATGTATCAGGGGTCTGTGAATGTTGAAAGAAATAGAATCAATCTGTTTACAGGCTATACTCATTTCGAACATCTCATACAGCTCTTTTAGAGTTAGAAAAAGCTGTATATGATGTGAACAGTAGGGACTCTACATGCAAACAATACCATTTATCCAAGGATGAGTCAAGAGGTCATTCTTTTTTTTTATTCCACCAAGGAGGAAAAATTCCCCTGAAATTTAAGGATTAGGATTATAACACCAGCTCCCTCGATCATTTTAGAAATAGCATGGCATTTGAAGCTATTTTGAGTGGCCATACAAATAGAAGACCCCCGAAAGTAAAATATTAATTAAACTAAACCAATGAAGACACATTTGAAATTCTATGTATTTGAGACTGTTATTCTGAATATATAAGAAAGAAATTAATCATATGGAATTAAGTGCCGATTCTATACAGTGTCTCTTCTGTTGATTGTTATGATTAATAAACATACTGTGTTTAGGAGAATCTAAAACAATGGAGTCTAAGAAAAACATATAATTTCAGGCTCTTTGAGGATCATGGCTTATCAGGTTTTAGTTTGCATAAAGACAATTTGGACAAGTGGTCCTCCAGCTTCAGCGTGCACCAGGAATCACCTGGAGGGCTCAATAAAACATGGGTAGTTGGGTCCCATCTGCAGTATTTCTGACCCAGTAGGTCTGTGTTGGGCCTGAGAGTCTGTATGTTTCATATTCTGAGAACCAGGACTCTGGACTGTGCTACTAGATATGACCAACAAGAGAGCAGCATGAGCATCACCTGGGAGATCAGAGAGACCAGAGTCTCAGGCCCACCAGAACTGCTTTCTCCCATGATTCCTGAGGGATCTGCATGCACAAGTGTGAGAGGCACTGGCCAACTTTTTCAGTAAAGGGCTAAATAGTAAACATTTTAAGCTTTGCGGATGGGACCATAGAGTCTCTGCTGCAACTACTCAAATCTGCCTTCCTAGCACAAAAGCAGCCATAGACCGAGTGTATCTGTGTGCCAATAAAATTTTATTTACAAAATGGCAGTGGCCAGATTTGATCCACTGGTTATATTTCATTGACCTCTGGCTTAGAATGTGTGTATTTATTATTTTGCTTGGTTTGGTTTGGTTTTTAATGTAGTTTTACCTCACATAGATTCTGTTTTAGTAGTTCCATGGTTGGACCTGCTATTTGTATTTTTAACGAGCACCTGAGGAATTTTGATTCATGCAGTCAGCAAACCAAACTCTGAGAAACACGTCCAGCCATCATTTTTTCTTGCAATAACTAATCATTTTATTGGATGTGTGCTTTTGTTTTTAAAATAGCTCATAGAAAGAAAAATAAAATTCTCTTGTCTATTTTTCTTATTGACAACCCTTTCTATTCCCTTCTGAATATTTCTCACACTAGAGTCGGACTGTGGCTAATTGTGTGTATTTTTTCCCAACAGAGCAGACTGAGCAATATAAGAAAATTCGGTTCCTGAAAGAGTCACTGCAGCTCATAGTGTCCCCTAAGGAAAGGTGACAAACCACACGCATATTTAAGCAGGAAACTCATTACAGAAGAAAATTGGAAGCAATGGGAAGAGTAGATGCTTCTCCTTTATTGCTTCTCTAATTTTTTTTCAAACTAAAACTCAACTGTTCTAGTTAAACTCTTCAGAAAATGGTTTTATGAATAAAGCAAAAAAAAAAAAGTATTAGGCATTTTTTTTCTTGCAATTCCATATCAAGCTGGGAAAGGGAGGAAAAGCAGACAGCTGTGAAATGGTCTTGCTTCTCTCCCTCTAAACAGCTAGTTGTATCTTTTATAAAGAAAGGTAAGATTTGCATTAACCTTCTCATTCCAGCACTCTGTCCTTTCTCAGTACCGGAAATTGCTGACTACCTCAAATTTTGCAACATGTTTTGGTTTTGTTAATACTCTTTGTAGATGGAGAATTTAAAGGTACACATGACTTGGATTTTTCTTTAACGACTTGTGTGTTTCTTTCACAACTCTGGATGTGGGGTAATATTCTCATTATAAAGTTATTCGAGACTTGGAAACAATAATACTTTAAGAATCTAAAGTACACTTTTGAAGATAGAAAAAACTTCAGCACACTAAATTCACTCACAAAGTTGATAAAATTTACATATGCCATTTTAACAGTAATTAGGAAAATGTTTCAATAAAGTAGTAAAAAATTATAGCTCCTAAATTAGATAAATATGAAGAATACTTTATATTAACATTTATTTATGATAAATACAGAGAAAATTCAGAAAAAAGGTTAGTGGAATATGAAACAAAGACAATAAAGATGAGAAATATTCTGACATCTAAAAGCTAACTAATTTTTTTAAAAATTTCAGATTATACCAAGAGCTACAATCAATTAAAATGAAGAGGTAATTTTTTTTTATTATGGTGACATTTGTTCATGAAATCCAGTAAGTTTTAAGTGTACAATTCAACAGTAAGGCATACACACACACACACACACACACACACACACACACACACACATAAAATATTGCATTGCTTGTTTAACAAATATAAAGAAAGATACTCAACATCACTCATCATCAGGGAAATGCAAATAAAAACCACACTAAGATATCAGCTCATGACTGTTAGAATGGCTGTTATCTAAAAGGCAAGAGATCACAAGTGTTGGAGAGGATGGGGGGAAAAGGGAACCCTCATGCACTGATGGTGGGAATGTAAATTGGGGTAGGCACCCTGGAAAATGGTATGGAGTTTCCTCAAAATTTTAAAAAGAGAACTACTGCATTATCCAGCAATTCTACTTCTAGGTTTTCATCCAAAAAACCCCAACACACTAACTTGAAAAGCTATATGCAGCAGTATTTACAATAGCCCAGATATGCAAACAATCGAAGCATCCACTGATGAATGGATGAATAAAGAAGAGGTACAGATACACGATGTATTATTACTCAGCCATAAAAAAGAATGAAATCTTGCCATTTGCAACAGCATGGATGAAACTTGAGGGATTATGTTAAGTAACATAAGTCAGACAGAGAAAGACAGATATTATATAATCTAATTTATATGAGAAATTTTTAAAAACCAAAAAGCCAAGTTCCTAAGAACAGAACGGATCCAGAGCCCAGCTGCCACACCCCGGAGGATTTTACATTTGATTTCGGTATCAAATCAGGTGAGCTCCTTGGTTTTCTTCTCTTCCTGTGCTTTAAATTTCTGTTCTTGTGTTTTCAATTTCCCATCAAAAGTGAGGGCAAGAAAACTCTAGGCGCCCATCTTCCACCCCAGTGAAAGCCCGTGCTTCCTCTCTCCACCTGAGACCTCACCGTGTGTCCCTAACTGTGTAAGTTCTGGGACTTGTAATTAAAACGACTGTATCTTTTCAGTTTTCCAATGGTTATCGCTGAAGGATGTTTCCCAGCCATAATAAGAACCACAGGGCTGGGCCAGCCACAATATCTGTTATTGATGGGCTCAAACCAGTGCAAAACACACACCTCGAAGGTCTAGGTCCTGCGCCTGCATTGGGCACACAAAGAACAAGACACAGTTCATCGAGCATTTTTTTCTGAGCGCTCATTAAACGAGACCTAAATAGCTACGTTATATGGCAACAAACGGCCAGCGCTTTGGGACAGATAGGTCAATGGGGTGTAAGTGTGGTCAAATCTGCTGGAAAGGATTGGAAGGAAAAGAAAGAGCCTTTTGGAAGGAAAAGAGCCTTTTGCTGTTTTTGGAAGTAGAATCACTGCCTAAGAAAAGGAGAGGAAGAGGGAAATTACTTCAAGGTAAGACCAAAGGTTACTCGCTTTCTTCTTCCTCTGGGATTTTGTAAAGCATGCGATTCTTTATCTTTGGGGACCTGACATTTTTAATCAATTTATACTAACATCCTAGTGTTTTAATATTTTTTTCCTATGACAGAAAAAAAATATTCTTTCTGAGTAAGTGGCTTGGGGTCACATTGGGGACAAAAAGTGAGACTGTGGAATGGACATCATGGCGACCAAAATGTCACTTGTCTCACTTCCCACTTTTGCTGAAAATTAGCTAAGATCGCACCCTCTCTACTTTATTAAAAAGTGTTTTTCTGCTCCATTTTTTTTAAAAAAACTTTAACTAAGCAACCACACACTTTTATGTATTTTGACAAAATCTTCAAGTTATTTTTGAAAACAAAGATTTAATTTAAGCTCCTACTTTTAAGAGAAGCATTTTTAAAATGAGTTTCAAGGAGAGCTTAGAAGTCTCCTCACTATTTGTAAATCTCATTGAGATTATCACAGTAGGAGCCAAAGCGTGTCTTGGTTTGCATATAATTTTCCTCAGAGCTAATAACTTGCAACAGTAAGGACCGATGGTCTCAGCAGGGCTGTACCTGCTGTTCTAAGCTGTGTAGAAGATAATTGCAGCATATAGTATCAGAGGAAAGAAAGAAAGAAAATGCAATATTATTCTCTCCACAGAGAACAGGGACAGTTGTAGAAAGGAATTACATAACTGTGATTTCCACATTGTTTTACCCTGTGTCACCGTGTCACAGGGATTGAAGTCTGGGTCACTGACCCTGAGTGTTAAGATGTCTCTCCTGATAAAACCAAAGTCACTGACTCTCCTTTCAAAGATGGAAGACAAGGCAACGGTCACTGCGACCACTGTACCCCACTGACCTGCACAGCCATGCAGGGGACTCTAGAAGCAGGGTCGCAGTGCCACACAGCCAACTGTGACAAGTAGCAGATGGTCCAGGCAGCATGCCATAGGAGCGGACGGGGCCAGCAGGCAGTGAATGAGCCTGCCATGTGCGAAGGCTTCCAATCAGTTAGGCAAGGACAAGTGACGATTTTTATGCTTATGATTCTTGGCTTTATGCATTTCCGGAGTGATAAAATGGCAGGAGGACAAGTGCGAGGATAAGGGAGAATAATCCCTTAGTAGGTCTCCTGGTGCCAGGTGCCAACAGCCTAAGAAAGCAGCTCTAGTCACTACAATGGAACTCTAGCATCTCCCGAATAATAGCTGACAGTTGTGTAGTTTTTGATGCCTAGCTTTTAAAATGTCACAGTGCTATGAGGCAGGTTTTGTGTTCCCATTTCATAAATGAGGAGGTACGGCTCAAAGAGAGAGGCTTGCTAACTGGTTCCCAGGAAGTCGTGGAGCCGTTTCTGATTCCAGAATTCACCCACAGCCATTACTTGAGGCCTCGTCTCTGGAGGATTTGTGCTTGTTTAAAAGCTGGTCTCTTTCTCCAGCATATGTACAGAGGGGAGAACAGAAGTCATTCATTCATTCAACAAAGGCTGGCTGCACATCTGCAATGTGCCAGGCACCATCGAGATGTGAATGTGTGAGGTGCAGGGGCTCCAAATAACATGTGACCCAGTGATTGTCAACAAAAAATGTGTCCAAACAGACATTTCTCCAAAGAGGACCACAGATGGCTAACACACACGTGAAAAGATGCTCAGCATCACTCATCATCAGGGAAATGCAAATGAACACCACAATGAGATATCACCTCACACCTGTCAGAATGCCCATCATCAATAAATCAGCAAACGAGTGTCGGCGAGGATGTGGAGAAAAGGGACCCCTTGTGCACTGCTGGTGGGATTGTAAATTTGTGCAGCCTCTATGGAAAACAGTATGGCGTTTCCCCAAAAAATTAAAAACAGAACTACCAGATGATCCAGTAATTCTACTTCTGGAGATTTATCCAAAGAAAATATAAACGCTAATTTAAAAAGATAAATGTACCCCTGTATTCATGCAGTATTATTTACAACAGCCAAGATATGAAAGCAGCCTAAATGCCCATCAATACAGGTCTAGATGAAGATGTAGTACATCTATACAATGGAATATTACGCAGCAATGAAAAAGGAATAAAATCTTGCCATTTGAGACAATGTGGATGGACCTAGATGGTATTATGCTAAGTGAAATAAGTCGGACAGAGAAAGACAAATACTGTATGATTTCACTTATATGTGGAATCTAAAAATAAAACAAAACTAATGAACGAAACAAAATAGAAACTGACCCATGGATATAGAGAACAAGCTGATGGCAGCCAAAGAGGAGGGAGTGGGGAATGGTGGGGGGAAAGTCGGGTGTGGGAGAGTTCCCCCAATCTAGAGAATTCACTTTCACGCTTCTTATAAGTTAATATTTTAAGAATATCTACAGTTGCCACCGCTTGCTCTGGCATACCTCTGCCACGCACTTTCCACACTACCTCCCCTACCCTCCTGTGCCACCAGAATGGGCCACAGCCTGCTGTCCCCCAACATGCCCGGCACTGACCTCCTCAGCCTCTTGATGGTTCTCTTCTCTCTCCCTGGCATTCACCAGCCACTCATTCACTTCAAAATCCCTCTTGTCCAACTGAATGCAAACGCCCTACACAAAGTCTCCCTGGACTTTGCCCATGTGCCACTGTCGGGCACTATCCCCTCCCTGAGGGTTCCTGAGGCAAAATAAATAATTAATTAATTAATTAATTAATAAATAAGAAAAAATTTAATACCAGGGTGTGGTTTAAGAAGACAGTACGCCTCTTCTGGGCCTGCTCGACCCAACCCCTTCTGCGGTGGGTCCTAAGTGAAATTCACAGGGGTGACCTGCGGCCATCATGAGGCAAAAGCCATTTCCTTAACTTTCTAGTGACAGGACAGCTGGTTTACTAAAATGTCCCAATCCTCGGCCCTGAGATTTGACAGGGATTATATTTCTGGGGCTCATAAAAGCAAATAATCTTAGACGAAGAAAAACCTTTATGCTCAAAGGTTTACTTTGTGTTACTACATAGAAGAGGGGAAAAAATTACAAACAAGCTAAATGCCTAAATTAAAATGATGCTAAGTACACTATAGCATATCTATTTAGTGAAATTTTGCTCTTATAGAATTATGTTTTTAATGTGCATATAGCATAATGGGGAATTACTTACAATATATGAAATTTAAAAATCAGAGTACGTAACTACAAATAAGGTCACAAACCATGTAACAAAAACAATCTACAGACAAAATACTAAAAAAATACATCAAATGTTAATAATATTTGGATAAGGGAGCCATGATTTTTTTTAAACTTTTTGGTAATTTCCAAGTGTTTTTTAATGAAATTATTATAAAATATTACTTATTTTTTAATGCAAAAACATATTTTAATTGACTAACCTCTCCCACTGAACTCATTAGTTCAATCAAGTCCATCTGAGTTGGGAATGAAGGATCATAAAGTATAAAAATGTGAGGGAGAATATTCCAGAAAGAGGAAGAAGGCATTAAAGAGTACATGGAAAAATGAGTTGTCTGTGACGGGAGCATTTAACGTGAGGTGAGGAGAGGCTTGGAATGAGAAGAGTGTGATCGCAATAACGTGTCTGTTGGCAGTGTGCACAGAAAGCCTGAATTATTATCTTCTTCCCGACTTTAACCAACAGATACTAATTTATTTCTGCGATACTCATATATCCATAACTTAATTTCCTTTGCTTTGGCCTGTTTTTGTTCTCAGTTCTGAACTTTCATAGTTATAGTTATGATTATAAAGAAAAGAACAACATCAAACCTTTATTCAGGATTTTCCTGCACCAGGCACCCCAAGAGCTAAGCATTTTCGGGATCTTGAATGAGCCTCATGAAAACCACAAGAGGCAGGGCTCCTTCCTGTTCATCAGATGAATAAGTCACAGAAACCTGGTAAATAATATTACCAAGGTTACACGGAGAGAAGGAAAAAATGAAAGAACATAAAGGCCAAAACTAATCACAGGACCCACCAAAACTCAGTCTGAGTTGACCAAACTAGGTAATGCTCTACCCATGGTCGTCACTAGGTGGCAGAACCAGCCCAGTCTGCGTGGCATTTGGGCCGGGTGTGATCAAGTCTTGGGAGCGGACCCGGGTGGGATTGAGCAGTGGTGAGATAGAGCTGTCCCCTTTCGAATGAAGCAGATTGAAACAGAAATAACATCCTCCCCTACATAGTTAATTAAGCCTCACAAGGACATTTTTGTTTTCAAAATCAAGAATCACAAACATAATCAAAATACTTCCCCCATTATCTGGAAATTTACATTCCGTCAAAGAAAACTGAAGGATATGTAATGTTCTCGTTTTCTTGTTCTCGTTTCTTATAAGCTTGGTTTAGTTAGTTGAAGTTATTTTTGGTTTTAAACAGCCCTACTTTTATCTGCTACCATAAAGCGGTGTGTATACTGTTTTTTGTTTGTTTGTTTTTTGTTTTTTTTTTAGAGAACAAATACACATCAGGGGCTGAGAGAAGTGCTTGCTAACCCAGAGAAGCAAGATGTAGGCACCATTTGTCCACCCTGGGTTGACAGTTCCCTTTTCCTTCACCTCGTCAGATTTCCAACTACTTAATTTAGGTTTCTTTGTCACCGCACCACTTCATCATCCAACTGATTCCTCAGATGCTTAACAGTCTTCCTTCAGGCTTATTTTATTATTTTATTTTATTTTATTTTATTTTATTTTATTTGCAGTGCTGATGGAGAAGCTCATGAATTTTTGTCTGTGCTCCAGTGTTATGCTAATTTATGCAAATACATAATTATGTTTTGGAAAAGTTGTATTTCTGGGTGACACACAATATCAATATGTGACATGTAAGCACGAAATCACAACATAAACAGCCCAGAGATGATTCCTTCTCATGAGACAGTGAAACAGTGACAGATCATGGTAAGCACAGTAAGTCAAGGGCTTGTCCAGTGTCCTTGACATGGCGAGTGAAGCAAGCAGCTCAGCTGGCCTAAGTCTATTTTATAAGTTGCCACTCCCAGCACTTTGAACATATTTAATACAAAATTATCATGGCTTATGTGTAGCACATAGATGTCGATCTGTAAATATTAAACTCTTGTAGTAGGAAATTGTTATAATAGATGGATGTCATTTCAAAGGAATTTAAAAGTGACAGATAATCGAGTCTGTAAAATTTTAGTTTATTCCCAATCAATCTCAGCTATTATAATTATTATAATAGTGACTTACTATAAACATACACGGTCAAGCACTATACTAGGGACATATATATATATATATATATATATATATTCATATGAAACCTCATTTAATCCTCCAGGTGAGCTGATGTAGAAATTGAGGTTTAGGAATATGAATCAACTTGTCCAATATCACAGCTGCCAGCGACTCCAAGGCCAGAGTTTTAACCCGCATCTGTCAAAGTCACCCCACACACTAGTGCCTGGGAGTGAGGACACTCCAGAAAACCATCCCTGGGCAGACAACGACAGGCGGGCCACCACAGCTGTCCAGAAAGGCAATCTGTCTCCCGTGCAGGAGGAGGTGGCCTCCGTTTTTACTTGCAGGTCCCTTGGAGCATGTTGGTTGAGCGTGCCCTGTGCCAGGCACCAATGGGAGTGTACTTTAGGAGGCTGGACGCGGGAAACTGGGGTGCCCACGGTGTCCTATGCCCGCTGGAGGCCCTAGGACGCTGCAGAATTGCAATCTCTGCCTCCTTCCTCAGGGGCCCTTCCCTGTGCATCTTCCCCTTCTCTCCAAGTAGGAGGACTTCCCGTGGGAGTCAGGGCCCGCCTGGTAATCCAGGACTTCATTACGTACTCACAAGGCCGACTATCGTGCTGGATAAGGATTGGAGGTTGTCACTGAGAGGGTGGTCTTTAAGAAGAGACCTAAAGGAAGTGACAGGTGGCTCCCAGGGTGTGGCAGAGGGGGCGAGCAGCTCCCCGGAATCTGTCCACTCTCCCTGCATCTACATTCGCTGGCCTCTTGCGTGAAGGCCGGGCCTGCAACCGCATCCAGCGGCTGGGACGTGAACACAGGTGGTGACGCCACACTTGACCGGTCCTGCAGAAAGCTCCCAAGCAGACGCGTCCTACAGGAAGGTCCCACGTGGAGGCGTCCCCTCCCGGGTTGCTGGAAGGTGCGCTGCCAGGGGCTGCAGGCTGCACCTAGCAGAACCACCCTGCACCTGGTTTCGGGGTGACAATGTGGAGGAACGATTCCCCACCCAGCTGCCCTCCCGCCCGCCACGTCCTATGGGAGGATGTGTCCCCTGGGTTTGAGGCAGTACAGAACTTTGGCCCCGGGCCTGTGGCCGGCAGGTAGAGGGAGGGCGTGGGCAACAGGTGTGCTTGGAAGGCAGGACCATCAGGACTTCCCGAGGGGTCGAGCATGGGGCGTGAGAGGGGACGAACGCAGCGAGGACGCTGGGGCTTTGGGCCTGGTCAGCTGGAAGGTCGGAGTAGCCACGTGCTCCGTTTCACAGAGGCAGCGCCCATGCCAGCATCGCGGTGCATGATCACAGAACCAAAGGAGAATCGGGCTTAAGGATTCTCGAACAACCGCAGGGCTGAAAAAGAGATGTCCCCCCGCCTCCAGAATGTTCTCTGAGTATGTCCATTTCCCCACACATGAATTTTTTTTTCATTTGAAATGTTGACATTTCTTCTATCTCTGGCATTTGTGTGGTTTTACTCTGTTGTGTTTAAGTCTGCTTTTAGCAGCTTCTCTTTGTCTAAAGAACAGGCTAACGAGAAACAAGAACCATTTATCTGAGTGTCTGTGTACCGTCTACTTGGGTATGTATAAAATTACTTAGGAACTTGAATAATTTTTGAAAACTGAGCATATCAACATTTATTAAAAATGTTCTATGATGATGTATAAAAAATGTCTATAAAGAAAGCCTATTATCGATGGCCGCTCGCCCCAGAGACTGGTCCCCTAGAAGCAAGATTCAGCAGCTCATCGTCCTCCCTTAGCATGAAGAGGAGGTTCTAGACATAATCACAGAAGACAATTCCACCCCCTCGTCGGTTCCCAGAAAATACAAATGCACTTTGCATCTGCTTCCTAGCCAGTAAACAGATGTCGTTCCCAAATAAGTGACATTAGACTTCCCTCGCTGTGAAATAAAAGTGCCTTTTAGATGGCAATAGGGCATCATTCAAAAAAGAAATATCGGCAGGCAAATTCATTCAGACCCTTCATTTACAAAGTAACAGGTATAGATAAAGAGTTTTAAAAATGGAATGGCTCCAGTTATTTCTGGATACAGGTCTGAGAGTCCAGGGATGTGAGCTCTGGGACTGCCACCCTATGGATCACTAGCTCAGGAACAGGAGCGGGATCCGAGAGCACCCAGCTCAGTTCTTTACAACAAACATTTATGGAGCACCTCATAACACAAGGCAGTCTTCCCAGTGTTCAAAGATGAAGAACCAGGCCCCATCCTCAGTGGAGAGAGTGGATATCAAAACTAGATGTGAGTCCCTATTTTCCATCTGTGTTATTTAGGGTGGGCTTATTGCACTGCAAACAATCCAAACTTTGTAATGCCTCCCATCAAAAGAGGTTTTGTTTTCTCTAACTTTATAGCCTGAAGTGAGTTTTCTTTTCAGATCACCTTCTACATGGTCATTCATGGACCCAGGCTCCTTCCATTTTGTGGCTCTTCCCTTCTCTCGGTCTCTTGTCCTCTCCAGTTCAACACAAGATGGGAGAGAGCTCACGCAGGCTCATGGGGAGTGCTTTATGACAGTCTTGGAGACGGAACACTTTCCTTCCCACATCCCGTTAGCTAGAACTCAGTCACAGGACCATGACTACCAGCGGAGGGTGAGACAGGTAGAGTCACGTGCCCAGGAGGAAAAGAAAGTGGGTGATGGAAAACCCATCACAGACTGAAACTGATTTGTTACTTCAAAATATGGAAATCAACGTAGCTGGTGGCATCTTGACAATAAGCTTTACACAGTACTGTTTGGCTTTGTTGATTTATTTATAAGGAAATATCACCCAGGCAAAGATTTAAAAAACACACAGAAAAATGTCTTGAGGCATTCCTAAGAATGTTTGAAATGGAATCTTTGAATTATTTTGTCAGTTCCTCCTCATTTATTATGTTAAGGAAAAGTTAAACATTCCTTACACCCTATTTTTAAATATTAATTTTCTGGGGCCCTGAAGGCCTTCTGGATTTTGTGTGAGTTCACCCTCTTCAATCTTTCCTGGTTCTCTGCTCTTCGTAGGAAATCACTCATCCTGGAGAACAAACCAGAGATCTAAATGTGGTGTCATGAAGTGGGAGGTTCATTGGCCTTAATTAAGTGTCTCCAAAACCTTGGCTGCCAAGAAGAACCGTCTGCAGGTCGAATGAATGAAATGCCTGTCTCAGGAGTACCGATTTCATTTCGTTGGGTTTTTCTCTGCAAATTTATGTAGATAATGTTCAGATTAATTAAGGACAAATTCAATTCAAAGGTTTTGATTACGAATTTTCATTGGATAATAAAATTTGTTTTGTATTTAATAAGGTTGGCAATGAAAGCACCAGCACATGTCCTAGATATAGTATGTTAGAAATGAAAAATCTCAAGCAGCACCTGAGGGAGACTGAATCAGAATCCGTGCATCACCAAGTTTGCCAGGAGGACTGCGTGCACTTTCAACCTGGGAATCGCTGTTCCGTGGGGCTCTGCGTCTTCTTTGCCATCATTTCATCTACTAATTTCTTAACGTGATCATCATGTGAAAAATCAGTTGCGTTTTGCTGAAACCTCTTTATTGGCATCACTAATCAGAGGCCCTCGCCAGTCATGCAATCCAGCTTAACTCAGCAGGCCTATGAATTGGGACACACGTGCTTCATCCAGGATTAATTTAGTTTGTTTCCTGGGTGCAGAGAACTCATCTGATTTACAAAGGGTAAAAGACTAACGGTGGGTGGAGGAGACAGAGCAGTAATCCTCATTTCTTCAAAGGCAATTTTACTAAACATTTTTTAAGTCTTTTACTATTCAATAATTGTGGGCAGCAAAATGAAATTTTACCTTGTTGCTAAGAATTCAAACTCGGTTATTACATTTATGAAAGCAAAATTATAAACGATTAGAGCATGCATATTTATTGATTTGATTGGACAATCCTACCGCGTGCATCATAATACCATTTCCAAGAGGAATTCATAGAAACGCTACCAGGTACATATGCATTTATGCAAATGAGTTTATTAATGTCAAAGATGATCGAAATGCACTTGAAATGTTTCTTTTCAAATTTTTTATAATGACATTTTATGGATAGCAGTATTCAAAAATTATCGATATATTTTAATTGGCAAAGCGTACAATCCCAACCATTACCCTTGAGGACACTTGCAGACCCTGAGAAGTGCAAGCCCAAGGCGATACTCCTATTCATATGAGAAGACTCCACGCTAAACAATGTGAAGCCAATTATTCTCATGACCGAGGCAATCTCAAATGACCTTGTGTTCTCACAGTATATCAAGGATACTTCTGTGCAAAGTGCCAAATACTTACCCAAGAATGTCTTACGAAAAAGAGAATTTTCCCACAGCAGAACAAAGGAAATGCACGTTGAAAGGAAAGTACTAATATGCAATACGAAGCAAGTGACCTACTTAATCATGCACCCTTGGGACATGCAATGTGTGTGCACAGCAATGAAGGCCGTAAAGGTCAGACTTGAGAAGCATGAATCAGATATGAGAAGGAGGATGGAGGAGTCTTGGTTGTGAGGAATCTTAATGAGATGAACCATCCTATCACATCTTTACAGTTTGTGGCTATTTGCTGTGGCCACAATCCTCTAGGGATGAGGCAGAACTGTTTATTAAAACAGTGAGAAACACACTGCGCTAACAAACAAAGTATGCTGCAATGGAAAGGTATTAACGCAGAGTTGGATCGGCTTCCCCACCAACCCAGATTATAAATCTATAAGTAAAATAAAATTATGTCTTTCTAATCTAAGGGTTTTCCAATCTTCAGGCTCCTTCGTGGGACAAGAGGCAAGGGTCACGGTTCTTTGCCAAATCATATCCTCAAACGAACTATCCACAAGGTAAAATTCTTAAAAATCTCTCTCATGCAAACAATCCACGGAGAGTCGCCAGGCACCCGTAGGGTACAGCAGGCACCACACCAAGAGCCACAGGGGTGCCAACCCTCTGTGCCTCAGATGGCATAAGTAATTTGGGCAAAATAGTTGCTTTCTCACCGCTCCATGTCTCTAAAATAGCATTTCCCCAAGTGAGTGTGTGCTTTTAATGAATTACGAATGCATGCACAAGAGATGCGTTTTGTGGAGCAATCCAAGAAATTATAAATGGAACAACTCTAATGGCTGTGGAAGGAAGCCCAGCGCTCATGAAATAATAATACCCTGGACTTAGGGTTGTTCTCTGAGGAGCTTAGTGCACTTTATAAGCATAGAAATGTTTCTCTTTTTAGCAAGAGAGTCCTTTAAAAGTCTACTGCTGAATGCTGAGCGAGATAAATTACACTCATTTCAGCAAACTCTTGTGTAATTCTCTATTTTCTATTCGGCGTGCATCAAACTGTTTATCCGAGGGCTTTTTTTTTTTTTTTTTTTTTGTAAAGATAATGTGAGAACATTTCCTGTTTTGCTTTCAGGTTGCCTAAATTCAGCACTCGGTTCTTATGTTTAATTAAAATATCTTTTTTAAAGTTTTGCATTGATGAAGTAGACCAGACAAAGAAATATACACTGCAGTTGAATTTTAATGCATGAGCAGTAATAGTAAAGCTTTGAATCCATGAGGGGTTTCTGTCTCTGTAAATTTGAGATGCTATATCTTCTTGAGAGAGATTATATTGGGTCAGCTGACTTTTTAAGAACATCTTTGGTGGTCATTATCCTATCTACCACAGGCAACATGGTTAAAAATCACACTAAAAGCATCCGTGTTACCATATCCTCTAGCCTATCTTTTTATGGTACTTCAGAGACACCCAGCACCTCAGTGATCATTTGCTTGTCCACCCCCAACCCTTAAATTGTGAGGTGAAGGATTGAATTTATTTATCTCCGTAGGCCCAAAGGAGATAAATCTGCCATAAAAAGGTAGTCAAAAAATATTTGGTAGTTGAATGAATGAATGAATGAATGAATGAAATTTCTTCATATAAACCTGCTGGCCTTGCTCACATCTATTCTCATCACAGCACTTTATATCGACAGGGTTAAGTATTCTCTCTGTTGCCCATTTGCTCTATGACTGAGTTTCTGGATTAGATTTCTATTTCTCTGCAACAAACGTCACAAACTTAGCAACTTAAAAGGACATCCATTTATTATCTCAGAATTCTGTAGTTCAGAAGTCTAGGTTGTCTGCTTAGGGTCTCACAAGGTCAAAATCCGGATGTCGGCCAGGCTGGACACTCCTCTGGGAGGCCAGGGAGAAAGCATTCTCCAGGTTGTTGGATTGAGGTCCCTGTTTACTTGCTGGCTCAGCCAGGACCCATTCTCTGCTCTGGGGGCGGGGGGGGGGGGTGTGCTGCCTATGCCCACAGGGCCCCTCTACTTTCAAAGTGCAAGAGCAAGTCTAAGTCCTTCTCATATTCCAATTCTCTCTAGATTTCTGAATCTGCCTTTTAAAGGCTCGTGTGATTGGGTCAGGCCCATCTGGATAATCTCCATGTCCTAAGGTCAACTGACTTGAGACTCAAGTACAACTTCAAAATCCTTTCTTGGCACTACCTAGATTACTGTATGATTATATTGCCAGGGGACGGGCTCCTGGGGTGGGGTGGGAGCATCTTTGGAAGCCTCTCCTGGCTTCTCAGTGAGC
Organism: Macroglossus sobrinus; assembly: GCA_004027375.1. Classification (NCBI taxonomy): domain Eukaryota; kingdom Metazoa; phylum Chordata; class Mammalia; order Chiroptera; family Pteropodidae; genus Macroglossus; species Macroglossus sobrinus. The sequence continues at coordinate 1,213,720 of PVKZ01000166.1, read as the reverse complement.
CTAGCTGTCCCTTATAAAAAGAGAGGGTGGGAATTACCCCTACTTCATTTATTGCTGTGCCATGAAATGCCATAATCCATGTAACACGCCTAGCACAGACACTGGACCATAGTTAGAATTTAAAAGATACTCATTTTCTTACAAAGGTATATTCATTTTCACAAATATCTACGTTCTTTTCCTATTCCTCTATGAATGAACTACAAACTGTGCGTACAAATAAACTTGCCTTTTTGAAATCATTAATCTTGAGTTGATGCTCTGAAAAAAATAAATATTTTGCAGAAAAATTTTCCCATATAAATTTACATATGGTGTTTTACACATAATTTTTACACACTTGGAAACTTAGATTAAAGTGTCCTAGGCATAATCCAAAAATATCAAATAATCTCACATGCTTTACCATCAGGAAGATTTTCTGGGAAGTTTTACCGCTCCAATTAATTTTTATTATTTCCTAACTTCATATAGGGAGACTAGGGTTTCAGCATGCATTCTCATTATCCCAGTAACTAATTTCATCTCCTTAGTACCTCCCTAATTTACTCAACAATCTTCCCAGACATTTAATGTGGAAAGACACACGACCAACAGATATTCTCACCAGAATCCCTAATCTCTGATCCTGGCAGAGTGAATTAACCTACAGAGCAGGTGACCACCTGATTGCTAGGTTGAGGGCTTTTAATAGGTAAAACACTTGCAAAATAATAAATTGGATATTCCCAACTCCATTTTTCTCATAGGCCTTTGGTTCCCTAATTCCTCTGTTTATCACTTAAAATGAGAAGTCAGATTTTTTAACAACATAACTGCAGTTTTTAGTTATTCTCACTACTCACCTTACATCATATTTTATGAAATGTTTTTAAGTCGTGAGCAGTTCATCTATATATTAACAATGCCAAATTTATTTGTTGATGCTATATTTATGTAAAAGTATTCAGGTTAATCAAAAAATACGTTAGTAACTCACCTAGAATCTCTTTTTCCTTTTCCTTTTGTTTTTGTTTTCATTTTGTTTTGCTTTCAGAAAGGACATTTGATATACTTACATTCGTACAGAGTTTAAAATAAGTCTCCATTATTTCATTTGGTCCTGAACGCCCCCTATGACAGGCCAGATGACCATTATTATCCCCTTTTACCAGGGAGAAAGTGGGCTTACAGAGGAAAATTAACTCAGTTATTTTTGTATTAGCTGGGAAAGGGCCCAGCCACATTCTCTGATTTTCATTTTGTGCTCTTCACTCTTTGCCATGCAGCAGTTGCTTCTGAAATATCAGAATCGGCAGATGCCCCGTTAGGTATACATTATCTAGCCACTCGTCAAGCTTAGCTGATTTGTTTTAATGTGCTCTATTCTAAAAAAAAAAAAATCAAAACAGGAAAGGGTAGGACCCATACAACAGAAAACCTAAAACTTTTATGCATAAATGTAAAATTTAAAAATTCTATTTGTGATATATGTTATGATTGAAAACGCCTTTACTGTTACTATCTTCGCATGGTTAATTGCAGTGACTATTTTTTTAAATCCCCTACTATGCTTTAGTTCTAATTGTGAAAACTCGAATTTTGAAAGCCTAATTTTTCTCCCAAAGCCCAGTGAGCTACCTCAGTGACGCTAATAGCAACATGCTGCTTTTGCAAGTTAAGAAAAACTAAAGTGACTATAATTTATCATCTAAACAAGGATGCTTTTGAGAGCAAGAGAAGAGTGTTAGCCATCCTGCAGGCAGGAGCTGCGGGTGTAACCCAGGGGGCCCCAGGAGGCTGGGGATGTGGTCCCTCTTAAAAGCCCACCCAGCCTGAACCAAATGCCTGCAGTGGCTTAGTGGTGCCGGCTCCTCTTCATCCTTCCTCTTGAGCTGCCTAGATTTAAAGCCAGGTCTTGGACCTCGTTATCCCTCGAAACTGCTTCATGGCCCAAACCTGAGCCCCGTGATCCCCCTGTTCCTCTTCCCTTCCTCTGCTCACTCCTCCTGCTGATACCGTCATGCTTCCCGCTCTACCCTGCCCGCCCCACCTGCCCGCCCGCCGCCCTCCAGCCTCCGGCTCCCTGCCAGCTCATGGCCACCCAGCTGCCTGCAGCATCACCCCACCCACACTGGAGTCACCATCTCTGTGATGCTCTCACGGGTCGCCTCCATCCCCACGACAACCTGTCCTCCCAGGGGACCTGACTTGTCTGTGCTGTGCCCTGAACACTTCACGTTGTCTCCTGCCTTTTCGTCATGAGGCTATAGAGCCTAAGTGAAGAAAGTCACAAAGCCGAGCTTGTTCCTTTCGTGTTTTGCTTTTCAGATTCATCCCGTCTGTTAGCTGCCAGCCCTTCCCTCTGCCTAACACTCTCTCCTCCATCATAATTAACGTGCTTTCCTCCATGCTCCTCAGAAACAAACCAGACATGATTTCTGTCTTGCAGGAGGACACAAATAGCATGACAGATAGTCAATGGGTACAAAAATGCAATTAAGAACTGCAGATGTCAAGAGCAGTATATTGGGGTTATAAACAAAAAATGGGGTGATCCAAGGGGATAAAAGAAGCCCGGAGAGACTTGAAAGATGAACAGGCATTCTTGAGTGGCAGGGAGAGGGATGAAAGAATACACAGCAGGGAGAAGTGACTCAAACCAGAAGAGAAGGTGGACATGTTGAGTCACTGAGTGGCTCCCTCCACTCTCACTAAGACTTTGTTTTGAGGAAAAGTTGAAGTAGGAAAAGGAATTGTGGTCATCTGCAGAAAAAATAAGTTTATGGGATCATGAGTGAGTAACACTGAAAAGCAGGTGGGTTTGAGAAGATTGCTTCTAAATTAAAGTAGCTCTGAGGCAGAAACAAGACATCTGGTTAAGGATGACAGTCCCTTTAAGGTGCCAAGAGATGCAATGATATGACATACACTGAAGTATTTCATAGCTTGGTGTCCGACAATATTCAGAGTTTTAAAGATGTTTGTTGGATCATTAAATGTATTTCCCAATGAACTAACACATGAGAATTAATTCAAGTGGGTTCAATTTATTTGTTATAGCAATTATCTAATATAGTTTTTTGGTTAAAAAGAATTATAGGCTGAAACTTGGAAAGTAATTGTAACTTCAGCATTCAGCACAGCCTCTTAATATTTCCTTCCGAAAGTATGTTTCAAATGGCCGGGTAGGGAAAGGCAGAAGAAAGAGAAAACCTCTGTACTGGTTTCTAAAATCCCAGGGTGAACTGGTCAGCAATCTTTTCAACTGTCTCATCACAAACAACAACAACAACAAACAACAGTCTTCAGGGAAATTAAAATTTTCTGTAGGTGGTTTTTCTCATTCATTATTCTGCTGATGAGAATAAATTTAGGATGATCTTGCAAGATTTGAAGTATGTCACACAGAGTTATTTTATTAGTGTTCAAGTTCCCTTTTAGATTTGGTCCTTCTTCAGGAAGCCAAAATTTCTGAACCTAAATAAGTGTACATATCTCCCAGCCAGACTAGAAAAAAAGAGAGGGGAAAAAAAGGTGTTTGTTTGTTTGTTTTTATATTGTGACTCTCTTATTTGTTCATATGCCTGAACAGAATAGTTGGCTTTGGAATTAAAAGAAGCATTTCTAATTGTTGAAACAAAAGAGTGATATCAAAATGATCAGTTGTGACAAGGCACAGATGATTCATTAGGCAGTTAGGACGTGGAAAATACCAGGTGGATAAAACTTAAAGTTAGAGAAACACAATTGTAGATGCAACTTTCAGAAAAAAATGAACTATTTTTCCAAAGACTTTCAGAAATTTTAAAAGTTCCTTGACTATAAACTGGAGCCATTTTAAAAATTAACAACCTAAACCAAGATTCATAATATTAATTTTGTTTATGATATTTAGAGAACACTAATAAGGTCAGAAGTGATTAATAGTTATATTTTGGTCTTGGGGAAAGAAAAAAAAAACATAGCCCTCCAAAATCTACTTCATTTGAATTAAAATATTTATGAAGAGTGTAAAGCTTAGAATGCATAAAATTTGGCTGTAAGATATAGCTGCATATCATAAAGCATAAAATATGTAAAAGCATTTAGTATGTTTCAGAAAGGAAATAAATTTGTGAGATGTTGCTTTACTTATGAGATGACTTTACCAAAATAAGTTAGAGGAGCAATAATTATTCAGACATGTTATCAGCCCACTCATCAAGTCATCTGTTTCTGTGGATTGGGTTCAAATTCAGGCTGAAAAAAGGCAACCTAATCCTCCCTCCTTCCTCTCCCCAAATGCTGAACATCTGGCTCTAGAACTACATGGCCATCAGTGAAAGCCACCCCTGACAGTCTACAGAGCCCCTCTAAAGCTCAAGACCTAGCTGATTTGGGAACATGTGTCTGTCACTGCATCATGTGGGGAACAGATGAGCACAACCCGTAAACGAGGTGTGGGAGCATGCCTTACAACCAGCTGTAAGGCACGGCCCTGCTTCTAATGTGCAATGAATGGGCATTTGGAGGGGATGGGGGTGGCACCATGCGGGCGTGGGTGAGGCGTCTTCTAGGAGAGGCAGTGCCGGGCGGATTTCCTCCAGGTGCGGGAACTGAGAGGGTTGGGGGAGTGGACGCATAGGGGCTGGTCCCATCTCTACTTTCACACTAGGGGTTTCATTCCCATGCTGGCTCCCTCACTCACCCTAAACACGATCGACTTACCACCTCAGAAAACCAGAGCTTGGATGTTTTCCCTGAAACAGGAAAGCAGCAGAGATGCAGCTGAGCATAGAGAATACTGGGACTCTGAGTTCTCAGTGGACCAAGGCCTCTTTCTGTCCTGGGCAGTAATGAGCAACACGTCTGGTGCCCCAGAGGCCTCCAGAGGCTATTTCCCTGTGTCCTTGCCCACCTGCTGAGAAAACTTAAAATTTGAAGAAGCTTCAGCAGCACAAGCATTTTTTTAACGAATGGGTTGTAAAAATTTTCCCTTCCTTATTGTCTTTTCCATTTTCCCGGCTTTTTCCACTGATTTTTTTTCTTTCATCATTCAAAAATTCTGTATTTTGAAATAACAGTCCTGGGCAAATGGATGTTTTAATTCAATTGTGTTATCTTCCAGTTCATGTATATGTTTAATTTTTACAGCGGGAACCAATAATGTAGATCGAACGTTATTTTCTCTAAATTGTACATATTTTTCAGGTGTCCTGCTCATCTGCATCATCTGCTTTTCAGACTTGTCCTTCTGATCTTCCTCTCTTTATGTCTCGAACATGACCACTGGCCCCTTACATGTCCTTCTTCCTCTTTACCCACGCTCACACAATCACTGCAAATACCTATATGCCCACACTCTCACCAACAAAGCTTTTTATCAACTGTTGTCCTCCAGAATTGAAGCCATTCTGGAAGCATCTCTCTGCATCTTAATTTTCTCACTGAATAATGAAAACTTAGCTCAATGGGTATAAATTTAACTTATTCTTTCTCATGGTTGCATAAAATCCATATATGTATGTACTACACTATATTGAATTCCTTCCTATTGATGAGCCATCACTGGCCTTGCTGCCACCAAAAATCCTAAGAAAAAGATTTTTTTTGAGCGTATATTCTAAGGTATCAAAGCTTTGTTTCTAAAAGTTCACAGGCACGTTTGACTCCAAAGACAAGGCTTCTTAAAATGGCGTCGCTCCCCCTCAAAATTTTAAGGTTTATGATATTATGTTTCAAAGAGAAACGGGACACCCCCAGCCAAGTACCCTTCCCCAGATGAATCAGGAGCCCGGCTGGGGTCAGAGCTCACACACTGCAGGCTCCTAGTGAATTCAGCTGGAAATCGATGCATTCCGTGTTGGGATTGCTGTCATGACCATCCCGAAGGTCTACCGTGGCTTTCTGGTTGTGGGCCTGTGTTTTAACTCTCACCAACGAGCACACTTATTTTTTCCAGGGGACCCACCCCTGAGCCTTGGTCCTTCAACTTAGCTACGTCCTGAGGTTCGCGTCAGGACAGCATCCAGGGCACTTCGTGGGACTACAATAGTAAGAGTCCTTTGGTCTGGGAGCTTTCGATCAGCACTAACATGGGACACTCGGAAAATACTCTGCTTGCTACACGCAGAGCAGAATAACATGATTAATGAATACAGAGCCTGCACTACTAGCCCATAAGTGGCTTGACCACAGTCCCAACGAATCTTAGTGACCCATCCAAGGTCGAGTTTTGTCAACAAGTGAATGGAAGTCATCCAAAGGAAACCCCAGGTATGGCAAGTGATATGCTGATGATTCAGTAGCAGACATTCTCTCTTCTGAGTCAGTTATTAATCCCAGCATGCTAGTATTGGCATTCCGAAGACTTCTGTGATTGGCATGGCTTAAAAGCCAGGCAAAAGGCTTTTTTTTACCTGGCAAAAGGGTAGTCAAGAGAAAATGCTGAGCCTGTTTGTAACCGCGCTTCAGAATTAACTAACTACTTAGAAGTCCTGTCACGTTCTCAGGGTTTACTGTAGAGAAGATTTATTTGTTTTGTTTTTGCCTTAATTTCTCCATAAGATTATAATTTCCTTGAAAAATTCATGTGGACATTATAACTCTACAGTAGCATCTCGACAGTAGGTGGGGAATAATTCACTCATGCTGAAAAATTGCTTGATTTTTTCCCCCCAAAAATGAAGGGTGTGTGTGAATTGTATGCAGTTGGGCAGTGAGGCTGACACTTGCATCTGTCGCTGGCAGCAGAGACCCCTACTTTCCAGGAAAAGGCACATTTCTAAGGAAATGGCAGTTGCAGTATATATGCCTTCTTACCCATGCCCTTTCTTAGTTTACGCTGTTCAATCATACCTTCCTTTTATTGAGCCATAAATTATTGACATTGAAAACCAGCAGGCTCACCATCCATGTGGCCTGAGGCGTTTAAGGAGGCGCCCATGTTGAATAACAGCAGGAAATGCAGCCTGGGTTTCTTCCTGGGTCAGAGTCCAGATGAACATTCTTCCAAGCAGCTGAAGAAAATCCTTTCTATGAAGATCTATGAGGAAGAGACTAATCTGAAGGAAGGATGGAGGGGTCTCACCAATCCAAGCATACTGGCCATACTGAGGAAGAGCTCTTGATGGACGGCCACTCTGATTCAACAGAAACTGTGAAATTAAGAGACTGCTGAGAAGCAAAAAATTGTCACTAAATAAATATTCAAAGTAGTCTTACAAGCTCGACCATTTTTTACTTCAGCTTATTGAGGAATAATTGATGTACAAAATTATAAGATTTTTAAAGTGTGCTTTGTGGTAAATTAATATACATTGACATTGTGAAAAAATTTCCCCCATCAAGTAGTCAACACATCCATCCCCTTCCAAATCTAAATCATGCAGCACGGTGTCATCAACTATCATCACGAGGTTTAGATTAGATCTTCAGACTTCATTCGCTTTAATTGCTAATAGTAGCCTAATAGGCGATCTCTTTAATGTTTGTTTGAACAGGTGTATCCATGCTTTAACCCAATGCTTTTTAAATTACTTAAAAAATAAAAATAATTTTTTTTTAATCTGACTCTGTCCCCTTGTGACATGGGTGGAGAGAGAATAGATAATGGCCAGTGATAATATGGAGGGCTCATATTTTACTTCTATATTTTTGGAAAAATGAATTAAAAAAAGCAAAACATGGAGTTATTTAAAATAAGCTTCCTTAAAAGTCAAGATTTTTTTTTAAGCAAGAGAATTAGGAGGTGGGTGGTGAGTGGGAAGGTGTAAGGAGAAGCATTGGAAATAAAAGGAAGTATTGAATAAGAACAAGGAAAAATGTCATTTAAAAAAAGAACAAAATAATTACAGTGAAGCAGAATGCTGTTCTTGTCACATGGAAAGAAATATGTAGATGCTTGCCTGAAATGAACAAACCTGGCCGTTAAAATCAGCAAAACGTTCTCGAGAGAAAGTAACCACCCCCAATATGACACTGGCAATTTAGTGTTATTTTACATGTTGATCACGGTGACCTAGAAAAAGAGTTCAGGGCTGGGAAGGGAGTTTTTAAAAAGTGATTAACATAAGTCTCCAACTTCACAGATGTGAAAACCAAAGCACAAAGAAACTAAGGGACTTGCTCGAGATCAGTCAGTTACAGAACTGACATGTGCATATAGAGCCCTAATCCCAGGCTCTGTGAACAGCTCAGTCATGGCCACCGGAACACGTCCCTCATGGTCCCAAGAACCCATGAACATGTTTCTTTAAACATTAAGAGACTTTGCAGATGTGGTTAAGTTGCAGGGTGTGAGATGGCGAGATTATCTGGGTTTATCCCAGTGGGTCTAAGGTACTCACAGGGTCAGAGCAGGAAAGAGGAGTGTGTTAGGATGGAAGCAAAGCTCTGAGTGATGTTCTTTGAAGAGGAAGGGAGAGGCCACAGCCAGGGAACTCAAGTGGCTCTGAGGATCTAGAAAAGGCAAGGAAGTGACTCTCCTCTAGACCCTCCAGAAGGAAGAAAGCCTTGTCAATACCTCGACGTTAGTCCATAAACCTCACTTCACATTCCCGACCTCCGGAAACATGAGATAAGAAGTATACTGTGTTCTCCGCTACCAGGTCCTCCTGTTAACTTGTTACAGCACCAGCAGGAAATGGAACACCTGTTCTTTCCATTTAAACAGCTCATCAAAAATACAATTAAAAGAATTTTAAAGTAAAACGAAAGGATTCCGTGTTAGGGATCATTTTGTTGCAGGAAAACGAAGTAACCAGCTAGCTTAAGTAAAATGGAAACTAGAAGTTAGAAGAGAACCAAACCTTAGAAGGGGCAGGGAACCCTGAAGGAATTGAGGTGACTGCCTTCTTCGAATTTCTGTCATCTGCTGCAGTCCCTGGGTTCTTTGTCTCTGTGTGCTGGCCTACCTGCTGCCTCCCTTTTACGTTCCAGTTACTTGTGGCCTCTCCAGTTCTGATTCTTCTTATATCCCAGTTGGAGTCTAGTGGACACTAACTGGAGTCACTCTTTCCACATCGGATCTTCAAGGAGAGAACAACCTGATTGGTCCAGTTGGATCAGATGTCACCCCTGTCCAATCTGTTGGGGCTGTAGGGTCTCCTGTTCCTGCTCATTAAAGGCTGTGCAGGTGTGTCATTGGGAAAGGGGAATATGCAGTCAAGGTCAAGTGACCCACATGTCACTGACATCTCTAAACATAAGAGGATGGAGCTGGGTTCAGACATAAGTTTATAACATTAACTGCTATTATTGTTTTAAAAGAGGAAATGTATGAATTCACATTTTTCATGAAAAGGATTCCATCAAACAAAGTAACATAAAATAAAATACATCAATGAAAAAGCAAATTCAAGGAAAGCAGCAAATGAGATTAGTAAAGGTAAAGGAAAAAGCTAATAAATTAGAAAACACAAAATTTAGAATCAATCACTTAAAACAGGTGCTCATAATCTCTGTGGAATGGCGTGACTAAAAAGATAACCCCCCCCCCACCACCACCGTAAGTCAAATAAAGAGCAAGAGGATGGTCAACAGAAGTAAATAACATGATACATAAGAAATAAGTTAAAACCACAGATACCCAAGAGAATTGGAAGAGCAAGAGAGTACCATGGATGACATACAGAGAAAAAGTGAACATTTCTTAGAAAATGATAAATGATACTCCATTTAAATAGAAAACCTGTTAACTCAGATTTTTTAATGTAAACAATCGCTCTCTACCAAACTTTTTTTTATCTATTACCCAGTAGACGAGAAATACCAACTAATACCTTTTGACGAAAGACAACAATGATTTGCCAGTGGCAACTCCTTATTATCAGTAACCATTATCTATTCCCTCCTCTCCCACTTCCATTACAAAATAATAAAGCCTCACTTAGCCAATGATTTGTTTAAGCCTTCTAATAAAATGCTATTTTCGTAAAATAACTACTGTGGAAAATGTTGGAATTTACATTCATATTTTGTCTTTTCTTGAAGTTATAGCTCATCGTAAACTTTAATATCCTAACCAGATAAGGTCCTCTGGTACCTCAACAATATTAGGTTTTGAACCAAAGAGAAATCTTTGATGAAATACAAGAAAGATGGAGGAAAGTAACCTGGTTCCAAGATTAACCTCCGTAAGGTCAGTTGGGTAGCAGAGCAGAGAAAGTGGAGACCTCAGATGAGATACAGATGTCCACGGTGATCCAATCCCTGGGGAAGGGCCTTGTATCTAGGTGCCACAGAGCAAGCAGAAGGTGAGGTCAGCACGAGGCAGGCAGTGTCCTTGCGGGCAGGGCGGTGCGTGGTGGGAAGTGTGCTGTAGGGTATGCCATCCAGGTGGCAGGGGGCAGGTCGGACACAAGGTCGCTGTTGTTCCCACGTGATATCTGTTCCTTGCCATAATCACACCCATGAGAGAAGTAAAGTCTAACCCTTTATTTCTCTCCTCGCAGCGACCTGCTGAGGCTACGAACACATTTTCTGCTTTTCAGGATTGATTCAGGAAGTTAAAGGAGGCACGGAAAAGGCAGAACTGGCTTTTGTAACTGGCCCTCCTTTTCAGAAACAGATCCTTCTTCTAGGATGCTCCTTGTCATTCTAAACTGTGAACATCACAGCAGCTGGAGACACCAAGAGTACTTAAAAGCTGTGCTAGAGATTTAACAAAGAATTTTCTTGGCAGTCTCATGCAAGAAAGAGAACAAGCTTGTTTTAAGTGTTTATTTTTTTAAATTCAGTCATTAGTTTAGCCCCTCTGCTGGTACAGACCATTTCCATCAACAGGAATTAGCCCAACTATGCCAAAATTAGCAAGAGCCAAGGTTGACAAATTTATCCGGCTTTCTTTGTTTTCTATATTTCTACACTTTCCATTTTCCACACTTCCATTATCGTAACTCTGAAAACACATTAGAATTAATGTCTAACGCAATGTAGCTTGTGACATAGTTATAGATTCCTCTGGGGGCAGAATTAAAGCATCAAGGCTATTTTCTAAGTCTAGGGTGAAAGGTTAATGGATTTACTGAAACACTAAACAAATTTGAAGTAGTACTCCTCGGACAAAGAGATAAGAAAAGCGTCAAATGCTTGTCTGGACAAACCGTTTCTCCATTCTGAAAATACTCCAAATAGCGTCAGAGGAACTGCAGAAAAACTAGGGAGGCCAAACAGGTAAATAGTGATGGGTCTTTTAGTCTTCCGAGGAGCTTTCCCAGCAAACTCGTCTTACCTTGTTTCTTGGAAAACAGAATATTAAGTGAATAGAAAATGCCCTCTATGTTTAGCAAATGGTACAGGAGCTGAGACTGCAGAAATTCTGAGGCCCCACTTCCCACACCATGGTAGAAGGGGGAACAATATTCAGAACCTGGGACTCCAAGTACAGCACTCATTATCACACGCCATTCTTCCCCTGAGAGAATGAAAAATACGATACTGCAGCTGAATACACAAACGTTACGTTTTTCCGGAAAATCCGGGTGCAATTATAGATGCTATAGTATGCTACATTAATGTTTATAAAAATATTCATCTACTTCCTGACTCTATAGGCATACTCATCCCTGTCTTCGGCTTCGGCTTGCCCACACGACGTGCTTTGACCCATGGGCTGCTGGCAGATGTGTCATCAGCAAGTACCTCTATCGTGAAAAGAGATTTCACTGCCTATCCATCTGCCCCCAACTAATGACGAGTGGAGCCAACCAGAGCCAAGCCTGTAGCTCAGAACAGAGCCACCCAGCTGTCTGGAGCAGCCAACGTCTGCCAACAAGCTGGCCCGTGGAAAGGAAGTGCGCTGAGATTTCATGGCTGCACAGTGATGGCTGCTTAAACTTGAGAATTATGTGATTCACAGTCTAAGGTCCAAAGGTGGTTGATTTCCTTTTAGTTCTGTTTCCTGGACTGCTTTTCTGGATTTTATCGTGAGATCCCTAATTCCCCCAGGCTAGGCTGACTTGCTCCAGCTCCCACACTGTACTCCAATCTCCTACCTGGTTTACCTGGTTTAGTTGTCCTTGCTACTGCTTCAGTCTCTACGACTAAGTTACCACACCCTCTGTGTCCGGCGATGGTTGGCTTTTTCTTCTCCTGCCCGGCCAATCCGTGGAACCCCAGGAATATAAATGGGTTTAAGGTATTTACGGATTTGGCATCGGTACATTTTCCTCTTCTGCTGTATTTAGAGAAAGACAGCTCTGAAGTCATTATTTGTTTAGGACAGATTTATCACTGTGAAAATCTTATTTTCCTGTAACAGTCAAAAAGCAACTATTTTTTTTTAATTATACAATCTGAATAGAATCCCATATGAATGAAACTGATGGGACAGAAAAGCTGCTTTATTATTCTACAGGTCAACTTGTGTAGATATATCCACTGACAAAACGTACACAAGAGATTCAGACTTCCAACCCAAAGAGCTCTCCACCTCAGCACGACTGACATTTTGGGACGAATGATTCTCTGTTCTGAGGGGCTTCCCTGTGCTTCGTAGGGTAGCTAGCAGCATCCCTGACTTCCAACCACTAGACGACAACACCACCTCCTCCCAGCAGCTGTGCCAACCAAAAACACCTCCAGACATTCCCAAACACCCCGGGAAAATCACTGAGATGAAGAATATTTATTTTCATTTATCAGCTAAAGATCCCTAATTCAGAAACTTCTCTATTTTCCCTTTACTGCTCAATGACTTTGCTAATCCACCTGATGTCTACACTCTCTGATCTGAACCTCAGGGCTGCCAAAGCTTAAAGAAATGCCCTGTTGCAGGAAGTCCAGCTACAATGCGATGATAAACACAAAGCAACATTTATGAAGACAAACTCTTAACAGACATGGCCTAGTGCACGTAGCATCAGAGATGCTAGCTGATTGGTTCAATGGTACATATTGATGTTGGAGCAACAGAATGCAGTGATAATGGGTCATGTGTCTGAACCTGCTCCTAGTCACATTATATAGATCTGGGCTTCGTAATGGTAGTCATTAAAGTGATATTTTACCTGTATCTCATTTTCTCAGTAGTATAGAGACAAGAGTAGGACATTTCTCTATCGATTCAAAGAAGTTTTGTACTCCAAAGTAGCTACAATGGCTCTGATCCTTATTATTAGATGGTATACGACTTCTTGCATGCAAGCACCGTAATCATATTTTGTTTTCAAGAAGGGACCATCTGTTTTCTGAAGGATGCAAGCACCTTTTCATTCGGCTCTTACAGTTCTCCTGCACTTCCTTTGCCTCACAAACCAGAGTCACATACATGTAGGGTCCACGAGCCTTGCCTTACAATAGAGTTATCTGTTTGCAACCCTCGTTTTGAGGCAGTGTGTCGACATTTTATGCACAGAGTGACATAACAAACATGGTAGAAATTAAACATTCTTCGAAGGGCCAGATACCCCGGCAGATGGTGAATGCCTCTGTCTCCACCAATGGTCTTCAGGCAGAGGCTACAAAGTCAGGGATGTTTACTTGGAGAGGCCATGGGCCTTCTAGTCTCCACTACTCCCTCTGAGTCTAATTTTCTATTCTTATTTTTAAGCACTCTAATTTCATTTGGTTAATCTTTCAACTTAGTCTTGGAAGTGAGAGCTACGAAAGGTGATGCCAAACATTTATCAAATGCATTATCTTGTCTTTATCCTCCTCAAGGTCTTAGAGCAGGGACCCATCATCTTCATTTGTCAGGTGGAGAAACTGAGGCCTGGAAAGATAAAGTAGCTCCTCCAACAAGGCGTCAAAGCAGAGATGTACATCTGGATCCAACTCGACTACACTTTCTCCAAAGGGGTAGGCTAGAGGGCCGAGTCATGACAGCATAAAGAGTCTGTAGCCATATCATAACATTCAAGCCACAGGTGCTGCCACAAACAACAAATGCTCCATCCTTCTTTAAGCTCTGCGTGCAGTATCACTTACGATAACTTTCTACATTAAACAAAACACTGGGAAGCAGTGAAAAGAACCATATTTTCTTACTACAAACGAAGCTTTGTTCTCCAGTTCTTAAGTCATCACACTAGTCCGAAACGTAATTAAATTTTTACGTAAAATAACTCAGTTGAAAAGAAGAATAAAGCCTTATTTTAACTTTGTTATTTAAAAAAAAAAAAAAAAACCTCATACACTGACCAGTGAAATGGTTTATGAGTATGTAATTTGTAAACAGTAAATTTTGAGTCTTGGCTTTCACATTTGTGCCATTCCTCTCCACATATTCAGAAAGGTTTGTAGAGAAACACAACTGAAAACACATCAATAACTTTGCTTACAGTATAACTATTTTCCCGATGAAAGTCAGAAAACTAAAAATGAGATGGTTCATCACAGTATATATACCATTTCAGAGCAAGATGAGGAGACATAATACTGAAAGCATGCACTAGAAATGCTATTTCTGTATAAAAATAATGAAATGTCAGGATCCAGAGGAATTCCCATAAATCACGATTATACACTTCTGTTTCTTGGTTTATTAAATGAAACATGTGCAGCTATGGATCTGAGACCTTCTCTCCTATTAAACTTACAATCGACTAAATTGACACAGCTCCACGCTCTCATAAAAAAAAAGTCAACCGATCCAAATTATGTGATTTGGTTTTATCCATTATTTGACCTTTCCTTAGCTCATATTTCTTGTTCATAGTTTCAAGCATTTGAATGCTGACTTGACTTATAACGGTATTCTCCTTATGGCAAACACACAAAGCAAGACAAAGCCCTCAAGGTACTTCATTATATTTAAATCTCGTCTTGTTCCAAAGAGATTTGGGAGGATTTATAAAACGATGTGCAGTAAGATGACAATATTAAGGGAGATTTAAAAATTGGAGCCGTAAAAGGACAGAATAGAAAGAGAGAAATTTGATCATGCGACTCACTTAAGAAGGGAAGGTGACCAACCACTTAGTCCTTGTTGTTTCAGATGATCAACAGAAGAACCAAGTTTAGACAAACATGCTCACCTGGCTGTACTTACATCTTTCCGCTTAGAGCCCACTCTGCTTGTTTCATATGAAACAGGCACTGGGGTCTGCAAAGCATCAGCGGGTGCCGGGTGCCAGGCCCCTTCCCTGAGCTGCATCACAGCATCACTCAGGTGCATGTGGCCACACCTGAGCCAACTTCTGCCATCAGACACTTCTGCAGTGGCACTTCATTCTCCCCTCGCCCGTTTGCTTCTTGTATGCTCTGGGAGCGGACCCCCTCCCAGGGCAGACAAGATGCTTTACTTTTCCACGTGGCTTACGACACCAACTTCACCACCCCGGCCACTCAGTAAAAGCAAAGCAAAGCAAACCGTATTCCCAACGCGTGCGGTGGGAAGAGCAGTCTTCACCCACCTTTGTCGTGCCTGTGTGTGTTCATGCCCTATTTCAAACCTGCTCATTAAAAACTGACAATTCCAGTCCCAAAGTCTGTAAGTAAAACAAAACACTGATTCACAGGTGGCGATTTCTACCCAGTGTTTCCGAGAGAACAACACATGTTCTGGTCCCATGTGGGTAAAATGTATAGTTCCATCATCAGCAACAACATTTTACTGAGGTTTTACTCTGTGACTGTTCTAAGTACCTCACGTTAAATCATTTAATGCTCACGGTTACAGTAGGAGAGAAATGGTATTATCTCCATACCTCTGTACATGTCATCTCTTCCTTCTTCAGGCCTTTACTGATAATCACAGAAAGTTCTAGTCTTCCTTACGAGTTTGCCTACAGTACATTCTGATGTTTGGTAGCTACTTTTCTCAGAAGCCTGTCATGCTATCCAATTTCATTCTGCAAAATGTTGGTGTTAACACGGTTAAGTTAATGGCAGTTCTTCATGAGACCGCAGGCCTATATCATTCTATGGATCGCCTATTTCAGAATCACTTTTACTATTCTTTTAAAACTGATTCCAGGACCTTATTTCAGACCTGGTGAGGAGGTTTCTGCTGGTAGGGCCATGGAACCTACATTCGTAAGCAAACTCCTGCACATGGCCGATTTCAAAAATGTCATCTGTGATTTCTCTAAATATTAATTTAACTGATTCATTATTTGATTAATGGAGACCTTGCCTATTTACCATACTGGAAGAGATTTTTAAAATGATAAGAAGATAAACAAAATTACAATAAACATGTAAAAATCGAACCAGCTTGAAGATTACATGCACACTGTTAGAAAAACAAGAAAAACAAGCATTAATACTCAACAGATGAGCCCAAAAACATCCCTAATCCATCTGTTTTACATTAAATGTCTCATTAAGGAGGCTATTTTGGCATATGATTACTGACCGTGTGGAGCCCATCAATTATTGAAGTTCAAGTTACAAGTTCAGAGCATGTATTGACAATAAAATTGAATGGACCAGAAAGAGGAAAAAGATTAATTGTAAAAGATAGGTTATTCTCACTATTTTAGACATTTTTCCATCAGTATGATGTTTTAGAAGTTGGTAGTTTTATGGGAAAAGTTAAATAATTCTAGATTCCTGACTGGAAGAGGCATGTCCTGGTAACCCACCTCTAAAGTGTCCCCAGCCATCCTCGCCTCCTGGTTTTCACACTTGTGCCTCGTCCCCTGTCATACCGAAGGGGCTGACATGTCTGACCGGTCAGATGCCACACAGATGATGGGGTGGACCTTCTGAGGCCAAGGCATGAACGATGTTGTGGTTTTCTCCTGTTTTCTGTCCTGGATTGCTTACTCTGGAGGAGGCTGGCTGAAACGAAGGAGGGACACGAACTTGGCCTACGGAAAGACCGCATGGAGAGGGACAGAGGCCTCCTGCCAATAGCCGGTGCCGACTTTCTATGCATATGAGTGAGGCCCACGGAAGCAAAACCTGCAGCCCCGGGCAAGACTGCAGATGACTGCAGCCTCAAGTGTCATCTTGTCTGCGACCTCGTGAGTCCCCAAACCAGAACGAGGGAGTTAAGCTGCCTCTGAATTCTGAGTCCACAGCTATCGGGTGACACAACTAATGTTTACTTTCATCCGAGGATATTTTGTTACATAGCATTAGACAATAAAACAGATATAAATGAAAAACTCCCAAGGATGTTTGCAAGATGCTGCAGCAGCATTTGACACTATCAGTCTATCCTCGATTAGCCCTCCACTTCCAGGTCCCATTTTCGCTTTTCCACCTTTTTTTCAGAGACCTCCTTCTCAGGCCCCTTTGCTTACTTTGTCTGTGACCCCTTCCCCGGTTACTGAATTACTCTGGCACTTCTCAGCTGAGCTGGAATTTTACTACCAACCCCAGATGACCAGTACAGTTCCTCTTCCACATACCTTGCCCAGTCCATCCTCCACTCATTTAATGCCCTCCTTAGTCTCTCTGCATAGTCATAATACCTAAATCTTTGTCATATGTCACAACACAGCTCACATCTCACATTGCTAATAGATTTCCCCTGATCAATCTGCTTCACGAGATGTTGCCAGCACATGTATTTAAAGGCACAGTGAATAGAAAGATAATATTTGTCCAGAATTAAAAGGGAATGAGACTACCTAGGACTACCTCTGAACAACGGTTAGACTTGCTACTTGGTGCATTCACATGGCAATAAATAATATACACTTTTGTCTTTTCAACCAACGAAGATTTAACTCAGCAGTAATCAACCGAAATAGAATGGCATTGCTAGAAATCTCAGGACATCCCATAATTCTATCTGGATTTATGAATAAAAGCTGGTCATCACTAAACTGGTTCTAAGTAAATTGTGCCAAGATGATTGGGTCAGAGTAAATTTGTTATAATTTGGAATAGAAAGACAGAGACAGGTATTTGCTTTCCTGCATCGTTCGATGGTGTAACGCTTACTTGATTCCATTATTCTTCCTGTGTAACACTTTATTAATAAGAAAGAGCCCTGCTCTCTTTCTCTTAAAACTAAAATAACTTAGCATGCTCCTGAAATCTCTTAAATGCTAGCTCTAAGAGCCAAACCCACATCATAGTATTTCTCTAATGGCACCAACACAGAAAACATCAACCAAAGCTCAAAGAGAACCTCGTAAAGTCATTTATAATTTATCCAATCCCGAAACACTGTCAACCATGTCACGGAACTTCTTCACACTTTATGAGTCTCTTCTTGCTTCATGGATTGCTTGCCCCTGAAAGTCAGAAACCAGGTTCAATAATTCATTCAATAAATGTTTACCCAACATTAGTTCATGAATGATTTATGGAAAGATGTGAAGTGAAAATGTATGAAGCAGACAGAGTTCTGAGTTGCAAGCAATAGTAATCAACCCTGACCAATTTAAGGAGAAAAGGAAAACAGTATATTGAAAAGTTGTTTGTTTAAAAATGTTCCTTATATAGATCTCATGCTTGTTCCTAAACATCTTATCTTTCCTGTGGAATAGAGTTTTTCCCTTCCTTTTATCAAATACGTAAAATTGATTTCTGTAGACTGTTCACTCAAAACCCTATTACATAATCTTATTTTGGTTGGTCTCTGAATTTTTGTCATGAAATCTGACTTTTGTCTCTACTAATTCTTAACTTCAATAAATTTAACGTTTCTTGAAGTCAATAGCTACAGCAATTCTTTGCATTTGGAAAATGATGTTATCTGAACCCAGATCACACCATCAGTGAAACCACTATTTCACCCTAGTTCAGGCATTTGAAGTAATGTTTTCATTGCTGTTGATTTGTTTGCTCTTCCTCAAAATTAAAAACAATATTTAGCTGTGATTTTTTTTGATTCTCACTAAGTAATCAAGGGTATCGTGGGAGAAGATTTACTATAATTTATCCCTTTATTGAAAGAGAAAATAATTATGTGACTTTTATCTTTAAAATAGTTTTCATTATCCTGAGATACGATTCTCCACGCATGCTTCAGGTTCCACCAAGTGCTTGAGCAGCAGGCATCAGAAGCATCAGCTTGTGAGTGGGATCCAGGAATGTAAATATTGGAGAAAATCTGAGAGGGTCAAGCAACTTATCACACATCAGAGCTAAGGCAGATAAGTGAACTGATGCTAGCATGCATTTGTAAATCACAGTAGTCAGAAACCAAGCAAATAGACAATAATCCAGCAGGGGATGAGGCCAGTATCTAACAGAGGACGAAATATTCCATGGCAGAAAGACTAGGCAGAAACATATATAACTATATATAACTCATGAACAATGAGAAATAAATTGTCCAGCAGAAACGGAAGGAACCATCAGTAAATGTGATGGGCTATTTTGCAGTTGTTAAAATGATAGCTGATAATTAGGTAGAAATATTAAAACATATTTACGTAACGATTCCAAGTGAATAAAATATATGACAATGACTACCTTTTTAGTATTATTATTTCTAATAAAAAATCAACTACACATGGACAAATTTGTATGAGAACATGAAGAAAAAATTATTAGAGTTTGGATTATGTTAAGAAAATAAACTTTTCATTTATTTGACAATATATTTTTTAATTTAAATTATTAAGAAAATGGGCAAAATGATGGCAATATAGAGGGGACTCTAACTAAAGGCAGGTGTTCACTTCAATCAGACATGTTATATGCCTTGTGCAATTATCATTAATAAGAGCTAATATTTATTTATCATCTACTGTATGCTAAGTCCTTAAAGCAAAAATCAGTCCTTAACTATGGTTAGTATCAGATTTGTGTGTATCAATCATTCTTTGCACTTCGATGAGAAATGGATAAAATGAGAGTACGTTCTGTATATGGAGAGGGAGAGAGAGAGAGGAAAATAAAGGCATTTATGCCGTTCTCTCTAGGAAGATATGAAAGAAATATATGACATGACATCTGCCCTCAAGGCACTGAGATCCTCTTTTGGGGGAAGCTGAGAGAAGAAAACATTTCAGGAAGGACTCAGACAATACAAAGAAATCATGGAGCGAGAGGGCGGACAAGGCCAGGTTTGGGGCTGAAAAGGAACCAGGACATGAGAAGGTCGTTTGACGATTTGTGGAAGGTCTCCAACTGCAGCTGAGGCCAAGAGGAAGTTCTCAGCATAAATGTGCAACAGGTCGTGCGGGTCCCACCCACAGCCACGTGAGCTTTGCACAGACATCAATGAAAGCGTGGTTTCCTCCCTGGGGACACATGATTGGATTTGGGAAAAGATATAGTACCGGTCGAATTTAGGGTCCTGGTAAAGCAATATCAAATAGCTGCCTGTGGAATTTAAAGTGGGGGAGAGTGTAATTCATGGAGCACTAATAGAGGGACCGTCTTCACATGGTGACAGAGCAGCTTTTCGTTCTGCCTAATTGGATTTGCAGTATAACATAGCGGAGTTCCCAGCTTGTGTCCCTTGAAAGCAGAGCCTAAAAGAAGGACTTAGGGACAGACAGTTTATTTGGGAGTCTAAAAGGAAGGGAGTGTATGTAGAGTGATCGCCACCGGGACACAGAGAGGAACTGTGGACAATGCCCTCCGAATGGCCCCAGAAGTGAACTGGTGGAGGGTGGCCCCCAGCTGCTGAGGGGTCTGAAGAAAGCTGTGTAGGAAAGCAGAACCACGACCTTGCGTGGCAGGGAGCCGCTGGCCACTGCAGCCCTCCGCCATAGCTGCCCTGAGGCCAGTTGCCTGAGATGCTGTGACACGGGCGTCACGGGCAGCTGCTGCACCAGGGTGCCTCAGCCACGGCACCAGTGACATTCTGGGCCAGACAGTTTTGGTTATGGGGCCGCCCTGTGTGTGGCGGGATGTTCGGTGGCCTTTCTCCACTAGATACGAGTTGCCTTCTGTCCAGCCGTGACAATAAAAACTGTCGCCAAACACCGCCGAGTGTTCCCAGGGAGGCAAAGTCGCTGTGGAACACTGTGGGAACCTGGGCGAGTAGCTTCACATCTTTAAGTCTCCATTTCCCACCCATCAAAGGAGAATGACGCCTAGGGAGGAACAGGCTTTGGTAGGAGCTAACGAGAAATGGTCATTCAGCTGGAGCAGAGTCTCTGGCTCGTCACAGATGCACAGTAATGATGGCACCGATGTTAAGAATCATGTGGGAAACTTCTGTACCTTCTAGGGGTGCGTTTTCATGGCTAGAATTCAAGGTTTCTTTCCCCTTCTTGGATTAAAACTAATGATGATAAAGTACTTATTCCTAATATCTGTTCGGCACACGGCTCAGAGGCCGCATCTCAATGCGAATGAATCAAAGTGAAAAAAGTCGACATAATCACCTTTGATCTTCTCCCAAACACCAATTAATGCTCTGAAGGTAAACATGACAATGTGTCATTCTGCTGTAGCTACATGAACACGGGGTGTGAAGAGAATGAAAAAACTCTACTTACAAAGTGAATGGAAAATTAGAATACTGTATGTATTCAAGAACAATTTTGCAGAGTTTACACTTCAGTGTTCTACAAAATGCAGATTTAAAATGCACAGTTACTAAAACAATTTTTTTGAGAGCAAAGTCTGCAATCTCATCCTCAAAGGCATGAATATTTCAGGTTTATTAGCACATGCAAACAAACATTGAAATGAGTTTAAATTGGTAATGATTCATTACGTAGAGTAATTAGATTTTTGTATGATCCGAGCAAATGTATTTAGTAAAAGGAATTATGCACTGATACAATGAAAAACCACTCTTAGGGAAAAAGTCATTATTGTACTAAAAAAGAACATTTTGCAGGGATCCTTCCTGTACTTTCTCACACTCAGTCCAGACAGCTGCTGCCATCCGCTAGGGACAGCCCTTGGCAGAGACCCTTGGCAAACCCCTGCCAAACCGTCATCTGTTGACGATGTCTTCGCCAGAACTCTCTGAGTTTGAGTATCTTTGAGAGGTAGCACATGAATCTCCAGTGAGACTGGCTTATCACTTCCTTAAGGGGCTGTAGGACAAAACAAACAAACAAACAAACAAAACAAAAACAAAAAAAAGATAAACCTGAAAACATTCATGGCAAATTGCTTTTGTGGCTTCTGCATCTGTGGGCTTGAAACCTATGGAGGGCGTGAGCTCTCGTCCCCAGTGGAATCTCTGTTCAAACACACTGTGCTGTGTCCTAATGACTTCTTAATGTGTCTCCCAATTCTGCACGTGCTGATGCCAAGACATGGTCATTTTTGTGTTTTCGGAAACCAGCACAGAACAAGCACGCAAGAAATAATGAATGAGCGAATGAGTGAATGTAAATGTCCTCCAGGCCAGCTCCTTATGACTCCGCATACCAGGTTCCTAAATTAGTCAAGAACCTAAAATGTCAGTCTAAGTGTTACAGGGGAAGTGTGGTCACCCCGTGCGCCCCAAACCGCTGAACCTGTCTGTCACGGACGTGGTCTGAGGCAGCAGGAAATGAGGCAATTGTGTGAAGACACTAAATGCTCAGAGCCATGTGACACAGGCCAGGTCTACACCCCACAAAAAGCAGCTGGGCAATCTTCCAGATCACTGAAACAAAAAGACGTTTGCTAGATAACTCAGGCAAAGTGTTGGGGGTTTTTTCTGCTTGAATTAATAGTATAATTGCCTTGGTTCTCTATTTGTCTATTCATATTCAGACATGGCTTCAGATAAAATAGTTTGTGGCCCAGTCCTATGGGGATAAAGAGAAGAAGCCCAGATACAAAGGAAGAACCTTCGACAGTTGCTCACCAGTGTCACAGAGCAGCCTGAACGCACCCAGGCGTGGTCTAGAAATTATGAAGCGAAACGGGATCTTCACGAATGATTACAAACGCTCATTTGAATTTGGCAAATAAGATGTTGGCTATTTTTACAAGGTGAAGCATCCGGTTTTACCTTAATTTATCAATATTCCAAAAGTAAATTCACGCAGATTGATTGTTTCTGATTCCTTTCTCTGGGCCTTGACCGCAAAGAGGCTTTTCTGTAAGAACTCAGTCTGGAAAGCTTAAAAGGAACAGTGGTGAAGACGAAATGGTTTTAGCAACTAAGCTCAAAGAAGATGACCGTCCCCCAGGAAATGATTTTGCATAATAAAAAAAATCGAATTAAGGATAGTAGAGGTTCTCCAGATGTCAACTCTGCCCGAGATTGTGCTAGAGGCGGACCAGTGTAAGAAGACAGCCTTCTGGGGCTGGCATTCTGGGTCTCTGTGCTCCATCATCAAGGACGACTCAACCCACTGCCATCGCCCACTCCTGTTCATAGCCAGCCACACATTCCAGATTGTGACAGGTCACAGCAGAGTTCTCAAACATGACCAAAGAAGAAGCAGCCGCCACATAAATTAAAATGCAATGACCTCTGAGAAAGCCTTGTAAACTGGAGCACACCATGCAAATGTGAAGGCACAGAAGGCTCATGGTCGTCTTGGCTGGTGAAGGATGAAACCTCATTAAATCCTTTAACTGGATTTCCCATGTACTTATGGGAAGCGTATCTATTTTCTGAGAGTAGATTTATTTTCTGAAACTGAATCTCCCCTCCTGTGAATGGAGTTCAGAGACGCAGGGAGGTGCATCACCTCTGGAAGTGTCTGAGTCAAAGGAAGATGGCGTTAGTCTGCCTGTGTCAGCATTCACCATGGAAACCACAGAGCAGGAGAAGAAGGAGCATGAGTCAAAGCCAGCGTGGACCTCTGAACACATGGAGTTAAGTCACAGCTGTGGCCCGCCAGCTGACCCGGGATCCCACTCCGAAGCCTGGACACAATTCACAGACTTAGCAGCAGATTTGGGGCAAAAAATACAACAACTGTTATATTAGCCAAATGCCCTGCAAATTAATTTTTTCCCCCTGCAGACGAAACCTTTCCCACCACCCACCCAGACCTAAGGATTTAAAAATGCTTTGTCAAGTTGGTATAGATTTTAAAATATAATACATAAATACTCATGCATTTAAAAAGTAGGCTCTGGGAGACGTACAGATGAGCCTGTTGTGAATGGCATTATAAACCACATTGTCAATAATATCTTTTAAAATTTTTTTCACTGTCCAGAAAATTTTTTTCCTTCAAAATTTTTTTGCTTCTCTGAGAGAGAAAAAGGTGCACTCTTAGATGTCTCACCAGATGAAATCATTTTAATATTAAATTCTTCTTTAAAAATGGTTTCAGAACTTTGTAATGGTGCCTCCCATCGGTTAAAAAAGTTTGAGCATGTCTCACAAGATCTGTATAAAAACATATATATAAAAGATATTATAAAAGATGTTTTAATGCAGGTAGCATTTCATCTTGAGAAGAGATAACCAATCCCATATCTAGGATACTTCTGATGATTACCTTTGATGAACCTAAGAATAGCACGTCCTGCTCAGCCTGCTTAGCTATCTTTTCTCTACCATCCCCTGGGCCTTTCATCACTGTTTCAATGGCTTCTAGAGGTCTGTGTTGCTACCCAGAGTCTCATCTGGGAGATTCTCGTACTTTGAAGACATTATGATATGTTTACTGCAATTTTGTCTCAGTAGAGATTAGTTTTTCCCAGTAGGACCTACACACATTCAATTTGAATAAAATTTAGCAGGTTAATCTCATTTTCTTGACTGGAACTTTGTAGAACTGAGTATGTTATAAAATGGTCTATTTTCAAACACTTACATTTCTTTATTCAGGAATTTGGGTCACAACATAGCCCTAGTAAGCAATATCTTGGGGATATCCATTTTCATTCTTCCCAGTTTTACTGTCTTTTAAATTTTTTAAATAAAAGAGAAGATCAAAGAACTCACCATTGTGTTGATGCTGGTACTATAGCTCCCCAAATATTCTTAAGATGAGGGGATTGAAGGAGGACCAGAATCAAAAACCTGTTATCTTTTTTGCTATTGTTACTGTCATTTAAAACCCTTTAAACCATACTTAAGGAAATAAATTCACTCAAAAATGTTTAAGTATGTAGATGTCCTGTTACTATACTAAGAACTAGTATGGGGAATATTATATTTCAAAATGACATACACACACACACACATATGCACGCACACGCACACAAATGCCCGTGACTTTTTTCCAGAGCCTGTGTGCCTGCAGTCACATTTGATTTAGCCGCAAGCATGGTCCAGCATGTTCTCAATGTCTGTGATGTAACATTTAAAAATGAGATAAAAGTGACTTACATGATCACATCGTCATTACAACGTGATCCACTCTCCTTATCGCTTTCCTTTCCATGGACAACCGAGAGCTGGAGGCCTATTCTATTTTTAACCACATTTCTGAGTAAGTTTATTTGGTCCTATGAGAGCGCGACTCAGTTCATGCTTTCCAATGCTTAGCCCTTTCCATTCAATGGGATGTTTACCTTGTGAAGTGTTAGGAACAGCTGAATGAGGAGGGGAGCTTCGTTGCTCTTCTCATAATGAGAGCAAGAAAATACATTCTATCAAACGTTCCAAGGTACCTATTCTTAGGTTTTGTTCTAATATAATAACATGAAAAATTAATCGTCTCCACTCTTTAGAGAAGTGAAGGTTTTAGATGAGGGACTAAAAGAGAGATTTATGTGCCTTTTTAATCATTTATTCCCTGGGAGTGATGGCCGGGGCAGGGAGGGCTTGTGACGATGGCCAGGCATCTGGACATCTGTGATGGGTGGAGGTCTTACCCCACATCTGTATTGTAAGCAATTTCCCAGGGCAAAGAGAAACTACCTTTGTCAGGGTGGGTGGTGGATTTCACAGGACTTTCTTCTACAGGCAGTTTCATAATTTATTATACCAGCTTTGTTCCTGAAACACCAACTATTTCCCTCCCTGGTCACTAACCAGCCTCTGCTGATTTAAGAAGAAATAATCGAGGGTGGTCTCTCACTTCCTCGATGTGCAGCTGCGCTCACCCTCCCGTCCACCAGCCCGCCCCTTTTTGAGGACAACTTGCTGCTGACACCTCACTGCTGGCGTCCTCAGCCAACTTCAGAAAGCTGTCATGACGACACCTAATGCTCTCAAAGCCTACAGATCAGGCAAGATACTCCCCTTAGTTAAACACTGTCAGAGGCAGCTTCCTATGTGACCTTTACCAACCACGCTCCAAAAACTCCCTCAGACACACAGTGGTCACAAGCTCAGTTACCAGCATGACCCCCGGGTGCGTCTTCTCCCTCTGAAAGTCCCTTTAGTACTTAAGCAGATTTCTCAGAAATCTGGATTGGAGTGACAGGCTGGGGATTAGAAACCAAAAGGAGGTCTGGACTGGGAAGATTTTAGCCACTGGCAGCAGCAGGACCCTGAATTCTGGAGTCACGAAAAGAAAGGTCATAAAGATTAGTCATTCCTGACCATAAAGTGGGTGCTCTGTTTACTGGTGGCCAGACCCTCACAAAACCCTTTCCCCTTCTCCCCTCCTCCACACTCCTGATCAAGAGCAAAGGCATCAGGGGTCAAGAAGGAGTTGGGACTCACCTGAAAATATGCCATAGGTCTACAGTCTCGTCTCCAGCTGCCAGCTTCCTGCTTCTGTCATCTTCCACCAAACGCTTCCTTGTTTTTACAGTAAGAATGAGCGAACGGGAACATTCTCTGAAGGGCCTGTGCCTAATTCAGAGGATCTCTATGTTAATAGAAAACTACATCATCTTAAAAAATAAAAAGCAGTAAAATGATCAGGCTTTTTAACACCTCCTCCAGTCGCCTCCCCAGATTTCATCTGATTTTTGCATCTGATAGTTGCTGTTCATCAAAAAACAGGGGAAGATCTTTCTCTGTGTTCATTATTCAGAGGGAAAAAAATAACCAGCAGCCTATTTACAGCTAAAGTTGTCGCCCTGTGGAGAAGGGCCGGCGGGGGCCTATGCGGGAGATGGCGGGGTGCCCGAGGGCTATATGTGGGCTCACTGTGCCATCTCTCATTACCCCAACGCATTGGCTGTTAATTCCGTTGGGGATTTTTGACAGGACACCAACACGCCAGAGACAAAGCGGAATGCATTGACTCTGGTCCTTCAAGCCTAAAACATTAACACGGCCGCCGGTGTGTTTTGGGGGGCTGGCGGCGTCTCATGGCTACACGATGGCCATCACGATCTCCTCGTGTCCCCCCACTTCTAGCCAATGATGTTTCTCTGATAGTTCTCAGTGCTGTGCACCACACTATGCGTTGGAGAAAAGAAAATGCCTTTCTGAATACACGAGGCCTTTCTGGTGCCCTTAGCACCACTCGCTTCCCTTTGTTTCTTTTCTAATTTATTTTTTTTAACTTCAAAGGTCACATGACTCGCTTATTTTTAACTTTTTTCGGCAGGATATTTGATGGGGTAAGCATGCAAAAAAAATTAGAAATAAACTTCTTAATAGGAGCCCAATTCAACCCCTTGCATTTAAACGTTTTGACACGGCCTGTGGAATATTCATGTAAATCATCCTTCTCAGGCATCTAGAAGGTAGAGGAGGCAGTGATTCTGTTAAAAAGGCAGCACTTTGGTTTGACTGTGAGGCTCCTCAGCGGCTAGGACCTGATGTTCTTTGACAAGAGGCTGGGGGCTGTGGCTATGCTCTGAGACAGTGTCGCTGCTGACGGCGGCTATGTCTTCCTGACATTTGTGCCCTGGTCGGACAAGTGAGGCTGAGCAGCGGGCAGCCCCCATGGGGAGGGCCGGAGAACCAGAAGCAGCTGCCTGAGGGGCACGGTTACATCAGGCCCCCTACCCCCCACCACCAGCTAGCTCCGTATATACCACCCCTCCAATACAGTGAGCTCGTGGATGTGATGGAGCACCCCAAGTTTCCTCCTCTGAGATGACAGGCAGCTACCATGGCACACGCGTGGGACGTGAAGATGGGTGAGCCTCCAGCAACCTCGTGGACTCAGTTTTATTACGGTTCCCATCTGAGAGATCAGGGGACTGAGGCTGAGGAAGGTAAATGTGCGGGCTCAGGCTCACATGGCTGGTAAGAAACAACGCTGGGCTCTAACCCACACTCACCCTGGTGTGACCATCGCTGTTCTTGACTGTTCCCCAGGCTGCCCCCACAAGATGTCATCACCCTGAGCGGGCAGCTGGTGTCTCATGAGGGGACCCAGGACCTGTCCTCAGAAGACCTGCGGCACATCCCTGCTCTCTCCACTCAGTTCTGAGCTTGCACGTGGATGCTGCGTGTCTGCTTCCACCAGGCTCTAGCTTCCTGACCCAGCCTCAGGGCCACTCAGGGCTCCTCCCAGCTCATCACCCACAGCCCTTTGCCACGCCCACCTCAAGGAGGAGAAGGTGCAGGCAGCGTACCTGGAGTTGGAAGATTAGTTGCACATAAAGGTGCAGAAAGATAAGGGTGACAGAGACACAAAGGTCACGGAGAGAGAGGAGGCGCAGTACACAGGAATGACCTTGGCTTCCTGGAGTTAATGGGCAACCTCTGGACAGGGTGGAGTGAAGTATGAGATAGGAGTGTGACAATATTCCCAGCCTTTGCAACACTGAGGGAAGCTGCACAGAGCCACAGAGTAGGACCTCCGCAATGCTCTGCTGAAATGCTCTCACTGCAGGCTGCACGGCTGCTGCCTCCTCCTCCAGGGCCTTCTCGGACTGCCCTACGTAAAGTATCATTATCACTCCTGTGACACCGTATCATCTCCATGGCGCCTTATCGCGATGTGAAATTAGACTGTTTGACTTACTTATCTTCTGCTGTGTCTTCTGCCTCCACAGTGCGAGCCGCTCACTGCTGTCTCCCAAAGCCCAGAAGGACTCAGTGCTTATTTATGAAAGAGATGACTATTACCAGCCACACTTCACTTCCTTTTAAGCTGTTAATTTCCTTTTTATTCCAGGAGATCTCTACTACAATGTTCCATTTTTATTCAAAACCAAACCTCAAAAATTGAGTTATAAACCCTCCAATTCAGGTTCTACAAGAGCCAAGATGATTCCTATCTCAAGGTTTTTGCATTTTCCTCCGCCTGGAACATCAGCTGACTTGACTCCTCCCCTCCCCTACCAAGTTCTCTGCTCTAGGACATCTGGCTGCTGCTGACCCAAATTCAGTGTCATTCCTCAGAAAGGATTTCCCTGACCACCCTGACCAACTGATCCCTCGTTATTTGCTATCAGAAGAATCTGCATGGTTTTTCTCCTTTCACATAACATTATATTCATTTCAGGAGCATGAAAATGACTTGATATATGTGTATACTGCAAAACGATCACAGCAGGTCCAGCTGACATCTGTCACCACACATCATTACACATTTTTGTTTAGAAAGGTATGCACTACCAGTTATAAATTAGTAAATCTTGGGGATGTAATGTCTACAGCGCAGTGACTGTAATTCAAAATACTATATTGTATATTTGAAAGTTCCTGAAAGCACAGATCTTAAAAATTCTCATCACAAGAAGAATAATAGCATTTCTTTTGTATTTTTTGTTTTTTAATTCCATTGTCTATTTATTTTTCTAATCTGGCCCCCATACTAAACTCTAAATTTCATTAGGGCAGAGACTGTAAATATTTTACTTGGTAATGCATGCTTAGGGTATAGCACAATGCCTAGAAGTAAATGAATTGTTGGATGGATGGATGGATGGATGGATGGATAGATGGATGCCCAGATGCATTGATGGTTTAAGTGAGTTCATATTTGAATTAGAAGGCAGATCTCACTCCCAAATTCATTAACAGCTATGACTTTTTTTAATTTCTAGTAATTTAAATTCTACTTTGTCCATGAGGCTTCTTTACACACTCCAGCCACGGTCACCTTTCCGAGACTCAACCATTTAATTCACCAACCAGTGCTCAGTGCCATGAAGGACAGAAAGATGCCTCCAGTATGGTTCCTGATCTCAGAGAAATCTGAATATTCATCACACACATTCCTGGAGCTCAAGTGTAATTCATATGTGTCAAGTGAATAGATGAACAAGCTTCCTCGGAGCTTTACTGAACTCTCAACTCCTTATTTTTCACAACACGAACACAAACTCTCTGGGAAGGCTCAAGAAAGATCGTCCTTTCAAAAGGATCGTCCTTCCAGCACAGAGCTGACGCAGTCTGGCAGCCGGTCCTGAGTCCCATCTGCACTCTGCTAATTCACTGTATTTAAATGAACCTCCTGAAAGCCACACCCTCCTGTGTTTAAATGCAAACATGAAAACGTTTTCTAAGCCAAAGGTAGAGAGGTTTGTAATTAGCTGTCAGACAAAATGACACCCTTTCACTGGTTCAAATCACTATGTTCCTCTGTGTTCTCTTCCTCCCCTGGTTCCAAACCCCTGGTCACAGGTGACCACACTATATTTGTGTCCCCACTAATTTGAAACCAAGTTTGAAATCAAATCCAGATTTTTCCCACTTGCTTTACCCATTCCATCCAACCCTTAAAAAGGAAGATTTTGTATCCATATTTTGCGAGATTTTGTAAGAACATCCTGCCGGTGGTTTTGCCTGCATGACACTCCACCTGCGTCTCCATGATTTTCTTGGCGTTAGGTAAGGAGGGGCAGTGGTTTGGGCCACCGAACTTCTGTAACGTTTCTCAGCTTTTTTTCCCCAACGCCATTTTTAGCAACCACAGCTGCAGGCTCCCAGATGGTCCTACCCGCCTCCCACCCAAAGCCACATTCCAGGGTTCTTTATATGTGGGACTTCCAGATCAGTCCTCCTCGGTGACCCAGACCTCCAGAGACCAGACTTTAGAAAGCTCCCCAAAGGTCCTCATCCCCACAACTCTCTGGTTATGCTGTCCACTTAACACCAACCAACCTGCCATCACCTCTGCCGTCTGCCCACTAACTCAGCTGTTCCGTCTCCTCATTATATCCTCCATCTAGTCTGGTCCCGCCTGGTCCACCTTCTAACCTCTCCCAGCTACAAGCACTTCCTGCTGACTTCATGCCACAGCCTTGGTCAAGCTCCATGCTCACCTCTACCAGACTCCACTACAGACGCCCTCGCACCATCACACAAACCACTGTGCAAAGGGACTTTCTGAAATGTACATCAGATCACATCACTCCCCGGCCTTGAGTGTTCCGGTGGCTTCCCTTGAAGACCACAGAAAAACCCAGACTCCCCACCTTGGCTACAAGGTCCTGTGTGCCCCGATAGCCCCAGCCATCAGCCCTCGCTCTCATCAGAGCTGGGACTTGCTCCTCCTCCCCGTGCCGTCCCTCTCCCCTGCATTTTCTCATGACCCCAGAGCAGTCCAGAAGCCACCTCCCAGAGGTCTTCGCTGCCTCTCGACATCAGCCACACCCTTCCTCACTCCCTGTCACCTCGCAGCTCTGTATTTATTTGTGCAAAGTCCCTGTCCCCGCTTAGAATGTACACTTGTCTGTATCTCCAGCATCACAGGCAGCAGCTGGTGCACAGCTGGCATCCTTCTCACACATGTGACAAAGACTTACATAGTGACCACTCTATGCCAGCCCCTGCCCCAGGCACTGGGAGGTGGCCGTGAATGCAGTCAAAAAGTCCCTGTTCTCAGAGGCTCTGTGTGAGGTTTGGGGTGAGGCTGGAGCACATTGTAAAAAAAAAAGGTGTTAATAAACAAGGAAATATGTACGATATCAAGGGATAATAAGTGCTCTAAAAAATAATAAAGCAAGGAAGGGGACTAGGAGATGCCAGAGGGGACACCCCTGCCTAAAAAAAATATAACTTTTTCCTGCCTTTGTTTCTACAGCACATTAGATGATGCTTTTCTCCCTCTTGTTTTGTTCATGTGACTTTCTTCATGTGAACTCACCGGACTCTGAGTTCTGAGCCAGTGACGTTGGAAGATTCAAAATGCAAAGAAACAAAAGAACAAACCATTAATGTTTATATGCTCTGCCCTTACCCTCCGGAATGCCCTCTGTGTGCAACGTCATGAACGAGTGTTCTTGGGATACCTGGGGAAAACGTTTATCACTTAAACCTTCAGACACGGTCAGCGTGGCATTTGCGGTCTCTCCTTGTCATCAGAAGGGGTCGCCTTGCCGCCCCCATGGGGTTTGATTGGCTGAAGCCTCTCTGAACCTGGTGGGCAGAGGCCTGCCTGCCTTTGCTGCAGGGCAGGGCCCGGGTCTTGCTCGTCTGCCTCTTCTGCGACACACATGCGGATGAACGAATGTAACGGTGAGTGTGCACTCGTTTGGGGTCCTTTGTTGCACAGAAAAGTCACAGAGCAGAACTCGTGCATTTTGCTCTTCCAACTTGGTCCTTGGTACACTCCAACCCTGCGGTGGACTAAGTCCAGCTTTCCTGCAGAACTTCGGTCATGCATTTGAGGTCCTTCTCTGCAAAGACTGTTTCCTAGACAAGCATAGCAAACGTTTCTTCCTTTCAGCGTTTCTAGTGTATTCTCAACATGAGAAGCAATTAAAGGCTTTAAGCCCCTTTTTTATTTTAAAAGAATTGGTTTCTGGGTTGCAAGTTCGATATGGCTAAGGAAACTACAAAGATAAGAATAAAATCTGACTATGTCCATATGAGGGATACTGAAAGGAAAAATCGTTTTTTCTCCAAGAACCTGAATGTCAAGAAAGTACATCAGGAGAGCAGATACTTCAGTGCCAGCCACGAGGCTCATACCATTACATTGCTGACTCGGGAACCATGGTGACCATGGGAGGAGACAAAGGGCTGACGTTCCCGCCAACAGAGCATCACGGCCCTTGCTGCAGGGTTGAGAAGAGGAAGAGAAACCTTGCCGTGTACCAGGCCGGATCTCACAGTGCTTGTGGTTTCCTGCCAGACTCTCCATTTCTAGTCTGTTCTCCGGGCAGCTCTGGGTTGGGCTGTCACAGATTTCCTGTGCCCTTTCTGACCACAACAAGTATGTCACAGCAGAAGGCAAGAAGGCACTTCTCCGTCACAATACATTATGTGGTGTTTAGAGCGTCAGGGAAGAGAAAAGCAGACCGCCGTTAGTCAGCGCTCTGGGGCGCAGTCCGTTTCCATGCCCCTCTGAGTGTCGCCCTGACAGCTGTTGGTGCGGATGCCAAAGACTCTTTGAATTGAGCATCTGTTTGGCAGTGAAGCATCTGGAGAAGATGTACATCTTGCAGAAGAGCCAGGGGAAAAAAATCAATGTACGCGTGCAGTCTGTATGCAAAGTAGGAGGAATCATTTTTGCTTCGGGCACTGTAAGGACTACCATTTCTTAAGTCTGGGAAATGCAAGTCTTTCATGCCACCGGTGTGGGGATCACAGATGGATCCAATGATTCATGTGTTAGCTGGCTTGTAAATGGAGTCCCTTGGAATGCTGAGCACATAAAACTTCCATTAGTCATCCATCTTGGCCCAGCCATCATTCACAGTCCAAATCGTGTTTGCTATGCCGATGAAAAAGTTTTTAAGAATAAACACTACTGTTAATAATTTTCCACTGATTTGAAGTTTTAATTATTATAGGTGTTTGGAGAAAAGAAAAACACTTCTCAGATGTGGTAAATTATTTCCACTATTCTATAGGTTACAGAGAGGTGCACACATGTAGAATAAAACTGCATCAAATTGAATTGCAATGTTTTGACAGCAAAATGCAGCGAAAAATTATGCTGGCATATTGTAAAGCAGGAGGCCATAGAAAGCAACTTACGATGGCAGCAGAGCCATGACCTTGAATTTCAATGAATAGAACCGTTGGCTATTGAAATGGTAGAACAGTTAATAAAACTGCATTTGATTAGATGCAGATTTGGGGGGTCATTTCTAATGGATCATGGATAACGGTTTTCACACAGCCAAGTAGATTTCCAGACTTTGATTTACAACAGCCACTCTCTGATGGCCCCTCCAGGCATAGGTATAGCAGCCTGACAGAATTCAAATAGGTCAGCTTGTCACGGGTGTGAGCCCATGTCGATTTTTATCAGGAAACTCCTGATTTAACAGATGCGCTTTGTGTACTGCCCTGAAGGAAAACAGGTTTAGGTTTTTCCAAATCAAAGGAAAGCAACATTCCCGAGCTTTGCATGTCTATAGAAGACTCTCATACTCTCAGCCCTCAAGGAAAACACAATGCTCATAATTCTCAGTCTTGACTTGAGAATAAGACACCCTTCCTCAAGCCTAAAAGACAATTATGTGGCAATCCAAGAGGATGGCAAAGATGTGTGGTCTTCACTATTTAAAAAAGTGAGTATTTTTATAAGAGGGATAGGAACAGAATGAGTGGGAGAATTTGAAATGGGTTGGATCAGATCTGAGTGGATGTCACTGACAGAAACAAAAGAAAAACAAAAGTAATAATGTTTTTTAATGTTCAAGATACACTTTTAAAAGGAAAGAAACATTTATCCTGACTTTATAAATTAGAAATCAGATATCTAGATGTAAAAAAGCCTCATAAGAGAGTATAAATGATCGAAGATTAGAAATAGCACTTTGAAACGTTCTTTCATTACCAAACATTCGCATTTGCTTCCAAAGGCCTGGATCATAAATGTTTCTGGGACAGCTGTATAAAATAATCAAGCACTGTCCTAGTGTCCCCTTCCCACTGTCTTAACCCATACTCATTCTTCCCCCAACAGCATCCATCCCTCCTTCCCATATTACGTATCAGGCACATGTGGGAACTACACATAACAGAAAGCAACATAGTAGTTAAGAGAAAGAATATATTTATGCTGACATATTTAAGCATATTTATGTCGGAGTCATTAAATATGTGAGAAATGTTGGCAATCAATAATAACCCAAAAAATGCAAACAAATGATATAGATCCCCACCATCAGAATCACGAACAAATTTGTAAATTAGTAACAACTGGTTTTTGCAAAGATGTGAGTAAAGGGGAGATCTTATACTGTACACTGGTAAGAACAGAAAGTGGTACAATCTCCCATGGGCAGTATTTATTGTACACACACATGGTGTGCATAAGCGTGTATACGCATAACTGCATATAATATTCACACACATATAATGTTGTACACTTGTATGCACATATATTTTCTAGCACTGTTTTTTCCTCAGGGGGGAAAAGATGTACAAATATGGAAAGGTTTCACTTTCTCAAAGAATTTGCTATAATATATTTTTAATATAAAAAGTTACAGAACACCATAGGATGACCTATGTTAAGAAATGTATATGCTAAACAAACAACTGAATATATATAGAAACTACACACTAAAGTGTTAACAGCAGTTACCTTTAGGAATGATGGTTGTCTGAAAGATTACATTATTTTTATTTTCACATGGTAAAATCAAGGTTAACTTCTTTGTATGTGCTTCCCTATATCTCTCAGGTTGAATATATCTCACAAACCATACTAGGCCTTTGAGAAATATGTATGCCGTGCGTGTTGGAGCCAGACAGGCGCAGTTTGGGTCCTGACTCTGTTGCTTGAGCATCTTAGATGTCCTCAACCTTTCTTTGCTCAGCTATGAAATAATGAGAAGTTTAGTTCCTATGTCATGAAGTGTAAGGATTATCATTAATGAGATAATGCAAGGTAATGCATGAAAATGCCTAGTGTATGCACTGCTTGCTGCACAGGAAGCTGAAGAAGTGTTATTGGTTGGGGGTGTTATTACGTTGCACTCGAAGTCCAGGTTTACCTGGCCCATCAGATCCATTATAGCCCCAGTCTGTTCTTAAACCAGGTGGGATCCTTGTTCTCTTAGAAGCCTGTATGTGCTCCTACACGCCACCGACTTCCCATCCAAAAAGCTACACTTTCGTCACCTTCCCTCGTCACCAAAGGATTATCTGGGTCCCGACTTTTCTAAATGTATTCAGACAGAGCTACGCCCCACACCCCGTGCTCATCTCGCACAGTGTACCTTCCTGGGATTCCCACCCCGGGCCAGAATTTAAAACCCACCACCCCATTATTCCACCTGTTCTCTGCCTCGCAAATGCAGGCTGAGCCCTGCTTTTCACTGGAGTTGCACTCGGGAACTAGGTATCTCCTAGGACTTGTCTCTCCTATGATATCTACAAAATGAGGAAATGGTCACCTTTTTAAAAACTGCACAGAAAGCATCACTGTGACTGCAGACGTATGCCCAGGACCCATGGCTGAGCTCGTTGTGGAGGGCGAAGAAGGGAGGTATCCCGTTTGGAGAACATTGTCGTCTTGTGAGTACGTTCCTTAAAGCATCAAGGAAACTGTTTCACTGTTTGTTAGAACACAAAGCCGAAGCTCCCCAGTCCATGCCACCTGCCACTGCAGTGTAAGGCGCTTCCAGAACTCATGCTGGCCTTGACTCTGCATGCCAAGGACAGAAGAGTCGAGGGTGGCATTGGAGGCATAAGCTCTCTTTTAAATTGGCAAGATTTTGACTCTTTTTTTTCTCCTGAGCAAACAATATGCTAGATGATTGTTCGTCCGAGATTTTTCTCAGAAACACGTGGGTTCTGCTCATCTTGGAGTTAAGAACTAGGTGATGTACAGATAAACATGCTTGCTTCCTGACTGCAGCAGAAAGAAGCCTCCCTCCGGGTTTAATGTAAGTGTTCATCTCCCCGCCATAAACAGCGAGAAAACGGCGGCTATGAGACTGGGTGCTTTCGGGAGTTTGTGTCCCTTGAGACTTTCAGAGGTGACAATCACCACGCCTTCTGTTTCCATAGCTCCTCGTGGCTGGCAAAGTACTTTCACATACATCCTTTCATTCGAGGAAAAGAAATACATATCCCATGAGGGCCCGTCCTGAGAGAAGGTCACATGTCACGTACATGAAAATGAGCCCTGGATGCAGTAACTCAGGGTGCCGCTCTGGCAAAACGGTGACCCGCTTTATGAGAAACAGAGGAGCCAAAAGGTAAAATCACCATCACGACTAGGAAGACGAAACACATGGGGCTTACTCAATGTTTTTTTATTATGTCCATGACTCAGGGACTGTAATTTGTTCCATATTTGTTGAAATTGGAGTAAGATGATAAACAAGCAGCCTCGCTCTCGAAAGTCCTGTGGAATTTCGGTGCTTTGCCACCTGAAGCGAAATGCACACATTCTCTCTGGCAGCGTGACGACTTTCCTCCGATTCCTTACAGATTTCAATGCCTGACATGCTACCTGCCCCATCTTCACCTCTGCGCCTTCTGCTCCACCCACACCAGCAGCCTCCCTGTGACAAAACCAGGCACGTCCCTGCAACTGAGTCTTGCTTCCCATACCATTCTTCACAGATAGATAATCTTTCTTCCTCTGAGCGCTGTCCTCAGCTCCTCTGAGCCACAGTCTCCTTTGTCTGCCTTCCAATAGCTCCCGTCTCTCAGTCATTCATTCTTGCGATGACAGTCTCATGAAAGTCGATGACAGATGGCATAGTGCTGGGTGCGGGAAACAGAGTCACGACGAAGACAGGCAGGATGTCTGCTCTCGAGGAGCTCACACCTTCGGGGGGGAAGGACAGACGATAAACACAGCACAGTGGAGGGGTGTTTCAGATGCTGCGAAGAGCTCTGAGGAGCTGTGGTGAGGTGTGAGGAGGGAACTGATAGCTTAGAGTGGGCCCCTGGGAGGGCTCCCCCAAAGAGATAATATCTGAGCTGAGATCTGAATGGAGATAAGGAGCCCTCCAGGCACAGAGGGGGCACTGCGGGTGCTGTGCAGGACGGAGCTGAGGGGTGGGCAAGCGCCTCAGCTTTAAAACTGAGCTGCCAGAAGCCATGGAGGGTTCTAGGCAGCAGCTGACAAGACACGATTCGTGTTTTTTGACATCTCTCTTTGGCAGACGAAAGACCATGAGGATACAGAATTAGAGTGAGAAGGAGCAGTTGGCAGTTGCCATAGGTCCAGGGGCACAGGAGAGATTTGGAAGAAGGTTGTGGGGTGAAGACAAAGACAAGTTGACAGGTTTGGGATATACTCTGCAAGTTAAGCCATCAGGACTTATGGGTAAATTAAATGCAAAAGAGAAAAGAAACTCAAAAGCACATTCTACTGCATCATAATTAAGCTATTTAATACATGTTTGTACACGTATTCCCAGGTAGATATAATTACTATGCAGCCAGAAATTAGTTATGTCCTACTTTTTTTGTGGCTCTACTACAAAAATGAGTATGGCCCTTTGCAAAAAAAAAAAAAATGAGCACACAAGGAAAGACTTGTTAACTCGAATGTAGTTAATATTTTTACTTCTATCATGGGGTCAACAACGCTCCATTCCAGTTGACCACCGCAAAGCAGAGTCTTCCATTTCTTGTCTTGCATGCCACCATCTGTCCCTTCACCTCCTGCCATATTTTTAGTTTCTTGCAGTTCTTGTTGTGACTTCCTGGCGTGTCCCCTCACCAACAAGCCCGCGGGCTCTGTGAGAGTACCCATCCCCTTGCTCGCCGCACTGCACACCGAGGCGGCTGTTGGCAGCTATTTGTACTCTGCCAGGCTCTCTGAGGGGTGCTGAGGACCCAGAGACAAACATGAAAAGGCATGAGAGGGCCCGCTATCCAAGCTTCACCTAAGGCCTACATGAGAGGACCTCGGACCACACGTACACGCAGGAGAGAAGGGGAAGAATTCCACAGGAAAACACAGATTGGATTTGCTCCTTTGGAGATGAGTCCTCCAAGGAGGCTCCCTCCACTGCCCTGCCTCTTATCCGTCAACTTCTGCAGCTGCGATGCTCTGCAGTCCCAGGAAGGGATCCTCGAATCTCTGCAGATGGCTTGAGAAGTATGCTTCAGAGGAGGAGGAATCTGCATGGATGCGGAAAGGCACGTAGCACTTCGAGAGGCTGAGAAGGTGAGTAAGGAGGTGCAGGGCCAGCTGGGGCAGAGGCTGGAGGCACCACTGCGCTGGAACCAGGGACAGGCGAAGCTATCTGGCTGGGGAGCGGGAGAGCCAGCGGGAGGTGCATCAGAAGCAGACAGACTGATGAACCCAACGCCGAGGTTGCAGAAGCCTTCGGCGCATGTGGGACAGCATTCTGTGGCCCATGGGGGCCACTGCAGACTTTCAGATGGGGGAGCAACACAAGCTGGTCCAGGGTAGGGACGATCATGTCGCTGGTGTGGTGGCGATAGGAGGCTGTCTCTGAGGGAGCGGAGGTGATTGACAGTCTCCAGCAGTCACTCCTCTGAGTTCGCCCCAGTGGTGGGCACCCCGAAGCCAGCTTTCCTGACCAGCAGGGAAGCTCGTCAGTGGGGAACTCTGTCCTGGCTGTGTGCCATAGGCCTGGCAGAGACTGTCTCAGCACAGTGCTTATACCTGAGGCCCTGCCTTCTCCTCCTTGGCAGGGGTCAGGTCCCCAGGGCACTCTGACCCCTATCTCCTCTCGCTCCCTCCCCACACGCTGCATAGACAATGCTGTCCATTGACCGCCGACACGTGTGCCCTCTGCTTCCCAGAGGGTGCAGACAGGCCCAGCTGGTGAAGCCAGAGGATGAGCACCTCAGGGGTAATAACCACATTAGCTCAGACGGGGCAGAACCATCAGGGCGGAAGGTGGAAGTGAAAGCGAAGACTTTGTGACAAAAAAAGAGCAGGATTTGCCTGGTCATCTGTACCATCTTTGCAGAGGAGGGGACTGTGCTTATGACTCTGAGGTTGCTCAGTGACCGATGTATTTTTCATGTACGGTGAGGATGGATAAATATCAGTGTTTCTGTCACTGCTGAGCTGCACCTGTGTGTGTGTCTTTGTTTTCCTTTCGTGTCCTTGTAGCTGGGTTTACAGTAATTTAGTGCAGGGCTGATCTGACGACTCAGGTCAAGTAATTATTGCTGAACATTTGAAAAACATATGCCCTTTTATCGATATTAATAATAAAATGAAATAGCATATTATATGATTAAAATATCCTAATTAAAGAATGAACACTAATGCCATTTGCTCATATGCTATGAATGTAACCC
The DNA here is from genome assembly GCA_004027375.1 of Macroglossus sobrinus. NCBI lineage: Eukaryota > Metazoa > Chordata > Mammalia > Chiroptera > Pteropodidae > Macroglossus > Macroglossus sobrinus. The sequence continues at coordinate 1,174,080 of PVKZ01000166.1, read as the reverse complement.
TAAAAAGTGTCTGTAGAGAATAGTTAGACTTGCAATCTTTCTATTAATATTTTCACATAAGAAATTGTAGCTTTAGAATAGTGTTGAGTTTTTTTAAAAGCAGGAGTTTATTTCAGAAAATAATCCTGTTAAAGTTTAACAAGAGAATAGTAATTATAATACATAAGGCTAGTTCAATAATCTCCAAAATTCTCTTTAAGTTTTTAACAGATTACTTTTAATATCTGGCTTATGTAAGGGTCATAGTGGACTTCCTATTTTGATTTTTTACATTCCCATTTGTTTCTCTACTGAATAGGAAGATATCAGTAATCAGAGTGAAAAAAATATGAATTTATCAAGAAACATGGAGTGTTCGGCAGTAATTCTTAGCTACTCTGATTTGATGAGAACAAAGGTTATTTTATATTTAAGAAAAACTATGTGGAACCACAAAAACTATGGCACATTTGAGCTGACTAAATAACAACCTAACTAAATACATTTTAAGACCCATAATGGCTTGAAAGTAATTATACATCTGTGTGTAGATATATCTTTTTTTTTTAAGTTTTAAAAAGGGTTGTTTGTTTATTCCCTATGATTCTTCCTAAACTGTGGCATATAAATTGGTTTCATAACTTGTTTTCATCTCCACATCCTGTGAAGAGCTTTTGTTTATAATCTTCCTTTTGAAGTCAGGGAAATCTCTGCAGATGAAAGAGATAGCACCATCTTGTCCTTTCATATTGTAGAGTAAATAAAGGGAGTTGTCCGTTTGACCAGCAGCTGTCACTCGAAAATAATGTTCCGTTAAGTCCGGAATCTTGGAGTTGTGTGGGGAAGAGCAGCCACTCCTAGCAACCTTTGCAAACCACACGGAAGGCCGAGCGGTCAGTTGCTCTGGCAGAGGGCATGGGCCCTGCGAGCTCTAACCCGTGACAATGCCTTCACAACCTCCCCAGTGCCCAGTACCCCCTCGCCTCGGTCACGAGGGCCTTAGTTTTGCTTGGGGATCTGTTTGCCCATCCCCCAGCAGTGGTCCCAGTTAAACCAGGCCAATGATAACATTCTGTTCTGCTCGCTTCAGCTTCTCCCCTAGCAAAAGACAGCTTTTGCTTTCCTGAAGCAGGGGACAGATGCACTAATGCCACCCCGTCCTCCCTGGTGGTGACCTGGAAGCAGATGTGAGACCAGACACCACGGCAGCCATGTGCTACCAAGGCCCCGGACACTATTCAGCCACCAAGCCCAGCCCCTCGGCCTCCTGCATTTCGACTTCACGTGAGAAAAAAAGGAATTCCTATTTGTTCAAGTCATGGTTATTCCCTTCTTGTCACCTGCATGAAAAAGCATTCCTCAATAAAACAGACGGAGGTCACCTGCTTTCCCAGCTTCATTTCCTCAAATGACAACATCTGCTGAGCATCCTGGGGGGCTGTTTATTCAATGACGGGCACGAAAACGCATACGCTCCAGAATCCTGCTCACCAAAATGACTCAGCTCATATGAGAACCTTTCCCCCAGCCCTTCACCTTCCCCTGCATCTCTACGCTGCCTTCATGCTTTGTACCAGCCTCCCGCTATGACCAGCCCAAGGGCTCCCTGGAAAGTGGTGTCATTCTTAGTCCTTGTGACTGCCCGCCGTCACACTGCTCCCAGCACCTAACGGTCCAGAGGCTCTGGGACACAACGCTGCATCTTTGTTCAGTCTCACATTTTGCACACAACGCTGAGACAGCCACAGCCTCAGGTCAGACTCTGCATCAAGAGCATTTCTTCTGGGTCCCACTGAAGCCAAACTCTCCCTCCCCTGGCGCTCCCAGAGGACGGGAAAGAAACGGACTGCGACAGGCATTCTGAAGGACAGTTTTGCGATAACCATTAAAATTTCAAATGTGTGCAATTTTTAACACAGCAATTCTACTCTTAGAAAGTCAGCCCAGAGACATTTCACACAAACGGCCAGCAACAGCTGCACGTGCATAGGGATTAAAATGTGGCTTATAAAGGTGGACAATGAAAACAGCTACCTGGCCACGAATAAGGGGCAGGTTAAATAAATTATGGCACATGCATTTAAAAAGAAAATATTGTGCCATTGTTAAAAAAAAAAAAAACAGGAAAATCTACATTTGGAGACATGTAAAAAAATAGAAATAAGTAAATGCTAACTTATAAACAGTGGTTAGTTCTGAGGTTGGTACTTTTACTCTTCTGGATTTAGAAAAGTGTTGTGTGCATTTCTATAATCCACACATGTATATTTATAATGAGAAACAAACTACGAGGAAACGCGTTCTCTGGTACGTTTCTGGTAAGACGGGAGGCGGGAGCGCCTGTGGGCCTGCAGCCTCTGGGATCGAGTGTAGGAGAGAGTCGGTTTGAAATGTAGGACACACGGGCTGCATATGGGGCGATAAGACTGGAGGTTCGGGGAAGAAGAAAACACGATGAGAACGGCCCCAAAGTGGGACAGGTTGCATTGCGAGGTAGTGAGCTCCCCATTCGCCCAACTGTGCGAAAGACCTCGGAGTGCCCCTTTACCCTCTCTTTCCCCGAGATGCCTCTAACACATATGCTTTTCTCCAGCATCACCAGCATCACCCTGTTCCAGGTAACCAAACTTTCCTGCTTGAACCATTAGAATAACTTCTTGATTGGTAAAAATCACCCAATAGGCAGAATTTTGGCCTCCATGACCTTTGCCCTGGTGCCATGCCTATCACAGTGCAGAAGGGCTTTTGCAGATGTAGTGAAGGTTATTGATGCGTCTGGCTTTTAAACAGGGAGAATATCCTGGACTATCCAGGGAAGTCCCATGTCATCATGTGAAGTCTGAAAAACAGAGCTGTCTGCTAGCTGAAGGCAGAACAAGAGGAAGTAAGAGCAAGGGCAGCAGGGGGAAGTGGCAGCACTGACGACAGGAGGGGCTGCCAAGAGAGTGAGCAGAGGAGAGGAATTTTGCCGACTCAGGAACTTGAGCTGAGTGCCGAGGCACCAGAGACGCCATAACCTCTACCTGGCGAGTCGCAAACAGAGAGCCCAACTGAGCCGGGCCGGGCCGGATGTCTGATTTACAGCAACTGAGATGCTATTTAAAACAGCTTAATTCACGACCCTTTGTTTCAGCAGCTACAGAAGACTGACACAACAACCTCGGCCCGTCTCTAGTCTCCTCTTCCAAACACAATGAGAGCTATGTTTTTCCCCAAATCTAGATGAGGTCAAAGTACACCCGCTTACCACACCAGTTAGCTTCCCAGAGCTCCCTGAGGACACCACGGGCTCCTAAACACGGCCTTTAAGTCTTGCACGGTTTTCAGCCCCCACAAACTTTTCTGCCTCATTTTTTACTGCAAGCCCCTAACGCTGACATTCGGCCCCCTCTGGCCTTATTTCATGGAGTCCTATCACTGTGATCCCTCTTGCCTCGGGGCCTTTGCACGAGCTGTTCCTTCCACCTAGAATGTTCTCTCCCTGCTCATCTCTGGCGACAACCTCTGTGATGAAATCAGACATAGAAATTATTACACACTCCCCATTCCGAGCAATGGTCACAGCTACAATGGTTCGTATGATTGCCAGATGGTCCCTGCCTCCTACAGATGCTGTGAGCTCTGTGACGTCAGTGAGCGTGCGTGCTTTTCCTTGCCTTGGTACCAGCGGCTCTCAGTAGTGCGACTGAAACATAATCAGTTCTTACGTGATGTGTCTTGAATGTATGACAGAATCGATGAGTCACACTGAACCAGTCAACTGGTGACCCAGGAAAGAAAAGACGAGGAAACACAAGCCACTGGAAGACACTAAAGGCGCGTGACCACGCACCACCACCCCCAGCCCTGAGACTGAGTCATGTTAAGTATTCTGTGTCCACGCATATGGTGACCGTCTTTTGGTTCAACACGACCCAGGGTACCTTGGTTTTTCTGATGAAAATAGCTGCCCAAGCTAACATATCACTTCATCGCAAAGATATGTTCTGTCTAATGTAATACATTCTTTACTTGTGACGAACAGGTGCAAGATGCTGCTCTTCATGTCTCAAACGATACAAACAGACCCTTGGTTGCTAACTCACTAATGTATGTATGAACTTCACACTTTATAAAATATACTTTTGCATACATGATCTCCTCTGACCCTCACGATAACTTCGTAAAGCTCTTATCTGTTTTTGCAGCTTTTTCAATTCAGCACGGATCAAGTCAGAAATTCGCTGCTCAGAGGCTGATTCACATGTCTAAGTTCGAAAAACTTGAAAGTGACATAACTCCATCCCAGGTCTTCCTGCTGCTCCACATCCAGTTTTAATAGCGTAGATGCTATAGGCAGGAACCCTGTGTGCTTCCCTTCTCTCTGCCCCGATCCCTTGGCACCAAGCCCAGTGCCTCACAGTCGTCTAGGCGACCATCAGCCCCACTTGGTGCAACTTCTATTTTTGTCTGCCAACACTCGACCGGAAGATGAGAAGATGAAGCACGGTGGGCGACCAATAATGTTTGTCGAACAGGTTATCTACGTTCCCCTCACATTTCACACACCTACAAATAAGCAATTATTCAAGCTTTAAGCCCCTCACATTTGAGAATATAAATTCCTACGTAAGAAGTATTCTATTTATTATTTTGGGGTTGGCTTTAGAGTATGCCTCTTTTCAAATAATTAATATCTAGCTGGAGGGGAAAGTCTTATAGAATTTCTAAGACATGCTTTTTTTTTCTGTGAATTTACACCATGGTACCACCGGTTAGCATGGAGTGGGCCTTGCCCACAACGACCAGGTAGCACGTTAGCTCGTCGAGACGAGCTCAGAGATAAGCTTTGCTTAATTGCAGTGGAGTGATATTCTAATGGTTCTGCTGGATGCACCAGAAAATCCAGAAGAAGTTCCAAAGGCTGTTTTAAATAATTGTTTCTGGAATGAGGGTACAGTCTTTTCTTATGATTACTTTAAAAGACATTATTTTATTTGGATTCTTCCAGTATGTTGTATCTTTAAAAAGACACTTAAGAGTGGAATTAGTAAGTCAAAGGGCACAAACGTCTTCTTTATAGGTTTCATTTTTCCCCTGATTTTTACATTAATGCATGCTTCTGCAGAAAATACAAAAAGTACATAAAGGTGTCCAGAGAGAGAGAAATAATTTACTTATAATGATCATTATTCTACCCTGTGGCAAATATTGCTAATATCTGACATTTTCATCTCCATCTCCATAACACTCTTATTTTTTTCAGTCTAGATAAAGTCTGGATTTTCTACTTAACATTATGCTTTTTTTTTTTTTTTACCAGTAAAGCATTTGTTTCAATGCTTTTAATAAAAGGTATTACTACTCTGCATTATAATTCAGAAGTCTGGCCAAGTGATGTAACCACCGTTAAAAATTTGGTACTTGTTCCTTTGCTAAACCAACATATACAGTGTATGTGTAAATACTATTGCTACTGTTGTCGTTTCTACAAAAATGAAATTGTAGGCACAACTAATTTTTCTTAACAATGTATTATTACATTTTCCCACTTCCCTTCATGAAGAGCTCCCTCATTCTATCAAACAGCTGCATAATATTCCATAGGGTGGAAGTACGATCATTTAAGAAAACATCTGTTGATGAACATTCAGGGGTTCTTCTTTATTTTTTCCTGCTATAAGAAACAAAGCAATAAAAATAATAGTATATATACTATGTATAATATATTATATATAATAGTATAATAATAGTGTGATATCATATATATTATTTAAATATGTAAATGTATATTATACATATTTAAATAATGGCACTTTTAATTTTAGAAAACATTTCTGCGCCAACAATTATGAGTCTCACTAACCAGTGCGATCGGGGACTTTCCTTTGTCCTCCATGAGGGCAGGTCCATATTTGTCGGGATCATTGTCCTTTGGCTCAAACCAACTGTGGAATGGGGCATATGAAGGCTAGAGTTGGATCCACAGTTGCTGACTTGAACTGAGCAGGTGGCATGACTGCAGGGCCTTAATTTTGAAGTGGCCGCGCGAGGTGCAGGGGTCACCAGGGTCAGGGCATGACCAGCACATTCACAGACTCACCACCTGCATCCAGCTTGACCACCAGGGTTCTCAAACACAGACTCCTTCCCTCTCTCTTTTCCTCACTTATAAATAGCTTAAATGGCACGCTTCTCATGCTGCCTACGCATGTCCCATTTTCACACACACTTTATTCCGGTCAAGTGTGGATGGTAACGGCGTATAATAAGTACCTTTAGCAGCATAGTAATACATTAAAATTATGTGTTTGTAACCAGGAGCCTGGTCACCAACGTTTCTTTATAGTGCATTTCACACGCTGAGGATGAAATGATTATTAAATTCTTCCCACTCATCGACTCAGCTTTTGAGTACTCGAGGTCAGTGTGAGAACTAGTTCTGAGAGTCCACGGTCATCCTGAGAAACACAGGGTCCCATCAGAGGGTGAGGACAGCAGGCAATGCCAGCAAATGAGCAAACACCCATTGGTGAGCCAGAAAAGCAGAGGTCCCTGGCCTCAGGCAACGACTCCCTGAAAGTCTGAGTTCAAGGGCACTCACCCTTCCCACCTGAATTCCAAGTAAACAAAGGCCTAGAGAAGGTAGGTAGACAAGGCCACAACAGAGCACTCCTGACCTGCAGGGGTGATCTTGGAGAGTGTGACCGGACATACGCACGGACCAGCAGACACCTCAGGGGGCGGGCTCCCAGTGGCTGCTGCAGAGGTCTGGGCCTGGAGCACCTCCCTCCTTGGGAGCAGACCAGTTTCTGTAGCCCAAACTGGAGAGGAACAGAAGAAAGTGGAAGGAAACACCCAGAATGGGACAGAAGACCCCTCCAACCCCACCCCACCACCACCGAAAAGCATGCTTTTCTGCTCATTCACATGTTGCTGCCTTTTATAGGAATTTGGATCTTGAGATCGCAGACAACCTATGTATCAGCTGGCTGCCTCTACAAAGGACACACACACACACATACACACACACCCCAGCTGAGCACAAACATGCCGCCAAAGCACGTGGCAAGGGTGTCTCTGGAGACCATGAGCTGGAAGAGATCCTCACTATAAAATCGTGTTTGGGGTCTAGACATCACATTTAATGCTCATGGTGCGTTTGGGAATGCGACCTCTTAGTTTATTTTAAAAACAGAGCATGGAAATTGAGTTCGTGATTCCATATACGCTTTTTAAATTTTCACAGGACTGTATGTGTTTCCTGCCGACACCACTGTATTCTCTTTCTCATAACATTAATTCAAAGCGTTGGCTGGATTCCTTTAATAATATTTATGAGTAAAAGCAATGATCCAAATCTTATAAAGAAAGTATTATTGGGCCCACTTTACAAACGAGAAAACTAAAGCTCAGATCATTTGTTTACAGTGATACACAGAGAGGAAAGGAAAACAGAATTTGAACCCAGGGCATCCCAACTCACAGGCTCTCTCCAACCCGGTAACTTATACACACATCTGTCCTGCTAGATGGAAGTTACTTGTGGTTAGAATCATCACCGTCATATGTTCAATTTTTTTCTATCCACAGCAAAGAACACTAAATAGGGATTTGATAAATACTTAAGTTTAAGTAAATAGACTATTATGAAATTTTAGATGTGGAAAATGCATTGAAATATCCCAGTCTGAATCTGCCATTTTGTAATTTAGGAAATGAGGCCCAGAGACGCTCTTTAGGTCCTCATAGTGAAGAGAGTGCCAGAATCCAAACAAAAATATCACTCCTCGTGCAGGGCCTTACAGCACTTCCCACTAGTTTCCGTTCACCAAGGGAACCTGGCAAGTGACAAGTGGTTTCAGTGACAGGAGAAGCCAGCTGCCACCTCCCCTGGGACATGAGACCTGAAGGAATGGAGGTCATGTCTGTGTCACGGAACTAGGAAGACTTGCTGAAAGGAAACAACAATAAAAAAAGCTCGCGTTCATTTACGAGAGAAGCAGCAGAAAATGCATGCCCCCTGGAGACACGTGGTCTGGGCACAGGTGATCCACTACTTACTCGCTGTGTGACCTTGGACAAGTCACTTGGCCTGTGTGTGCCTCTGTTTCTTCACCTGCAAAATGAGAATACAGGACCGCCCACCGCCCCCCCACCCGTCTTTGTGACCATTATAGGACTCAGTCACATAAAACATCACCTGACACAGAGCAAGCACTGCTGGCTGTTCTGTGAACACTGTCCAGATTCCAGAGATTGTGCCAAATGTTTAAAAACCATTAGTTTGATTTACCTTCTTGTTAAATATTAACTAAGATAACCTGCTGCTACATTTCTCAATTCTAGCTGGCAGTGGAGGAATAAAAAGCTTGACCACTGTGCCAGGCTGAATATCACTATCAGCTCTGTCTCCTACAAAATAGGAAGCATGCCTATTGTAGCAGGTACAGACTCTCCAGCCAAAGCCACCTTTTACTAATCCAGCCCCATCGATTCTCCTGTGGCCGCAGGAGGCTGGCCTGCAGCAGACCATGTAACCGTATCACCCCTCATTCAGAAAAGTCTAGATTAGCTCAGATACACTCTGAAATTCTGAAAGTCTGCAGTTACTATCACTGGATCTCAAAAGAGAACTGACCTAGCCTCTCCTGGAATTAAATACTGTTGAAACAACTGATATTGGGCCAACTCTGAAGTCTTCTCTTGACAAGTCCGGTCACCCAGGTGGCTCCCATTCCAGGGCACACAGGTACGTACCAAAGCTCGTTCAGAACCGACACCCAGTGTCCCGAGCTCATCGCTACTTACCCAGGGGTCTTTTAGAAAGGAATGGCTTTTCTCTTAACTGAAAAATGGCCACTGAAATCAGCTGCTTTGTCTCTGAGAAAGTGCCACAGGTATCGTCTAGACTTAAGTCTCCAGAAAATAATTATCTGTGCCAGCGTTGGCAGATAAAGCCCCCAAGGCAATGCGCTGAGCATTAGCTTATCATGCAAGTTTCACTGGGTCTGTTATGTCCTCAGCTTTGGGTTAAGCAAACTTAGATGTTTCCTACCACATGTTTGAGGGGAATTTAAAGGCCTTAGTGGACATGACTGCATATTGTCAAATAGGATGTCACAGGAATGGCTGTCCCCTAACTCCAACTGCTGTCATTTCAGCTACTCTATTGGTAGTTTGGTGTGTTGGAAAGGCAAGTAATGACATCTGAAGAGTAACATTAGAGCAGATAAAATAAAAAGACCCTCTCTGTTCTCCCATCTGAAACAAAGGTTGGTATCCTCTGCCATCATCAGAACCTCCTCCGGCCACAAAGTTACAGTTTCAATTGATTTATAACATGAAGACCCAAGGATTGAGACCAGCTACAGCTGAAGAGAGATAATTACATTTTAACCTTCTAGGTAAACAATACAATTACTTTTATACTCTTGAGGTTTCTTTTTTTTCTTTAATGTTTTTTGTTTCAGTTTTTATCAACACTCGAGGTCCATTTCCTATCCTTTTTAAGAGTGTATAAATTAAATTAGAGTCCTAACCCTCCCAGTCAGTATAAATGATTGTCTCATGTAATCTGGCAAGAAGATATTGGGTTTAACTGCTCATGTGAACATAAGGCTGAATGAACAGTTCTAGGATGAATGACAAGCATATCACGTGTCATACAATCTGATCCTGAGCCTCGATGCCTGCATCACTATCTGTTATCATCTATATAATGGCTGGAACTGGAAATAACCGGCAGCTCTTAATATTGAGCAGGGTGTGATAAGTTAAGTAACAGGCATGGAAACCCAAGCAAAATGGACTTTTAATTTCAGATCTGGTCCTTAGTCTGAGATTCTAGCAAAGGTGCTTATCTATGGCTTAGCTTTTCTTCATTTGTGAAATATGGAGAGGAAAAGAAAGGGTATTAAAGTAATGTTTGGAGAGACAAGACTTAGGCAGGCATGAAATGCAAGGTGAGTAGTAACATTAATAAGTAAATATTTGCACATCAACATAGCAACCATTAAGCAGGTCCTTAACAGTTGGGGTTTTTGAGACAATTCACTGGGCATTGTTTGAAATTCAAAGATGATGCCTGCCGCCAGCAGGAGAGATGGGCTGCACACACTCTTATCCGCTGACTGCTTCACCGACCATCAGGCCACACTGCAGTTTGACTGATACGATGGAATCACCCGATATGATTTTTCTCTTCTTTATCTTGATGTTGCGACACTGCAGTTTGACTGATATGGGTGGAATCACCCAATATGAATTTTCTCTTCTTCATCTTGATGTCGTGATGCCCATTCTTCTTGATGTTAATCAACGGTATGACTAAAATGACATAAAAACACATGTTTCTGAATGAACTACGCACTATTGTGTTCTGACATCGATCTGTTGACACCATCTGGATGTCCTGCAATTCCATTCAGTTCTTATGCTAACAACTGTACTTGGGGTCAGAACCTACAAGTTAAAGGGCATGGACGTGGTGAGGCATGAATTAGGCATTAGGGTACTAATTAGCTGGTAAGCACAGAGATAAGAGAAGTGCACTTAAGTCAAAAGAAATAAAATAAAATAACAGTGAAACACCGAATTAAGAAAGTACAAAGGGTAATGATTCGATGAAGAACAAACCAATCTGACTGCAGTGGAGACTCAGAGTGGGCAATAGTGAAAGATAGATAGTGATCACTTCTGTGCAGCCAAGCCTCTTGTAACCAAAAAGTCCAATCACACGTTTTCAGAAAGAAGTTCTAATTATTAGTACGGACAAAGCAAACTCCTATCAGATTGCCTATAACAAGATGCGCAATGTTATAGTCTAGTAGTTTCTTAAAACATAAAACAAAGTGAAACCCTTTAGAATGGCACTGTAGTTGGATAGATACTGATCACTCCTTGAATAAGTGATTTGAAAAAAATGCATCAAAGGAATATAAATAATATCCTAAATCGCCATTACAGGCTCTGCAAACCAAAATAATGTCCCTTGGGCTCAGCTGTCCCCTCATGTGTATAAACAAAAATGACCTCTTTCTTTCCTCGCCAAGAGAAATCAGGTTCCCACGGCTCCCGACAGCCATCCTGCAGGCCCCGACCGCCACCACGGGAGTGGAGGCTCTGCAGATCATTACCAGCACCTGGCTCTGCTCACTTTCTTCCAAACAGAGCTTAATTTTCCTTTGACTTTCCAGAAACAGGAAATACCACGTGCACTGCAATGGAATTTGGGATTAAATATTTCTAAAACCAACTGCCGTTTTTACAAGACATCTTGGCGTGGCGGGTTACTTTATGCCCTTCGCCTCTGGGAATTCTCTCTATATGGAGAGCTGTGAAATCGCCAAGCCCTCCCTTCCCCACCCCCCAGCTTTTCCACCAGAATACAGGACTGTGCTTTTAGTCACCCCCTGAAAAATATGTTTGAGACCCACTGAGGGTCTGGCCACCAACCCCACCAGTAACATCTCAGATTCCAGGAGTTTTTGTTGCCTCGTCAGAACAGAAGGTCTAAGCACTGCCAAGAGTCTGAAAATGTTCGCTCTCACCAGCCCTGCGTAGTATAGGCCATCACCCTCTAGAGACAGTGTTTCTCTCTGCAGGGAGGAGGGAAGGGCTCAGCAGAAATGGAATGCTGCTTCTTCGTGGGGAAGCAGAAGGGGGACACGGCCTTCTCGGAGAGCAGTAACCACCTCTACTCTCATCCCTGGCGTCCGCTGGGAGCGTCACACAGACTGAGGAGGAAAGCCACGTGAACAATGAATGTCCCACAGGAGATGGCCTGCCCTCCAGGGGAGGCACAGGGCTGGGAGCAGAAGAGTCTATTTGCTGAAGCACGGAGGGTGGGAATGGAGGACAAAGAGATGCCACAGGGCAGGAGCCGGCTGCAGGGCGCCAGCCTCCGAGGCACGTCGCACCTTTCCGACTTCACAGAGGGCACACCTCGCTCCTCCTGGAAGCAATGCTCTCCTTACCTCTGTCCATCTTCCTGTCTCAATTCTGAATTTCGGTTTGCTGACTGGCAAACGATTTAGGACTAATGAAACACAGTTTCCTCGGCTGCTGACTTAAAATTTAAGCTCGTAAGACTAGAATTATGCACAAGTGATAAAGGTAGAAGATTTAAAAAGTGAACCTAAGGGCTCTCTGTCGACATCACCAACATCCACGGCAGGTTTATCGACACAAATCACACAAACCGTGAGCAGTGACATGGGACAGGAACATAAGGAATGCATAAGTCTACAGCCATGCCACCCTGAACGTCCATGATCCCAGCTGATCTTGGAAGCTAAGCAGGGTTGGGCCTGGTTAGTACCAGAATGGGAGACCGCCTGGGAACACCAGGTGCTGTAGGCATAACAATATATATATATATATATATATAAATATAAATTTTTAAAAAATAAGAGAATGTGTAAGGCCAGGAAGACAAAGGGGATGCATGTACCTACTCTTTAATCTGTAAAGATATTCCTTAAGAAACTAACTCTCCATTTTCACTGTTGTAAGTACTGTCTCTCTTCCCACCATGATGTCTTTCTCCCTGTAGAAAGATCTGGAAGTGTAAAATGTAAGCACTGCTTTTTCCTCTGCATACAGTATGAGGCCAAAGATTAACGATAATGGGCTCTGTCCCTAACTCCCCTGAGAGCCTTTTTTTCTAGAACCTGTTCTCAGAGGGGCTCTGGAGTCATTCTTAAGTCTTCCGTCTGGAAAGGCGAGCTCTCTCTTAAAAACTGCGGGGAACCCTGCGCACATGACACTCACACAGGCAGCAGGAGACGTCTGGCTGCAGACCTGAACTCTGGGAGGGAGACAGAAAAAGCTCCACTAACAACTGGCATTTGTTAAGCACCTACTATGTGCCTAAAGCTACTGTCACTCTCTGGTAGGTGATCAAAGAGGGCAGCCATGCGATCATAGCTGACAGATGGGGATTTGGAAGCCGAGGGGGACAATGCTTTGTGGGTCTCACCCTGCATGTGGCTGGGAGGAAGGAGTTGGTCATCTTAGAGAGTGATAGTGAATTTACACTCCCATAGTAGTTTTTTTTTAAGTGTTTATCTATTTATAAGGAATTTATGATCTATTTATTCATCTCTGATCATTCTCTCCTATAGACTGAGTCCAACGGGACCCTTACCCTAAGCACAGGTGAGCACTAAGCTGCAGGCACAGGTTCCACTGCTGTTTCTCTTCTTGGCCATAGGCCCTCATCAATCCCAGCTTCCTCCCAGAGGCTGCTGACATCCATTCTCCACTGGCCTCTGCTCCTCAGCCAGCAAAGACCACAGTTGGCCTTCCCCTTTGGTCCCTAAACGCCATGCTCCCCAGCCCCAGACTCCAGTCTCAACCGTTGGGCCGGAACCCTCACCGAGCACCTGCTTCCTCCAGGCTCAGAGTCACCACAATAGTCACGTATTTGTGGGTTGAAAACACATTTGGGAGCTGGGCTGAAAATCCGGGTCATGTATTATACTGACTGCTCTAAGTTCTAAGCACTTTACTTAGAACAAACAATTTAGAAGTAAACATTTGAAATCCAGGCACTTTGTGCATGTCCTGTGTGAAGGCAGGAGGAATCGGGCTTTCTAACAGTTTTCAAAAATTTCCCAGGAACAAGACAGCATGCAAACCGCCCACCCTCTCTCCCACCCCCCACCCCCACAACACCCCACCATGGAGCCGGTTATGGTTTCTAGTGAAGCTACTAGCAGCTACACGTGTTCAAACAAATGCAAATGTCCTGGGTAACCGTGTCCGAAAACCAAGCACGACCTGAATTAATTTTTAAGGCAAGCTCTTCTCTTCCTCAGTGAGATCTAATGCTACATTCCCACTTCTCCCAGACTGGCCAGTCACGTTGGGCTCTCACAGTTCTCCTGTCTGGACTGTAACTGTGACATGTGCAGAGGGTAAAAGATTTCCAGGTCAGAGAACCCCTTTGAGTGAAACATAATGAACAAATATGGGGAATTCAGGGGCCAAAACTTCTGAGCCCAGTGCGAAGCCTGTGATTCTCAGCAGAGAGAGTCTAATAAAAATCTGTTCTATTTACAGCTTCTGGAATGAGCAGGGAATAGATAGGTTCAATGGACTTGCTGGCGTCTGTACCATTGAAATCCTCACTCAGGTCGTTTAGGGGCATTGAATGAAGACCTTCTCAGCTGAAGAGCAAGTTTTTCTGACCCGTGAGGAATACAGACCTCAGAAAAAAAAAAAAAAACAAATGCAGCAGCAACTCCTGCAAGACAACGAGAGCAGCTCACAAGAGACAAATTCTAACTCAGACGCAGTCAATATTGACACAGTGAATATGAGTCCAATATTACACATTCCATGTGCTTAATTCCAATAACAGTGGCTCAAAACACAATGGCAGAGGCACATACTAATCAACTTTTTATATAATTAAATCCTGGATCTCCTAAAATCAATATGCAAAGGGATCCACATACCACCCGATAAATTTTTTGATTGGAGTTTCTAACACGTAAGAAAACAGGCTGGTTCTCCTCCTAAAAGTCCCACCGTGACTGTCATGCTACCTTTGTTCTTTAAAAAATTATTTTCTCATTAAAAACTAAACTAACACAATTCCACAACCAGCTCCCTCATCTACAAAGAATTCTGTTTTAATTAGGAGTTCAATGTTTATTTATTTTTATTTCATAGTCACATGGAAGAGCAGCTCTAATGTGTGACATTGGACATAAAGATAAGGTGGGTAGGACACAAGTGGCAGTAACACATTCTCAGGCAGACCTTTTGATTGGGAGCCTGCATCTGTTACCCACACTTTCTCCCCAAACCTTGCCTGGATTGCAGATATGGTCCGTAGCGTTTACCACAAGCACAAGACTCGTGCTTGACATTCCGGTTCTGCATCCAGGAGTGACTTTGAAATGCACTTGGTTCCCATTTCCTGATGCCCAATCCCAGTATGAAAAACAGTCTTCAGTATGCCATGTGGGGAGAGGAGACCAGGGGAAGGGGCAGAGGCTTGTGGCTGGGTTTGGGCTGGATTTTTGTCTACATCCTTTAGCTTCTTTGGGCCTGGATCAGATGGAAATGGCGATCAATCCTGACATGGAAAAACCTGGGTGCTGCTCTCCGAGTCCCTCGGGGAAGTCCGCACTAGGAAGCTGCCCAGTCCCGGGACTGGGGAGCTCTTAGAATAACATTTTGCACCCCGATTCATGGAGCTGCAAAACCAGGGTGAAGACACAAAATGCATTTTCTCTCTATAAAAATCAAAGCCTTTTCCACTCAATATTTAGGCGCAACCTTTCGAGGATGGGAGCGGTAAACACAGAAACCATTTTCTCTGTAAGATCTCAGTCGCTGTTTTCCTTAGTTACAGAAGCCACATCCAACATTGGGATCTGTGTTCTCATTCAAGCTCCACTGTGTGTGCAAGGTAACTAATGTCCAGAGCACCCTTTCTTAACTCGTGAAATGAACTGTCCAATTTACAAGACCGCTGTGAGTTTTCAGTGAGGTCATGGGTGCGACGTGACAGACCTTCATAAACTCTTGGACACCCAATTTTCACTCTATGCTACCAAGAGGGGGCCCAGCCTGGTCCCTATATCTTCTCCAAGAAGACTCCTTCGGCCCTAGGTTGAAACCAGGCTTTGTTTGCTTCTACACACCCTGCCCTTCACAAGGCCCTGTGAACTGGCTGTCTAACATCACCCCCACTCCGTCCCTCCCTCCACTCCTAATGAGCCTGCTTCCTTCCACAGCTTTAAGCCTCCTTTAATGGTACGTGTAAAGAATATATTGGTAAGTTTAATATAACATATTTTCCTACTAAGCAAAGTAATGCAGAATAATCGCAGGAGATTCTGACAAACCAAATAAAGCACCAGGACTTGGACTTGGTCAAATGTCAGCGTTCTAGATCCGGCTTGGCTGTTCTCACTGCCCAAGTCTTCCCAGTTCCAGGTGGCTGGGCGGACACCCTGCAGCCTGGTCCTAACAACGCCCACGTCAGACTCACCTACACCGGGATTCCAGAGCCTCACCTGTGCCTGGTGTGAACCACTACTGCTGTGGGCAAGGCCTTGGAACCAGCTCTGCATTTTTGCAGAGCCACTCAGGTGATTCTCGGCTGACGGGGTTCCAGAAGCTCTGCTGCAGATTCTAGAGCACACTTTGAGAGGCAAGGACGGGGCTGACTGAGGGGCGGACAGCAGCACCGGCATCATCTGAGAGCTTGTTAGACACGAGGCTCTGCCCTTACACCCCGACCTACTGGATCAGAAAGAACCTGCAGGTTAGTCAAATGCCAGAAGATTCTGTCACGCATCAAAGGTTCCAGTTGCTGGGCTGTTACCACCTGGGTCACTTTAAGACCGACGCCTGGGCCCCACCTCAACGTCATGGGGTGCGGCCAGGGCCAAGGGCTCTCACAAGCTTCCCAGGTCATTTTAATGTACAGCCAAGACGGGGGACCGTTGACACTAAATTTTAGGCCTTTACGGTCGCGCTATAACCTGAATTGACTCGGCTTTGGTGGGCTCGCCCAGGCCGTAAGGACCGCTCAGAGTAAACAGTGGTTTCTAAGGGACAAGGGACTCCGGGGACCAACGAGCTCAAGCCCCAGCTTCGGGATCGCCAAATCAGAGGCGGGAGGCTTCCGGTGCCCGGTGGCGAGCGGGCGGGGCGCCCGGGGAGCCCCGAGCCCCCGCCCCGTTCCCGGATCGCGCCGCCCCGCGGGGTGACGCGCGGCGGCCGCCGGGCCCATGCGCACTGGCGCCCCGCGCCGCTGGCCGCTCCTCCCCGGCGCTGTCACTCTCCGCGGCGCGG
The DNA here is from genome assembly GCA_004027375.1 of Macroglossus sobrinus. Lineage (NCBI taxonomy): Eukaryota > Metazoa > Chordata > Mammalia > Chiroptera > Pteropodidae > Macroglossus > Macroglossus sobrinus. Next base: position 1,157,301 of record PVKZ01000166.1, on the reverse strand, counting down.
CGGCCGGTGCGGACTGCGGCGCCCGCCCGCTCCTCGCCCGCGCGCCACGGGACCGAGCCCGAGAGCCGGCCGGCGGCTCTGCGGGCAGCAGCGCCCGGGCCCCTGCGGCCGCGATCCCGGGGCAGCCGCGGGTCCCTCGGCGCGGGGCACGCGCGCCGGGCGCTCCGAGCGCGTCTCCGGGGTCTCCGGGGTCCGCGGCGGCGCCGTCCCCGGGCGACGCGGCCCGGTGCAGCCTCCGCCGCCGCCGCCGCCGCTGCCGTGCGCCCTGGCCGTTGAGCCACTTCGGGCTCGGGCGCGCCGAGGCGGCTGGAGTGGGGCGGCCGCCAGGCAGCGCGGGGCCACCGGCTGCGCTCAGCTGAGCGCGCGCCTCAAGAAGGCGCCGCGCGTCTCCTGCGTCCCAGCGAGTTGACTGCAGTTTCCGAAGTTGGAGGGAGCCCTGCGAAGGGGAGGTGGGTTTTTATCATCTTCGCGTTGTGGGAAGCGGGGGGCGGCACCTCTGGTTAGCGGGGCACCAGCTGGGGGAGGTCGGGGTGCAAGAGGCGGACATGGCACGCCGGGAGAGGCTGGCTCCAGCCGCGGGCGAACGCGCCAGGTGGAAATGTGCAGGGAGAACACAGGTGCTTCGAGGGCACGTCGCCCGCTCATGGCGCATCCCGAGCTTCTTGGCTCCGGGGGTGCGTCGGGCTGGCGGGAGGCGGCGGAAGCGGGTGTGCGCAGGGTCTCCTCACCTTTTTCCTAAGTCCTAAGGGGGGTGACTCCCGTGACATTCCTGGATGCGGTTGATCTTTGTGGCTGGGAGCTGAGCCAGGCCTCCAGGCTCCCGCGCACCGCACTGTATTATTCATCCCCTGGGCAGGAGTTGCCCGCGTTTCTGTGATTGGAGCCCAGTGTAAAAAATACAAAATAACCTATATGCCATCCCCGCGTTTCTGCTGTCAGGCAAATAAAAGGAGAGATCCGCTCCGTGTGTGCGAGTTCATACACTTTGAGAACGTGGGCCGGTCCTCAGAGAAATAGGATACAGATTGCACTTGAGCTTCACCCTGGCTGTGAGCCCTGCGCCTCTTATGTAAGCCTCCGCTGGAGTAAGCTCTGTCTGCAGCGGCGGCAGCTGCGGCTCGCTGGTCCATTTGTCGAAGGTCCGGCCTGAACAGTGTTTAATGAAAATGCTGACATGGTGTAGCGGCCTGTAGTCTGAGGCAGAGTGCGCTCTTCAGATCCGAGTGTCTTGTAATAGGGAACATGCAAGGAAAAACCCAGTGTATTTTTCAAGGCAGCTCCAGGAATTAGACACATAAATCATGTTTTAAAATAGAGTGCATTGTGCAGAGAGCTCACAGAAGATCCCTTTTGAACACATCCCCTTTGTCTTAGCAATAGTGGAGATTGTTCGTGCCAGACAATTGTTGAGTCTGAAAGTTAAATGTACTGATGAGCTTAATTATCTTAATAAACAAAGAGCATGATTTATAGCTATTTGTCTGGTCTGCTTCGAAGAACAGAATTTTTTAACCTTCCTTTCTCATTCCCCCCCTAGAGATTCCTTTTAAACAGAGTGTTAGATTATCACCATTGATGTTTAACATTTGAGTTGATTAAATTCGAAAAAGGAATACTTTGCAATACCATATAGCACTTGGTGACTAAGACAGTGAATATTAGAAATAAGGAGAATATTCAGATTATTTGCTACAGAAATCATTAACCAAACAGATAACATAAAGAGTACCTTAATACATTTCTTTTTTTTTAATTTGAACTTGTAATCATTGTTTAACCCAAAACTTGGAGAGTATATTTTAGTGTCAGATTTATTTTGGTAATCTTTAGAGAAAGAAGTGTATTTATTATGGTAGCCCAGTGTATAGAACAAGACGAACTAGTTATAGGCACCTCGTTTAAAAACCTATCATAGTTTTTTTTTAAAAGAATTCTAAGAAAATGTACAAAATGTCGTTTCCAAAGTTGGGATGTGAGCCGATCAGCACATCGCCATTGGCGAGAGCAGCCGTGTTTTAGCACCAAGAGATTCCATGCAGGGAGAGCATCTCAAACAGGTCCCCCCCAAGGCACCGGTCGCTTCAGTGTAGGAGGACAGACCAGCACGCTGGGCTGGCGTCCAGGTACTGTCTGAATCTGGGCAGGTCACCTAAGCTGCACCTCAGGGTCCCCGCCTATGAGGTGGGGTGACAGGAGCACCCCCTCATCGGGTCGTGCTGAAGATTAAACGTGTTCTTCGGCGTGAAGCTGTGGAATGGGCCCGGTGAAATGATCACTGTTAGGGAAGGAAGTGCATCTCTGGGTCCCGTGGACAGCAGGGAATGACTGCTGACGATGGTGAATGGAAGCAGTTGACACGGAACATAAGGGAGAGGCTATACGCATTTACTGAGGTCTCCTAGCGACGCAGACACCAGCTGATGTTTGACCCACCACTCCCACCATTCCCCACCGAGTCCGGTGGCTCAGAAAGATCAAATAGTAGAAATCAGGGTTGGGATCTGAACCGTAGCGGCCTGCTTCAAACCTGTTCTTTTCGGCCCTGCCGCCTCAGCTTGCACAGTGCTTTCTCCATTCCTTCTCCTTTCATCCTCGTAATTACCTAATGAGGTAGGCGCATTATTATCCTCAGTTTACAGGTGAGGACATTGAAGCTATGCAGTAAAGTATGCCAAGTGCTTAGCAGCACTCACGACACTGATCTCCACGATGCTGATCTCCACGATGTGGAGCTAGTATTATGAACATAATCACTGTTAAGTAACTCCCCGCCCAAGCAAAGGGTGAGGTGCCAGCAGGTGAAGTGAGTGCTCTCCTTCAGCCTGAAGTGAACTCTGTTGCTTTTTACTTCCTTATTCTTATATTCAGTGAGTCAAGAAAAAAAGTTGGTTAGAGCTCGTGTGGTTGGATGGTGTGCCCAGCTGGTTTCCTGCCTGCAGTTGGGGCCTTGGTCTAGGCAGCCGAAACGACGATGGTGACAGAAATCGTGCACAAACAGCATCGTGTCCCCCCTCGGCGTGGCTTTAGTCCCAGCTGGAGAATTCCCAGGGACAGAGAGAGAGAGGGGCCTGGCCCTTTGCCACACATCTTACTGTATATTCAGAAATGGAAGAAATTTATGCCTCGCATTCAATGAGCAGGCTTCCTGTGAGCCTTTGTACCCGTGCAGTGGGAAGCAGTGTCAGCGTCCTGTGCAAGTGGCACTGTGTGTAAACCTGGTCCACAGCCTGATGGATTTCTTTCTTGGCCACCGGAGACTGGGAATGGTGGAGAGGCCACGGTTTTCTTGTGGCTTTCTTGGGCGATCATCCAGATTGCAGAGTGTTCTGGCCCTTGGTAAATATTGACTCTCTTTTCTAGGTATTAAAATCTTATTGCTGCATGAGGCACATGAGCAACCGATTGCTCACAGATCGATTTGATATTTAATTAAACCTTTTAGCTAATGTGCCGCACCACTGAGAGTACTTCAAGACGGATGTTTTAAGGTGGCTTTCTTTTTTTTTTTTTTAAATCAAAGCCCTCTGTACAGTGTGATGGCTGTAGTTAATACTTTGTTGCATATTTGAAAGTTGCTAGACAGTAGACTTTAAAAGTTCTTGCCACAAGAAAAAAAAAATTAACTTTGTATAGTGATGACTTATTGTGGTGATTATTTCTCAGTATATACAGATATTGATTCATTATATTGTACATCTGAAATTAATGTAGTGCTGTATGTCGGTTATATCTCAGTTAAAAATAAAATAAAGTGAAACCTCTCTGGGAATGAGCTCTTGGGAGGGGGCCGCCACGTGCCTAGGGACAAAACAGCACAGACACCGTGTGCCAGAAAGAGCCCTCACCATCATGAGGCTTTCCACAGCTCTCTGAAATATATTCTGCTTTTGGCTAGCCCTCCTTTTCAGAGGACAGATGTTCTCTTTTGCTTAATCGAGACTTAGGTTTCAAATGCTCCTCTGTTCTGGATTATTCTGTAGTAAAATCTTCCCCAATCACTTTTGTGACTTGAGCTTGTTCATAATACACTTTTAACTAATTCTTCAGAGTTTACATATAATTCTATTTTAGTTCCTGTCTGTGTTGTGTTGTCTATTTATTGGCTTATCTAAAGCCACTTCCAAATCTTCAAATAACTTTTCCTCAACATCCAGCTTTCTCTTGCTGTCAACATGGGCAAGAAGTGCAAGCCACTTCTAATATGGACAGGCGTGAATAAGGATGGCTTACTGTCCCCAATCATCTACTATTTTGAATTACCTCCAATTTGGGATTGAGGCGTCAGGAGCTGATTGTATTTCTAGGGCTCTCGCCCCATACATCTGGGAGCTATGCGTTGGGGGAATATAAAAGTTCCTGGTTATACAAGCAAGCAGTTCATATGCAACATGGCAGAGACTGTCTCTCAAGGCTGGAACATTGCTGAGTTCAAGAGCACAGGGTGAGTATGGGAGGAAGACAGCTCTGAGCGTGATTTATCTGCCACGTTGCTAGTCCTTGCTGGCAATGCCTCCTGGGTAAGAGTAGGGACGAATCTGTGACCCAGAGAACTTACCACACACGAGCTGCCATGCTTGGAACTCCAAACACCGTGTACTTTAACCCTCACGGTGACCTTATGTGGTAGTCACTTTATTGTCCTCTTTTGCAGAAGTGAACACTGAGGCCCAGAAAGGTGAGGGCATGTGTCCGAGGTCACACTAGTGAGTTTCGGAGACGAGATGGAGCGAAGCTCTCTGATGAGGCATCTACAGCCTCCAAGTTTGGAGGCTTTGTGATGGTTAAACCATGTTGCACAGACACCCTATGTTATGCTTCTCAAAATAATCCTCTATTGTCCCACATGGTCCCCACCATGGCCCCAGGGCAGGGCTGGGGGGACAGTGGGAGGGCACGTGCCCACCCCCTCGCCCATGGCCCGCAGCTGGCATGGACTGTGTGGATTGTGTCCCCGCCAAGTCTTTGGGCACGAAGACCGTAAGCTCAGTTCAGGCAATGAGCTCAGAAACGAAAACCACATTTACCGTTGTGACATAGGAAATGATAATGAGACAGACTGGAGGGCACGTTGATTTTATCTGTGTTCGGGGTCATTCCTTGCGTCATCCTTCGTAAAGGTAAAGAGAAGTGTAGAAGCCTGAGATTTTCTCAGGTGACTAAAAAAAAAAATTAAGTAAAAAAAGTGTCAGTAACAGACATACTGCAGTGATGTCATGTGTCATTCCCGAAACTAAGGGTTTTAAAGTCGATGAACACACACGTCAAACAAGGAAGGTTCCGGCGTGTCATGTCTGGATAGAAAGACTGCGCCAAGTCTTTGTGTCTGCGTCGTAGCTGCTCTAACTGCGGTCCAAAGCAGAATTTAGAACCAGCTCGTAATATTTTCAAAACCCTCGTCCTGAGTTCCACCTCCCCTGTTTTTTCTTAACTTTACACAGGAGCCGGCATTCATCCAGAAAGTTCTTCATATCCATGGGGTTTGAGTTGTTGTTTTGTTGGTATAGTATTTCAGCATACCTTGTTGTCTCATCCACTCCCCTCCTTGGTTTTATAGGACTGTGCAGTTTTCAAACCAGTGAATAACTAAAAACTTATCCAAAAGCCAGTTTTCTAAATGTCGACTTTATTGCAGAGGACAGGGAAATTTGGCCTAACTGGGGGCCTTTCCTTAAAAAAATACACAGCATTTGAAACCGTATGAACTTTATGGAGTAGGCAAGTTTTAGAAAAAAAAAAATGATTTTTTAACAGGCCAGCAGTAGCTTTACACAGAACCCAGTTCCTGCATATTGTGGCACGTATTCATTTGCAGGTGATCAGCTTTGATTGATTTTCTCAAGTAGCGAAAGGTCTGACTCCGTCAGCACTGACTGCTGTCTCCTGTCATTTTAGTCTTTCGTGAACCCCAGGTAGCATGTGAAGCCTTTCCATGAATGTATTCTCTAAGGACTGTAGGGGGCCCAGATAAGTCCTCAGGCCCCTGGTCTCACCTTGTGACTGTCACCACTGTTAGCGTTGCTTCTGCCAACTCCAGCCCGTCACCCTCACTGGCACCCACCCCTCGCCAGCACCCCTGGGAAACTTGATATAAGTCAGAGGCAATAAAACCACACAAGACGATGATTGCTTTTATTTTTTGAAAAAAGTACCTAGCCGCACAGACGCCATCTCTGCGTTCAGCACCCAGGAATTGCGTCCAGAGCTGCCTTATTATTTTCCCCTGACACCTTCCGAGGGTCGCTGCAAACCTCTAGGCCACACACCGCCGAGTACTGGCAGCTCGAGGTGCCAGCGGCTGAGTTGCCGGAGCCCAAGTTAGTGGGAGTGACGTTTACTAGGCCCTGCACTCGCTAGGCGCCTATCAGAGATGATGCGCACATGCGTTGTTGGACGGTGCTCCCTTGCACACCCAGAGCCTCAGGAGTCTACATCTGTCTCGGAAGGGGAACGGTGCCGCGCAGCCGTCGTGACCTGCGTGAAAGATGCTGGCTCTGCAGGCGTCCCTCACTCCACCTGGTGACTCTCCCTGGGGAAGCGGGGCTGGATCTGGGTCTGGACAGTGAGCTGAGCGGTGGGCCCATCTGAGCACACAGGGAGCAGCGACGGTGCCGGAGGGGGCGGCTGTCTGTCCAGGTGACTGGAGCATGTCGCGGGTGGTGGCTGAGGTGGCGATGGGGAACAGAGGCTGGGGCCACGTCAGAACGGAGCTCGGGACCTGTTTGGGCACCTTCGGTTGTTCTTCTAGAAGGGACACTCTGGGGGTTCCATAGGAAATGATTGGGGGTGCGGAGGGGTCAGAAAAGAGATGCTTGAGAAAGAGCTGCTGCATCCTAGTGTGTGCTTCGGGTCTGAACTCAGACCAGAAAGAGTGGGCATAGGAGGAGGGGAGAGTGGGAGGTAGTGGCTTTAAGGGCGACTTCCAGGTGGCCTGAGTAATTGGATGGACAGAGGGGCCATCGGTCATGACGGTGACTACAGAGGCTGGCACATCTGCAGGGGATGGTGACGAATTCCTTTTGGGCTTGTGTGACGCGGGACACCCAGGCCACACCCAGGGCTCGGGGTTCAGCCGACACCTGCCAGTGGTTCTGGAACTCAAGGCAGAGGCGGAGCTGGAAATACAGGTTCACAGTTTGAAGGTGTGGTTCAGATTATGGTCTGCCTGGGAGGGCGTGTGGAAATAAAAATCAAAACAAACAACCCAGAGGCCCAGGTGGCAGACAGAGACAAGGAGACAACATGACAGAAGTTTTGACAAGAGCCTAGACACAAGGTGGCAGAAGCCAGAGCAGAGCAGAGTGAGATAATTGATGGGATGGGAGCCAGAGATAGGTCTGACATTCACTTGCTTGTCTCCCCGTAGGTGACGGCTGTTTCTCATGTGGCTTTCAGTGCCTGCCAATAAACATTAAGACCTACCACGTGGAAGAGGGAGGGCGTGAGGGGAAAGGAGAGAAATACACAATAAAGTCATGAGTAAACCGTGATCCCAGATCTCAAGCTGTTTATGGGACAGAATGGTCATTTCTCATTTTCCTTCGTCATTCATTTTGCTCCTCCATTGACAGCAGGACACGTGCACTGGGAAAAATGGGAAGACTCACTTTCTTGTGCATAAAGTGCTTGGTTCTCCAAAGCAGGCGTGTCTCATCATGTGCATGAATGAGCACACCAAAAGGGGAAGTGATGAGTGGCATGTTATCTGACAGTTTGCAGAAACTAAGCTTTTCCCATGGCCGTGGCATCTTCAGAGGATTTGAACCTTTGAACGAATCCTTTTATAGTTATAAATGAGCTTTTTGGCTCATTGATTTATTTGAGATATACCGAGTACAGTTTCCTCTAATTTTTAGTTGTCTTATAAAAAGAGGCCTCACTGTGTCATAGACAAACTGGAGTATTTGGTGATACTGATACAGTCATCACCACATGTTTTAGTTCATAGCAGGCATTTCTGTCCATGACCATTCTGGTCTTTAATTTTGACTTAAAGGCAGAAGGAATACCCCCATTATAGAGATGACGGGGCTGATGTACAAGGTTCGGATGGTACAGCTAGTAAATGACAGAGGACCCAGGACCCAAAATGAGGCATTCTGATTTCAAATTCTGGGTTCTTACCACTCCCTCATGTTGCTTGTGTCTTCATGAACAGCTATTAAAGAAAACTTAGGGGGTGGAATATTTAAGAGATTTATTATTATTATTATTAGCCTGCCCAAAGCACCAGCAGTAGAAACTGTATTGGCTACAGTCTCTGTATTTGATGAGCCAGGTTATTTATGCAAATATATGTGATTAAGTCAGACTTTGGGAAAATTTGTGTCAGAAATGAACATCTTTTTCTTTCATTATCTTAAAACCTTTAAACCTTAAACCTTAAAACCTCTAAGTCATAAAATAAAAGGATTCACTATATTAAACTGCGAAATTATCGTTAAACCTGCTATTTGTACTACAATGGAAATTTTCTTTTGTTGCAATGGCTGTCATGTGTGAGAAGTGTTCTGTCTGTATGCGTATGTGTCATGTATATGAAATAAAAAATCAGTCAAGTTAAGTTTAAACTATGGTTTTCCTTTTATGATATCATTCTTGAGTTCTCCAAATACATTAAGTGTGTGGCTTGCTTTATCTTGCCAAAGCAGCTATCACGTTACCATTTAATGCCAGCGAATTAAAGCATTTATCTTTTTCTTAAGCAGTGTAAAATGATGCAGGATAAATCAAAAGGGTTTATTTTAGTTTCACAATGTGCATTTTGGCTCCCGATATTCTATAATTGTGATTTACTTAATTGTTCCTACTGTTGACGCAGATATTAGCTATTAACATACAGTAGTGCTAGAATTATGAAACTTTATGACTGCAAAGTTTATTATGCTACATTTATTTTAAATTTATCTTTTGTTTATTAGTTTTTGTATTTTATTTATTTCACACACACACACACAAATCTATGAGCCTTGTTACATGGCAGTTTCCAAATGAAATTAGTTTCTAGCAAGTAGCAAAATGCTGGTACCAGCGCTTATCCTCAAATCTCAATTTCAAGACTTGTGATGCCAATTTTACATTTTAGCTGTAGCAGGAAAAATTGACTCCCAAAGGGCTTATGCATTTGTGGCATCTAGTGGGTCGATCTTTTGTTATTAGTACTGATTTTTTAAAATAATCATACATTTGTACATTTTTTAAAAGTTTCATACGACCATTAGCCAACTATCTTAGTTCTAGTAATTATTATTGCACATGGTAGATGATGGTAGCCACGTCCACTATAGTTGAGAGAGGATAATATAGGCATATGAAAATTTAAGTAACAATATAAAGCAATATGGTATTTTATGTACTGCATTTTATATTTATAATAATATGCAAGGAAACTCGAATGAAGTAAAATGAAAATAACTTGGTCATTTCGTGCCTCATGTGTCCCGATTTTGCCCAAATGCAAATGTGATAATCCAGGGCTCAGAGTTAGTATTCTGTTGAGATGAGTTGGCACTACTGTATTTATCACTCACTACCAAGATGAACAATTAAGCCGTCTTACCTACTAACCTTTCCTTGAGTATACATTTTAATACTATGTACTAGGAGTTTTCATTTACTAAAAAGAGTAATTAAATTGTCTTTGCCTCTTTTTTCTTCCTACTGAATTTGATTCAGACATCTTTATGCTATGTATACTTGATGTGATAGAACATGCCTAAATTAGTCATCTAATTTGAATACCATAATTATGTGTACAGTGAGGGCTCGATTGACTAGAGAGCTTTTGTGTATTGCGTATGTTCTTTCTCTGAGTAGGTTTACACGCCTACTATTTCAGAGTTCTAAGCCTGCTTCTGTTTACTGACTAGGCACACAGAGAAAAATGTAATATTTTTACAAACAGAATTTTAACAGATATGCTTCCTGTACAAATGTTAGGAAGTGACACGTAGCTGTCTGCTGTAGTTTTGTCTTGTAACGGAGTATTAAGAAACTTAGAAATGGTTGAAAACTAGTATGGTGTCACTTGTTATGGTGCCCAAGTTGTCAGTGCTGCAGTTAGAAGTATGCTTCTTAGTCTCCTGAATAAAAAAATAAAGATGCTTTGGAGTGAAGTCTTATGACTCTTGATAAATATTTAAACGTATTGAGATGGTATGAAGAATATATATATATATATATATATATATATATATATATATATATATATATATATTTTTTTTTTTTTTTTTTTTTGCTTTATTACTTAATAATCACTCTGCCCAGAATGGACCTCTGGAACTTTGCTTACTGTCAGCAAAGTAGAATTAGAACTAAAAATGTGAAGTCCCATTAAAAGCGTGCGACCTGGGTGACAGCTTTTCAGGCTTAGTGCTGAGACACTTGGAACAGGATTGCTAAACACTATAGTCATTGAGAAAAATAAAACACTGGCATATTAAGCTTACACTTAATTTAATGGTTTCTGCCACCACAGTTCTTAACCTTTCCAGCTGGCTGAGTTATTTGCTAATAGTGGCATGTCTAGAACTGAATTATTATAGATCTTTTCTTTTAATAAATATTCAATAGCGTCTTCAGGATTGTTCTCCTAGATACAAATGCTGACAAACGGCCCCGTGCTGGCAGTGCACACACTTCTTTTATGCTGTTCTGTAGCCACAGGCCACTTGGCATTTGGCCCTTCTCATATGCATTTTCATGGTTCCACATACCCTGAAAACTGCCAGCCTTGGATGAGAACAAGCCTTTTGCAGCTCCATAGTTACAAGGAGAATAAAAATAATTTCTCCCCTTTTCTTCTCCCCGTAATATGCCAAGGCCTGTGGTCAGAGAGTCATCACTGGCTGGTCACAAGCGTTTTCTTTCTCCATGTCCTCGCCGGCTGCAGGCAGAGAACGCAAAAGGCGTCACTGAAATGTGAGCACCTCAGTCTGCTTCCATCTGTCGCACACTCTGCTCCGAGCGAAGGCTCTCAACCAGGGTCAACTTCTCCCTGCTAGGGGCATTAGGCTACCTCCAAAGACAGTTTTGGTGGTCACACAGCTGAAGAGGGGGTGCGACTGGGATTTGGCGGGTGGACTGTCACGCACTCCGGCATGCACAAACAGCCTCCGAGGAGTGAGTCTGTGCCAAAGGGTCAGTGGTGCCGAGGCTGAGAAGCCCCGATCCCGCGGGGAGGGGACGTCTGTCTACCTCGCTTTAAGTTGTTCAGGCAGATGGAGACATGACCTACGGTTCTAAAAGGGGTCACTTCATTCAGCGTAATCATTTGTCGAGCACCTACTAGGTCTCTCAAAGACCACAGTGAGGACTGTGGCATCATCCCAGCATTCGGAGTCCCCACTCTCTCTGCTACTGTTTGGTGCAGTGCATCCTATAGTCAGGACTGCGAGACATGCTAAAATAGAGCTAATTTAGATTTCACTTGCTGAATATAGGGGAATATCTGGGAGAAACAGTTCTTTTTCTAGGTGTAAAAGGGAGTCATTTGTGGGTGAAATTTGACATGCTGACCTGGATTCCATGCTCCGTCCACTGTCCAGGCCCAGACTAGGCCTCAAAGCCTGTCCAGGACACCAGCCCTCACCTGCGTCTTAAAATGCCCATTTCCGTCCCCAGCTTGTCTAGCAACATGGAGCGGGACCCAAGGCTTCAGTAAGCCTCTGGGTGGCTAAGGCACAGAACCAAAGACTGTTTCTGAGAAACGCTGTGTCTTAAGGACCAGGCTGTTACTTTACCATCCCACTCAGTCCTCACCAAGCTGCATGAGAGAAGTGCATCTTGCCTAGGTCAGAAGTGAGGCAACGGACTTGGTGTGATGGGGCATGTGGCACGTGATGACTGGCAGGCACTCTGCCCCTTTCCGTGGATAGCCCTGCCCATGCGGAGACGGGCAGGTCAACCTGCAGAACTCAGAAGCCTTTGTGGGTTCCTGCGTCTTATGCATGATCCCAATCCATCCGTTGAAGCCAAGACTCGAAACCTCCTGTGTGGGGGTAGAACCGGAAACATGTGTTTTTGCTAGCCTTTCTTTTAAGAAAGAAAAGTTTAATTTTGTTCCTTAAAGGCAGAGTTTAGGTCCTAGAAAGGAAATGTATATTGCAAAGGGGAGATTTGATAATTATAGGCCTTTCTGGGTCTTCCTTTTTTTTTTTTTTTTTGCTTTTTTTTCTTATAAAAAAGGCAGGAGAGTTACGGGTAGCATTTGTTTTTGTCTGTTTGTTTGTTTTTTGTTGTTTTTTGTTTTTTGGGTTTTTGTTTGTTTGTTTGTTTCAATCACCTGTAGACCTGGATGCCCGGCCCCAAAGGCTCACAGGACACGATGATGCCCTCAGTTGCCTGACTCATTTCTTTCCTAAGTGCCTCTTGAACCCAGAGCTGTGGAGGTGACCCTGAAGAGCTGGAGTGGGTGCAAGGGAACAGCTCCCTGATCATCAGAAATCTCATCTAGGAGCTGGCTTAGAAACATGTTTGCTTAAACTAGCGCCCGCCTGCCCCCAGCTGAAGGGGTCAGGGAGCTGCCAGCCCTGTCCTGCTGCTGGGGGGCAGGGCGTTGGGCTCTGCACCCGGGAGGCTGGATGCTGTGGTCGGCTTTGGGTCGACCTGGCCTCTGGGGAGCCTCCCGTGTCCATTGCGAGGGCTTCCCGGACAGTGCTGCAGACTGGCAGCTCTGAGGCTGAGCTGACGTCCCCACAGCTCCAGAAGGGAGGCTTTGGCCAGCGTGTCACCGGGTTGGACTCCTCTGAGGCCTCCCTCCTTGGCGCGTGGATGGCTGTCCTCTCATGTCCTGTCACATGTCATCCCTCTGGGCACGTGCACCCCTGGGGCTCTGCGTGTGCCTAACGCCTTGTAGAAGGACCCTGTCACTGTGCACTTTGGCTCCACCCAGACGACCCCGTTTTACCTTCTTCACCTCTTTAAAAGCTCCATCTCCAAGTACAGTCTCATTTGGAAGTCTTGGTAAGGGTTAGGGTTCAGCATATGAGTTTTGGGGAAACACAACCCTAGGGAAGATGTAGAGAGGAAGAGCATCAAAAAAGGGCAAGAAGAAGTTCTCGTGGAACAGAGACCCACCGTCCTGCACTCCCATGTCCCTCTGTCAGCCCCCTGCACTGTGGGCAGACCCCCAAGACATAGCCAGCACCCACGCGAGACTCCAGTCCTGAGCTGCCTTTCTCAGGCGTGAGCCCAGGTGGGCCTGGTACGAAGCTGCGTCTCATGTCCCGGGAAGCCTGGCTGTTGTGTGGTGCACAGTTGGCAGGGGACAGGCAGGCCTTTTTGTTTTTAGACTACACCACGACTGTCACAGTGAGAGCATCTGACAATCACAGCACACCAGACAGACACCCCTCCTAGGGTGTTTTCATCCACAGCCATCAGCTTCCATCGCCCCTGTAGGGGTTGACTGTCCAGAGGCACAAATTTCTGGATGCAGGTTTTCCCAGGGGACATTCTTTGCTTGGTGTTGGTGATCAGTTTTATTTCTGACATTTATGGTGTAAGGAGGGCTCAGGGCCACCTCTGGGGGCACATAGCATACAAGACAAAGGCATCATATCGTGAAAGCAAAACACTCCCACCTGTGTCTGATTTCGTACATAAACGAAAGAGGAACTTCAGTGACAATCTTGAAAGGAAAAGAAAACTAAAGCTGTAACTGTAGTTTAAAGAAGGGTGGGCTCATAAAGCGGGGAGAGCCTTCGGCTTTGCGGTGTTGGAGAAGCATTACTGCTGGTTTTGTAGCTTGCAAAGTCTGGGACCACAGACATGCACACCTAGAACAACATCATGTGTTTCAAAGTAACATTTACACATCATTTATTGTGTGTAGGCCCTGCTTTCTAGACTTTGTGACCGCCCTCAGGCCTTTGTACAGTTAAGTGAGTTAGGTTGCCTCCCCCAGTGCTAGCTGCTTCCCTGATTCCCAGCTCAACCACTGAAATAGGACAAAATAGAAAAATAACAAAAACCCTAATTAATGATTACGGAATGTTTATTTTAGTGCCAGGAGCTATTCCTTTTGGAGAGAAATGGACTTTGGGGGATTAAAGATCATAAAAGTAACATTGATACCTAGTTGCAATTCTAATGAGCTACTATAACAACACACGTTGCCCATGTGTTGCTACATTTATTCCCCCTAAACTTATAAATCACTCAGCCTGCCTCAGATCCTTTTAGGAAGGAGTTGGTATGTAACCGGTACATAATCAAAGAAGCACACCCACATGAGAAGGCCTCTTTACGTAATATTGAGGAGTTATGTTTGATAAAACATGAAGCAAATTAAAAATATCTTTAAATTGATAAATGTTTGGCATTGAGAAACATTAAGCTTTAAATCAGTGATTTCTCACTGAGCGATATATTTTGGCAGGAGTAAAATGGCATCAAAATACATGTCCTTTCCTAAAACCATCTAAATTTTTTAAATCATGGTGGACAGTATACAGCATTGCCTCTTTGTGTCTTCACCAGAGCTGGCTGCCTGGTTATAGTGTCACCCTCCAGGCTGGGCTATCCTTTGCCCAGAGCCCAGTCCCATGGGTACTGACCAGCCCCACCACCCATGCACGGGGCCCAGCAAATCAGCCAGGCTCATTTGGGAGCCACAGGAAGTGGGATCATGCTTCGTATATCCTAGATTTGCTTCTTTTTCTTTTCTGTTTTTTCTTTCTTTTCTTTTCTCTTTCTTTCTTTCTTTCTTTCTTTCTTTCTTTCTTTCTTTCTTTCTTTCTTTCTTTCTTTCTTTCTTTCTTTCTTTCTCTCTCTCTCTCTCTCTCTCTCTCTCTCTCTCTTTCTTTCTTTCTTTCTCTGTCTCTCTCTCTCTTTCTTTATTTCTTTTGAGATTAAGAACTATATTTTTATTGCTGAATGAATTCTGTTGTACAAATATTCTACAACTGATTTAGCCAATCTTCTATTGGACACTTGGGTTTGTCATTCTGTTCTCTTGTGAATGCAGTGTTAAGAAAGTGTAAGGGTTTAAAAGAAAACCCTTTCTGTAAATGACCAGGTAGTAAATATTTTAGACTTTGAAGGGCACATATGGTCTTCATTGCTTCTTTTTCCCTTTCTTTCTTTGTTCCCATCCTTCCTTTCTTTTTTCTTTCTTATTTCTTTTTAGTATTATTTACTTTTCCACAACTCTTTACAAATGTAAAAAAACTATTCTTAGTTTGCGGGCTGTAGTCTCTGCAGTCTCCGTAACACCCTTGCTCTGAGATCTGTATCTGGGAGTCGGATTGCCTGTCACCAGTGACAGGCACTGTAGTGTATGGGGCCACGAGACATTAGCTTACATCAGTTTCTCCTTTAAAAATGGTGTGTCATTGTGTAGGATGATCCTCTCAACACCGTGGCCTCACTTGCTCGTGTTTGTTAACTTGCACGTCTGGTGTGTTATCGTGGGTGGCCACTCGCATTTCCTCCGTCATTGCTAAGAGCAGCACCTTTTTCTAGACTCATAAGCAGTTTGTGCTTCCCGTCCTGTGAAGTGCCGCTGTGTATCTTTTCCCTATTTTTCGTTTGGATTATTCGAGTTTTTCTTGTTGACATATAGGGATTTCTACATATTTTTGATGCTATACCATTGCTATTATGTGGTTCAAGTATTTTCTCTTACTTTTGGGACCTTTTTGCCCCCCTCCTTTTATGAGATGTCTTTTTTTTTTTTAATTAGCTTTACTGAGATATAATTCACATATAAAGTTTACCCTTTTAAAGTATACAGTTCAGTGAATTTTTAGTATAGTCTCAAAGAATGTCTTTAATGTAGTTCAATTTAGTAGTCTCTTATACAAAAGAATTATATATTTTAAAGAACATATGTTTTATTCACAAAAACATATACATACATGAAAAAGAATAGAGCGTATATCATTTTGTGTCATCGGAAAATCCTCCTGACCCTGAGGTCATAGACAGTCTTAAAGTTTCATGGCTTTGCATTTTATATTCAATTGTTTAATTTACCTGGAATTGATGTCTGTGTATGGTGTGAGGTAAGATCTCATAATTGCATGACTAACCAGTTGCTCTAGTATTTTTAACAATAATACTTGAGCACTTTAAGGAAATATGTCGATGATCTATTCTTAGGTTAGGAGATACAGACACTTAGAAATAGTTTTAAATTAACACACACATGCATATATATGCATACTTTTTTCCTTCTTTCCTATCAGCAAAAATAAGAACTACTCTTGGAGGCCTGGACTACTTAAATACAATCCTTCCTGAAGATAGGGAAATGAACGAGATGACTTTTTACAATACTCTCAGCTCTAAATTCAGATTTAGAATATCTTATAGTTATCAAATAAGGTAAAATCCTGTTATTAAATAACCCATGTAAACCAGCCAGATTAAATACATATATATATAATTAAATTATATTAAATGTATTATTAAAATGTATTTCATACATATTATTAAATACATACATATAATTAAAATTGAATATAAAAAAAAAAACATAAAACACAGAAAAATAGTTGACCAAAATGCAAGCTATAGTTTTAAACCTTCGAAGGCTTCAAATTTTGACTGTGTGCTTACGTTTACCTGGACATGGTAACGATTCAGTTTTGCATGTGAAAGACTTACTCAGACCAGACACACTGGGACTTCTTCAGTCTTCCTGCTCTCAGGCAGCGGGAGGCGGTGGGGGTGGGGGTGCGTTTTGCCACTCCCCAGACCTGGACGCATGTCTCGTGTGTTTTGTACATGAAGGGAGAAATAAATCTTGATGCCCTCCTCCACATTTCTGTCCGTTGACGACCGTGAATGGGTCGGGTCACATTCTATCAATCCTGCGCCGGCTTCACGGGGCCAGCAGCCTCGTTTGGACTCGCACACTGAGTGCAGAAAGGACAATTGTTTCTCGAGTAATGGACTTGATCGCAGAACACAATGCACCTTTTCATGATTTTAATGCTTTGTGAACTAACGGTTTGTGTTGCTTGTCACTTCACTGTTAGTTTTCTTTCTAGCATGCTGTCTGCCGGATTGGCTGTGAGTCAAGCTGACTGATGAAGCTTAATTTTGCTAAATCTGCAGAATGGCTTGTTAATCCTCCTTTTACGTTTCACGGAGGCCTGCAGCATGCAGCTAGCTCCCTTCCGAGGAGGAGGAGGAGGAGGAGGAGGAGGAGGAGAAGGAGGAGGAGGAAGAAATGGCTGTGTGAAGCAGTGATGGGGTGAATTCAGTGTCTGCTCTGAAGAATCGCCATGTGCTTCTAATCGGCAAATACAGAGTACTGAATCCTGACTTTCCCAGAATGATTTCACATAAATGCCTGACTATTTTAACTCAGAGCTACTCTTAGATTATTTTAAAGCTCTATTCTAATTTACGTGTTTCTTATTACTTACTGTATCTTATTTGATTCTGACAGTTTCTGAACTAAGTTTCTTGTTAAGATTAATCTTTCCTATTGAACAAAAAAAAAAAAATCTGTTGAAAACAGACTTCACCTCAATGTATTATAGCTATGCTTTTGCCACTCTGCCTATTTCATCTAAAATTAAGAGTTAATTAAAGGCAAATAGATGTAATATTAAGACCTTATCTTCTCCTTGATCATGACTGCCACCTCTTAACATATGTCTAGTTTCCTTAAATCCTATAAAGAGGTCATTTGGAAGAAAAGCTTTCAGGTAATATAAATATAATCATACATGAGACCTGTGAAGCTACTTCTTACAGATAGCCTAGGAAAAATGCCTTGAAATAATTATTGAACTAAGAAAAAAAAACTGAAAACCTCACTATTCTAGATAATTTATGGCAAAATGTTACCCCCGTGGGAAAAAAAGAGTCCCTTTCTTTCTCTTTTTTGAATTACTGTGAAATAAAAAATTAACTAAAATCATTTGGATATTTTTTTGAGAACATTTAAAACATATTCTTTATAAATTGGTTTTTTTGCGGGTTAAATGCTGTGGCACTTACTTTTAAAAGTTTCCTTAAGGTTATTTGATAAATGTTTGAATATGATTTTGTGTAAACTTTTGCTACTACTCAGTGGAGCGTTTAGAACATAGTAAATGCAATTTTGACAAGGTTTCTACTTTTAGCTCAAAACGGAAGGAAAGATGACTTCTGCTTCTGGTCAGAGAGCGCAGATGGACTTTTCCCTGTCATTTCCACAGAGTGCTAGTGAAAACCCTGGATGCTCTGTGTAAAACAGGGCAGGATTGCAAATGGCAGAGAAAAGAAAATGGGTGGCCCCCAGCCCCGAAGGGACGACACGCTGGCCAGTCACCTGGGTCCTGTCAGCCTCGCACATCACAGAGTGGAACTGGAGAAGCCAGCAGTCAAAAAATACCAGTCAGAACACGCTACACAATGACGGCAATAAAAGGCCATCCTCTCCACTCAGAGGACCAGGGAAGGGACACCTAGCAAGGCCGAGCACGTTGAGAAAGCAGTGCCGCACTCCAGCCAAGCATTGCAGAAAGGGCTGTGGACCCGCCCGCCTGCAAAGGCTGCTGGGAAGCCAGGGCTTTCACCCCTGCCAGTCTGTGACAGGCAACCAGCCCTTCCCTCGGGGGTGTCACCAGAGGCTGAGTAGTGGAGAGCCAGGACTTTGACTTCTGCTAGGAGCTAACAGACCTGCCACCTCCACCACAAGGGGAGCCTGCTTTCCCCACCCCTTCCAACTGCTGGGGTGGGGTCGGCAGAGACAGACAGTAGTGGCATCACTGCTCTTCCCAGCCAGGAAGGTATCAGTGGGGACCCAGTGGACAGTCAAAGCCACCCCCGCCCAGCAGGAAGGCAGAAGCCCTCTCTCGGGTGACACTGCGGGTGTCGTGGGGAACCTGGTTCTCTCTGGCCAGGCAATGATGACACAGCCTCTCTCTCCCCTCGCCAGAGTGGCGTCAGAGGCAGTTGGTTAAAACAGAGGTTTAAGTAAGACCCAGGGTCTCATAACATAATATCCCAAATGTCCAGATTTCAGTAAAAAAAAAAAAAAAAAAAAAAAAATTACTTAGACTTGACACCAAAAGTATAGTCAATAAAAGAAAAATTGAATAAATTGGACAGAACCAAAATTTAAAATTTTCACTCTGTAAAAGTTCCTGCTAAGAGAATGACAAAGTGAGATAAGTGGGAAAAAATACTTGTAAAACATGTGTGTCTAACAAATGGCTGGTAAAACTCAACAATAAAAAGAAACAAGCAACGCAACTAGAAAATGGACAAAAGAAATAGACATATCTCTGGCAAGTGTGGTATACAGATGGCAGATAACCACACAAAAAGATGTTCAACATCATGGCCATTAGGAAAATGCAAATTAAAACAAAATTGACATATCACAACACGCTTATCAGAATGGCTGAAATAAAAAACCATAACCATGGTGAGGAAGTGGAAAAATTGGATTGCTTACCTACAACTGGTGGAAATGTAAAATGTTACAGCTACTTTGGAAAACAGTTTGGCCATTTCTCAAAAAACTGAAAGTGCAGCTATGAAATGACCTAGTAATTGCAGTTCTGGCCATTTGTCCCAGGAAACCAACACTTATGTTCTCGCAAAAACCTATGCATGAATATTTATCGTAGCTTTATTTGTAACCATCAAAACTGGATGCAGCTCAAGTCCTTCAGTGGGCAAATGGCTAACCAGACTGCGAGGTGCTCGTATCATGCAGTACTCCTCGGCAGTAGCAAGGGACCAGCTGTCGCTCCCGCAGAGGCTCGCTTGAGTCTCCAGGGAATTATGGGGCGTGCATGAGGCCCATCCTAAGTGGTAACGTACTGTCCAATACCATTTATGCAACATTTTTTTAAAAAGTGACAGATTCTAGAAATCGAGACCAGATGAGTGGTTGGCAGGGGTTAAGGCAGTGGCAGGGGCAAGAGGGGAGTGGATGTGACTGCAGCAGGGGCACAGAGATCCTGTCATGATAGCAGTGTCTCTATCTGCTCTGTCACTGTCACTGTCCCAGTTGTGATATTGTACAGTTGTGTTTCAAGAAGTTGTCATTCAGGAGACCATGCAGTGGGCATTTGGGACCTCCTCACGTTAAAAGCTACTGCACACGAGTCCACAGCTACCTAAAAATTAGAAGAAGAAGAAAAAAAAGGAGAGTAAAGAGCTATTTCAGTTTTTGCAGAACATTTCAATTTGAAAACATGATTCAATGTCGTACTACACAGAACTCTCCATATCTAACTTCAGAAAGATGTGAGTAGAAAATTGCTTCTTTTGAATGTCTACTTGTTCTTTATTTGGTGGCATTTGGAAAGGAGAGTGAGATATTCTGTTACACTGACCGCATTGTCAAGAGTAGTTAATATTTGTGGAATCCCCAACGTCCCTGAGATCAGTACCAGTTTAAAGAAGAGGACACAGACGCATGGAGGTGGAGTTATTTCTCCCGATGAGCACTGAGGCATTGTTGGGACTGGGCGCTCGGACTCCAAAGCCTGCGTTTTCTTAGTGCCTCCACGTCTCCACCTGTTTGTGTCGACCGTGAATTTAACACCCGTGTCTCTGTGGGTCAGGGTGTGGGGCTCAGGGAGTCGAAGCACGTTCTCCAGTAGTGCATCCAGATTGCAACGCCAGCCTTTGCTGCCCAGGCTCCATCCGCGAACCCAACGGTTCTCGGACCTTACCCTCAAGCCTACTTTTCTGGCCCACTCAACGTTGAGTGGTAGAATATTATCTTAAAGTTTCTATCAGTGGCATGTGTTTAAACATTATGAGATAGCAAGTAAAAATCCAGGATTTTAGCTTCTCTGAGGAAACAAGAGCAGAAAATCTGCCACCACTGGGTTTCCAGTCCCACACGGCTCCAGAGGAGTGAGACACAGATGCTTTGCACCTGCCGCTGTAGCTGTGACGTGTTTGCCACAGGCCTCACCGCGCCTTATTGTCTCCCAGATAATGCAGCCAGCCATCAGCTGCCTTTTTATCATTGCGTGGCCCTGTGGCTTTTCCTAGAGTAGAGGAAAGTAATATTTGTACCCACTTCTCTGCCAAATTGCAGACTTCTGAGAAGGCTTTGCTTCCTCAGGCACACTTCCCCTCAGACGTGGTACCTGCCTGACCACTGTCTGCACTTGAATTTGTGACTCTTGCCCTTCTTGGTACTGTCACAGCTGCGGCCTCTGCTGGGACCACGCCCTTTATCCCTCCTTCATCTACCCACATGGGACTCGTTCTTTAAAGTTTACACAGCCTTTCTGATTGCTTCATTAAAACAAAAACTTTTTTTTACACACAAGCCACATTTTTTTCTCATAGCTTTAATGTTCTTCCTTTTATCTTAGCAACTTATACAATTTTATCTTCCCCGATTCCAAACTACTTAAAATCCTATTTCTGAAAACCTCCACGATGAGAGAATATGCATCTGTCAGACCTAAGATGCCTGCAGCATTGAGGATCTGAAATGCACCAATGAAAGCTATTTGCCAAAATGAAGTTGGCACACGTGACATGGAATGCATCTCCTCTGCCATTTTTCTACGTGTTGCCCATGAGGATTGTGCTGTTACCTTTCTCATTGCTTTCACTTCTCTTCCTAAAGACTTTCTGGTGGTTCCAGCTGGCTTGTAAATCAATTTGGTTTCATGGTGCCGCGTATGCAAGGTAAGAGGTAGTATTTCTTCTGCATCTGGTTTTCTAAGCTCTCGAGGTGTTTTCAGTTTTACAGCTCGGAGTTCCCATCTGTCTCCAAGGGCCCCAACCCCACGTGTGTCTCCTGATTCTCGGACACTCAGTCTGAGAGAGCTGATCTCATAGGAAAGGGATGTAAAAGAATCTCGCAGAAGGGGCGTCCTCCATAGGGAAAGGATTAATCGGCTGTCATGTGACAGATTTTGTCGTACATAGCGCATTTCCCTTACACAGTAGACGTTCGGAAGTGAACTGATTGTGTCCGGTATTGAACTTATAAGTAATTTGATATTGTCTGAAGTTAATGGTATCATGAACTGTGTTATAATCAGAAGCTTGTTGGGTGTGTTTTTATTTTTCTGATCAAGGAGGTGACAGGAGGCTGCCTGTTTGCACAGAGCGGGTTAGGATGGAGGGATGACCAAATATCTCATGAAAGTGATGACCTCTCAGGCTGGGCATGTGACTAGTGCTGACGGCAGATGACAGGATGGGAATGGAAGCTGCTCGGGACCTGCCTGCAGATGCCCCTGCCTGCCTCACTGCTCATCTGTGTTGCTCTTATTTGGTGGGAAGGTCTGAGGAGACTGAGGCTGGGCTAGCTTTTCACCAGAGGGGGATATCAGTGACCTCAGATTATGCTGCTGTGGGCAAAAGTCGAACCTTTGCAGTGGGGAAGATAATGGAGAAGTGAGCCCAAGGGAGTGGAACAGAGTAAAGGCTGAGAGGCGAAAGCTCATGCTCTGGGCCAAACTGTCTGTCATTGTGTCTGCCCCTTGTCCCTACCAGCCGTGACCCTGAACGGGAAACTAACTTGTAATACTTCCGTTTCCTCATCTGTACAATGGGGCGTCAGCTGTATTTTTCTCAAAGATGATTGCCATTGGGAGAACACAGAGGAGAGCGTGTGGGTTGTGTCATCACCCCTGCAGCACCTGCAGTCACAGGAGGGAAGGCCCACAGGGCCAGGCGGATGACAGGTGTGCGCTCTCCCGCACCCTGTGGCCAGTGTGTCCTTCTAGAAATGGCTACATTTCTGCACTGTACATTTTTCCCCTGCTTTGTCAATTGCTCTCTTTATTCTTACCTACAAGGTCATCTGAAACGTCCTGTCTTTTAGCGTAATGTGTCAGAGCCTAAGAAGCAACTCAGATAAAACGAGGAAGGATAAGGGAGGGCAGGCGAGGCCACACGTGTCTTCGGGACCCTTCCCCACATGTCAGTGTCCCCGGATGAATCTTCAGAGAACCTGCTTCTAATTTTAGATGTTTTGCATCTAAAATGTTTCATCTTAGATATTTAGCCTTTGCTCTACAGCCAGATATCTGCTCATTTCCAAAATACATTCATTTGTGACTTATAAAGTATTAGGATCTTTGGTCTTGTTAGAAAAGGCCTTCATTCTTAACCTTGTTTCTTCCTAAGAGCTAGAGGAGAAAAACCTTCATATTACAAGAAAATGGGTCAACTTCAAATTCTTTTCTAGATACTTTTTAAAATATCTTTAGAAATAGATTTAAATATTTTTGCAGTTGGTTTTATTGAACAGATTAAAAGTTTAAGCCACTTTATCTTAAGACACCAGCATATGAGAAATTATATGCACTGAGACATGTGAACTCAGAAACTCTGGCATTGAGAGAAGTGAACTAACTAGGAGACGCTTTTAGTATTTTCACTCTGCACATCGAGAGGCTTGCGGGGTATGTTTGTCACAGCCATCCCATAGGGGAAAGTGGTCTCGGGTCCAGGGGTTTTCGTTGATCCGGTTCCATCTGCATGGGTGTGGTTGGTGTGGGCCAGGAGGTGTGGGCCAGGTGGTACCCCCGCTGGAGCAGCCCCCCAGCCCCTAGCATGGCCTCTTCGAATGGAATAGAGGCTGGAAAAGGAGCCAAGTGCCCCCATTGTCAAGGACAAGCTTGGGACGAGAAGGGAGCTGGGACTGATGGAGGTTCAGACTTCCGAGAGGGTGGGATGGGCGGGCAGGACTGGGCGCTGGCTGCCTCTTCAGTGTCTTCTCTCTCCCTGTTCCTTCAGCACTGTCAGCCTCATTTCTGAAGCGGGGGGCCATGAACAGCAGGCCAGGCCGTCATGAGACGCACAGATGGGGGTGTTTCTCTCTTCCACCTTTTGTCTCATCTCCTCCTCACTTCATCCTGCCTTGTCACCCAGGACTGACTCCCCTTGCCCCCCAGCTTGCAGAGCAGAAGCTGGAGAGGGGAGTTCCAGAAGAACTGGAAGAAAATGAAGCAACTGTATTTCTTCATCCTCTCTGGTCTCTGTTACCACTTACTCTATTTCTTTCTAGGTTGCGTGGGGCTGGGAGTCCAAATGAGGAAGCCATACAAATACTTTGTCCTTTTTACCTTCCCCCTTTCTCCACACTCCCTGCCAGAGGGACCAATGTACACTCAGGCTTTCGGTCCCTGCTGAGGGGTGCGTGTGTGCGTGCGTGTGTGTGTGCGTGCATGCGTGCATGAGTGTGCGTGTGCGTGTGGCATTACTTTGGAGTCGGGCACACTTGGGTTTGAAACTTGGACTCACCACTCACTGGCTGTGTTACTCCACCTTGACAAGCCTCAGTGTCCCCATCTGCAGCATCAGCAGCCAATGGTCCAGATGCCGGTGAGTTTTGTGGGATGAGGACATGTGGAGTGTGGAGCATGGGGTCTGCAAACAGTGACAGTCATCGCTGGTCATCTTTAGTACTCACAGTAAAACTGTTACAGGTAACAGCATCTGAAATCATCTGGGCCTTAGAAGAGAAGAGCGAGAGATTCTAAGTTTGCTATTTCCATGTTATTTCACGTGTGAATCTGCATGGGAGTTTGTTATCTGGGTTAACAGAAATGTTATGCTCTGTTTATTAGGGATAAAGCTGTTACTGCAGCCAAAGCTGGATTAATTAGGCTTGAGCTCATCTTTCATTCTATAATGTCATATGCAGCTGTTGTTTTCCTTGTTTTATAAGACTAACCATGAAGAGGGGAGGCAGACTGCGCCTGTTAAAGATGCAAAACCGAGCGATTTCTCTAGCAGGAAGCTGGGCTTTTGAACAGCCACAGTGACGGTTCTATACATCTTGCACTGGTGTCTGGGGTACTACTGTGTGGCACACGGGCCATGCAGGTGGCACACAGGGCACTCGACATCAGTGCCCAGGACTCGGCCTCAGGAAGCGGGAGGCTCCCTCTGCGTGCAGACAGGGTGGGGACTTGACATGGCGCATGTGCCGTGGGAAGTGGCATCCACAGCTGCGTCATGCGGCTGCGAGGCAGGACAGAGGCGGGTATGAGGCCGCTGGATGAGAACCGAGAAGCCAAAATGAGCTGTTTCACGTGGAGAGGGGAGGCAGAGGCCCGGGAAGTACCTGAACTTGCAAATCTCCTCAGTGGCACCTTTCTATAGGGTGCCTGCAGCTTCGGTCAAGTGGACCCGAAGTTGAGCCAACTTAACCCGAGCGTAAGCCAGTTCTTCCTCATGTGCACCTGCTACGGTACGTGTTGCGATTCGGCAGGTGTGAGTGTTAGGCAGGGCGACTGGCCCCACACAACTGAGACCGCAGTGGACACCATGCAGGGCCTGGCTCACCCCCTTCCCCCGCCAGTGCCCCTAGTTCCCAGCCCCCGCCCTGATGGCCGCCTCCTTCTGTCACGTGGCAGTTGGGACATAAGAGTATGCTCGATGAGTCGTCAGAGCAGTGATTCTCCACTGGGGAGCAATCTCACCCTTCAGGGGATGTTTGTCAAGGTCTGGAGACATTTTTGGTTGTCACAGCTGGGGCCTGAGGGGGTGCTAGCCCCTTCAAGGAAAGAATTATCTCGTCCCAGAGGACAGAACTGTCCACTTTGCACCGGAATTTGCAGTTTATGCCAAGAAAATTGAGAAGGACGGGACAGGCTGAGGACCCGGGTTGGGACAACGTGGCAGCCCATCCTCCAGCCACCAGGACCTGCTTCCCCTTAACGAGACAGTGATTTCTGCGTTGGTCATCTGGCTGATGAGCTGTGTGGCAGTGGCATGAGTGCGACACAGTGATGAGCTGTGGTGCGGGCAAGCCGGCAGGCCAAGGGCGAGCTGCCGCGACCGTGCAGGGTGGCCTGCTTCATTCCCGGGCCTGTGGGAGCGAGCTCATGTGGCCCTCCGCCCCTCTCTGAGCTGAGGTCCTCGTCATCTTCTGTTTTGTGTCGTCAGAGGGTTACTGGCAGGTTTAAGAGCATCCACAGCAGTTCTTCCTTGACTTTGACCGGGTCACACTTGTTTCTGATGAACTTGGTTAGAGCTTCGAAGGCATCGTCCTGGTTTTATAAACGATGGGTTTTCAGGCCGGGCACAGCCTTTCAGGCCCCACAGCGATGCTGCGTGGTTCAGCGTGGGCCTTTCCTAGCCGAAGGGGAGAAAAGAGGGTTTCTGTTGCCTGCCTTTGCTGAAAGCAGACTCTTCGCAAATTCAATCTTTCCCCTCCCCTCCCCTGACGTGGGACTCTGCCTCACCTACCCTCTTGGGGCTCACAGCCAGGAGGCCTGGAGGTGGCGGGGGTGGGGGGCAGCTCTTGTCTTGCTGACTGCAGGAGTCTGACATGGCAGGTCATGGACCAACCACACCTTGCTCGTGGGCAAGTTTGCTGTTTCCCTTCCTTCCGAGCATTGCTTTTCATTTCTTTTTAAGAAATGGATCTTTCTTTTCCCTTTTAAACTTTACTGAGAGAGAGAAAGAGAGAGAGAGAGAGAAAGGAAGAAAAGAAGGCAGGCATTGCATTACCTCAGTGGATTTTCTCTGGGAATACTCGGTCTGGCTACTGGGTCATTCTTTCGCTCCCAAGGCTTTTTATTTCCATGCAGCATATCCTGAGATGCCTTCTTAGGTCCACAGTCTACAGGAACAAAATTTTAGATTTGAGATTACATTTCTCAAGCTTGACTCACACACCCTCTTGAGGGAAGCGATCCTTACAAGTGATACAGTTTTATCGCAAACCATAGGAAACCCTGCTAACAAAATGCAGCATGTCGGAGATGAAGACATAAAGTAACGTGGCTCCCTCTGTTACAACGCTGACCGCACAGGTCTCTACGCTTTCGTCTCAGTCATCTTTGCTCTGCAAGGTTGTCATCTTCTCGAGATGACAGCGGGGACCGTGTTTGTGGCGTGTGAACCCACAGACGCTGTCAGAGGTGTTACTATGCCAGCTCATGGTTTTCGTCAGGTCTGTGACAGAGGTGGGATGAAGCAACGAATGGAAAACAAACACGGGCATGATTGTTAATCGCTGAGAGTAGGTGTGATTCGTGCCATCGTCTCTACTTTCCTACATATATAAAATCTGGGCTAGTATGTTGGTCTGTGAATATTTTAAGAGCAGGTTTTAACTTTTGGTTTCCAGCATTTTTTTATAGTATTGACGTACTTAACGGTTAATTAAATAATCGCTTGTCAGTTGCTTTCTTTATTACTCAGACCTTTAATAAGTAAGTGAAAATATATTCATTTCACCCATAGTTATTGCAGGTTTAATCCAGTTCGGTTTTGAAATTGCTTCCTGTTACACTTCCTTTCCAGAAAGCACGAGGCTGTTCTTGTATTTCAACAGGTGAGCGCACTTCAGAGCTGGGGAATAGTGACCTCAAGGTATTCACTTATCTCGTTTATTCTGTATTCTCACGAAAGTTTGCTGTTAGCTTCGGTTTGTGCAGCATTGAGAGTTCATTTGGGGGCTCTGAGCTGTAGGACTGCAGACACAGCTCTGGTTTTGAACCGAGCACTGTGCGCCTTCTGCCGCAGAGAGCGAGGCACCAGCAGGCGAGCTTCCTGTGCCGTGTGGTTTCCTTTGGCCCGTGCTGGGCGCGGCCCTGGCTCTGTGTTGTAATGCCCACCCTCTCGCAACCTCTCTCCGCATCTTCAAGGTGAAGATCTTGGTTAGATATCCCCTGGTTCCCAGTTCCCAGCAGTGCTCACCTCACCACCACCACTAGAAACGCAGAGGACTGCCTCACAGTTGTTATCAGTGATGTCTGTGACCTCACTGGGTGCTGATGACAAAATTATATCCGCATTTCTCAATGGCTGTGAGTCATCTTTGAACAGAACCAAATCCAGAAAAAAAAACCATCCAACCCAAATGAACAGCAAGTTAACACAAAGACATTCTACATTTGATCTTAGCGTTTAGTCTACTGCCTGGTTATTAACCCTTATAATGAATCCCAGGCTGTAAAGTGTGGTGTCTGTCCATGTAAAGGACTTGCAAGCCTCAAGCGCTGTGTCCTGACTGACCCCTACCCTTTCCCCGTCGTCATCCAGCGCCCCTCTGGCCGGGCAGGTGGAGTACATCCGGCCTGAGTAGCCCCATCGTCTTACAGAAGGAAACGTGAAATGGGCCACTGTCCTATAATCAAATCCTGCCTTCAACTCGAGATGTCCTTTCTCTCATCAATGTAACTCTCTTCCTCTTAGGACAGCAGGAAGCCACTGTGGGGTCATTTGGGCGCCCCCTAAGGTCTCTCCAAATATAACTGCAGATCCTAGAAAACAACCTGCCTTTGTTAGCTAAGTGACGCGGAACCTCGGTGCGTTACGAGCTCCGGTGCCCACACTCCAGGAACATGTCCTCCCATCTCCCAGCGCTGGACGGTCAGCGTCAGACATCGTTTTCTCCGACATTGTCCAACACCAACCCACAAGAGCCCCTCACCTGCTACGTCTGACCTGTGGGCCTGAAAAGCAGAGCCCTTTGCAGTGAGGGGGGTTAAGTTTTAACTCTAGAATCAACGTCTTTTAGGAAAGGCCTCAGACGTTTCTGGGGGTGGGAGGTGGGTCTCAGCCTCGTAAATGTCCAGAAAGCATGGAATTGTGTGCTACTATTTTGTCCATGGCTAACCGCTGACATTTTACCATGAGATGATTTTTCTGCCTTCTAAAATTCAACCTGGAACTCTCAGTCTGCACTCTGAATTTGCATTCTGCCAGACTCCCGACCCCAGTGTTGGGGTTATCTTCCTTTCTGTGTGCCACGCGGCTCTCAGAATTCGTGTGTGTACAGTGAAACCATCCTCACCCAACCGCCTCACCCGTCATCCACTTACAACTGATTTCTGCCAATTAAGGGCATTACTGCCGACTCCATAACGCAAGCTCGAAATTGGCACCCTAACTCCCTGCCCCCACACCCCGCACCCAGTGCACAGCAGATTCTGGATTTAAGATAATGTTGGAAAGAACAGTGGCTGGTGCTTGGCGAGGTCACAGATTAACAGCCGCCCCTCAGAAACGTTCATCACAAGTATCCTCCTGCTCGTCCCGTCCTCTGCCTCCCACTGTCACGCCTATGTTCTGGCCTTCACCAGAGTCCTGTTGCTGGAAGGAACTCATGCAGATGGTCCCCTGCTCCCCCACTGACTGCTTGATTGTTTTCCCACTCAGTGGCTTCTGTGGGAGCTGGGCACCTTGAGGACGGCCACCTTGAGGACAGGCCCCTATGTCCCGGTGTGGACCTCCATGCTGGTCCTCCGGCACACTGCCTGCTGTCTCCCCTTTGCGGTCCATGCTCCGTCAGGACGGACGCCATGGGGCATTCCAACACATTGCGTCCTTTTCTGCACACGTGACTTTGCACGTGCCATTCTCACTTCTCAGATGGCCTTGCCCCTTTGTTCTTGATAAGTTCCAGGTTGTCCTTCAGCATCCGCCTGTTTCCGTCTGCTCGGAAAAGCCCTCCCTGATCCCTGCTTGCACGCTAGGCTCCCACACTTCCTCAGACACAGTTGTGTCTCTGATCTCGCTGTATTTAGTTATCCACTTATATGTCGGACCCTCCTACAGACCCCAAGCTGGAAGGTGAGATTCAGATCTTACCATTTTTTCATCTACAATAGCTCATAAATGCCTTGTGCATAGCAACACACAGTGGATCCTTAATCTCTTTACATGAGTGGATCTCTGAAACTAGTAAAGGATAAAATAGTATTTGTGAAAAGTAATCCCAAGCTGTGCTTCTCTCTGACTATGAACATCTTTCTCAGCAATTGTGTTTAAATTTCTATTTTGTTTTGGGTAACCCTGTAGAAAAGCAGAGCCACGAAACCAGTATATGACCTTGTTGCTTTTTGTGCTGGCATCAGTGCTGACACGCTTTGGGAACTTGCAATTGTGGGTCATTTCCATCTTGGAAGTAGATTAGGCCGGTGTCATCCCCAACTTCGGTGATGACAGTAGTTATGTTTACGATGTTTTAATTTGGGATTCTAAGTTTCATCATCCCCACCCATTTTCAGGCTCCTAGTGTTCCTGTGTCTTGGAAGCATATTTCAAATTTCCAGGGCTGTTTCTTTGCACTTCTCAGAAGAACAAGCCATGAGCGAGAACAGACAGCATAAGGAACTCTCTGGAGAGATGTGAGCCCTCATCCAAATTGACAAATGAGTGTGTTTCTTGAGAGGCTGCCATTGACACAGTTAGTAACGAACCACATCTCTGAGCTAGAGAAAAATAACAGGATGCATTTTTAATCCAAGAGGGCGAAGACCTTGGCTTGCGGGAGTGGCTCTGTCATCAGAGATCACCCCAAGCCTGTCAGAACTCCTGACAGCTGTCTGCACTGGGAAACCAGGCTGAGGAGGTAAGGTGAGGGCGGGGCCGAAGAGACAGTGTTAGCCAGGTTTCTTCATTTCGGCAAAAGCTGTTAGCATTATTTTTAAAATCAGTCCATTTCAATAGCAACCTGCTTGTGCCGTGAAAATGCCCAAGAGATGGTAAGAAAGAATTGAATATAAGTAAGTTTTAGTGATGCAAATCCTAGCTATTTCTAGGCCAGGAGCCAACAAACTAAACACATCGTAATCGGTCTAAGTACTTTTATTCACTCACTCACTCATTCACTCACTCACTTATTTATTTATTTATTTATTTATTTATTTATTTATTTATTTATTTATCTATCTATTTATTTATTTATTTTGCTATCTTCTTATTTATTTTATGTGTTTTATGAATTATAAAAGCAATATTCAGGAAGTTAAAAATATGTGCCCTGCAGAAAGTTAAAAAATACAGAACTGACAAGCAAGAAAAAAAGCATCCCAATGAGGCTGTTACCCTAAGAGAACCATTGTCAACATCTTGCTCTTTGCCCTAGAGAGTTTTCTGCAAACACATATTTCTAAAGTTCTTATTATGAAAATTTTATTACGCATGAGAGGATAAATTTTGCAGGAGTTCTCGTATGCTCACAATCTATATTCACAGCTCATCAAAGATTTGCCACCATGGGTCCTTCCATCGCATTTTGTCCTTGCCCTTTTTTGAAGTATCTACTACTTTAAAGAAGAAGGGGAACCCCGATATTCTGAGGACCATGTGTGGGGGGGACAAGCATTTGCCTGCCAATTGCACATGCCCTCTCCTCCCTTTTTTTTTAGAAGCAGAAAGCATGGGTTTACACTTAGCATTACATCGTACTTTGGGGATAAATAGCCTTAAAGCTCAAGTCTATCACAGGCTAGATGGGTATTGATTTTTCCTCTTAAATCAATGTTTCCCTAGAGCAGAGTTTTATTTATTCATAAAGCTGGAATGATGTCTGACAGGAGTTACAGGCATAAACTCCATGGCATGGGGCTTCTGTGAGACACAGAGACGGGCGTTCTGAGGCCAGTGGGGAAGAGACCCCGTGAGCTGGAGGATGCACATTTGCTGTGCTTGCTTCCGAGAGGAACAGGCCAAGTGCGCAGAGGGGTGCCCTCCAGCCCCCTGCTTTGCGAGCCATTCTTCAAACAGACCTACATGAGGTAGAACACAAGTTGGAACCTCAGGCTGGACAGAGGCAAAGCTTCAAGGGTGACAGCAAACCTGTCAGCTCCCTCCCGAAACACACACTGGCCCAGTTGACTGGAGCCGGTAGTTTTGCCTCGTAATGCAGAGCGTGCAGAGCGCGGGCTTTTCTACCCAAGGGGTGTGTTCACTTTGGGGTGCCTCTTTCACTCTGGGGTACTTTGTGGTGTATTAAAGTAGATATGACAGCCCTCTGGGCAGCTAGGCTGTGTAAATCTAAAAGTATGCATTTTTTGTTGATATGTCTTTATGTGTTTTCTATTTTATTTTTAAATAAGTTACTTTTTAAATTAAGAGATTAAGTATATTTATATTAACATAAATTACTACTAGTTATGACCCTAAATCTGTTTTTATAAGTAAAGTTTTATTGGCACATGGGCGCACTATGCATCCTGCAGCTATTGCTCATGGCAGCTACTGGCTACGATGCTGAAACGGTTTGCAGTGATAGATCATATGGCCCTCAAAGCCCAAAGCATTTGCTCTCTGGCATGTTTCAGAAGATGTTTGCATTGCCCTCACCTTGCTCACCGAGTCCAGCCTTTCTCCTGAGATCCTTAAATTCAGCCGCGTAGCACACGTCTTTACCTCCACGCCCACATCCTCCTTAAAATCAGCCTTTAACAAACCAAGTTATTCCCATGTTCACTGCCCACCCTCTTCAATTTCTGCTTCTGAGTTTCCTGCCCTGTTAATGGCACTTATATTACTCATGTGGTTCATCAGCCATCCAAAACGCGTGAACACCTGGAGGAGCACAGGTAATCTAGGCCTTTAAGTAAACAATGCTCATCACTCTCGTATTCTCAGGCCTCACTGCAGTTAGGCCAGAAATTCCTTTTACAGCCCCTTAGAAATGGCCATAAATCATATTCAATGAGAAGTAACTCTTGGTATGTCTCCATCAGATAGTCCCTGGAGCGATGGGTCCCTACCTTAGCTTTAGGTAACTGCCTCGGGAATGCTAGGAAATCCGCATATTGTCAAAACTGTACTTTGGTTATCTGAATACACTGAAGAGAGAACGACAGTTTGATTTATTGGGTTGCCACTTCTCAACTATTTATTACCAATGTTTTAAAATTAAATATCTGTTCTCTATGCACGGCCTAATTGGCTGGGAGAGGGAGAGTTAAAACTCTAACATGAGATCACCATTTTTTTCTGGTTTATCCAACAAATGTTTTCAGATAGCAAATGCATTTCCATCTTCATCAGTATTACTTGCATATTATTTTAAAGCTCATGATATTATTAGCTCTGAATTCTTTCTTATGAATTTAAAATTATGCTATAATAACTGATGATGATCATAGAAGAGCATAGTAAAAATAAGTAAACTTTGAAATACAAAAGGATTAGTGGGGATAATAAGATACTCAGTGTCTTGGAGCATTTTCAATCTTGGCATTTATTTTATCCAGTAAATATTTTCATAGTACTTCAATTTCATTTTTTTCATCTGAAAAGTTATGCAGGAGCAGCTTTTGTTTTCAAGAGCAACAGAGATGTTTATAGGATTTAAGTCAAAAACAGAGGACATAAATTAATTCTAATCCTCTGAGCAAACATTAGCCTTTGCGTAATATAAGGATTTGGGCTTGTTCACACACAGTAATCCTGAGAATAATAGTTCCCCATGCTCAACAGTGTTCTTAAAGATTAATATTTTTCCTTGGTTAATGATTATGTAATATGTTAATAAGCTTCTCCAAATACTTCCTGAGATTCTAATTATCTGTAGACTTTCAAAGCTATATTTTGATCAGACATGTAAAGAAGCAATGTAGATCAATTACTGTCAAATTAAGGATGATTTTGCTCTCTGATTTAGAGAAAAATACCACCCACCATCAGACTTCAGAAGAGCTGAAATATTTAAAGCGGGAAAAAAAGTAAATGGTTAAGGATGTTAAGCTTAAAAAAAATTCCATTGTCTCGGTGTCCTGTTGGTAGACTGGCCTCTCATAGTGGAGACAGCTGCTGCTCTCAGTGTCTCACTGTTCCAGCTGCTGGGGGTGGAGCTGACCCCTCAGACACCACCCACGCCAGAGGGCAGCACGGGAAGTCTCACTGCCAGGTCCCTCATGAAAGGTACCTTCAAGTCTCCAGTGAATAGATTTCTGCAGGTCGGCAGTCTTAGCTAGTGATCTTTTTCTAAGAACTCAGCAGTTTGGGGCAGAACAGAGTGACAGCAACTTCTATTAGATGGGGAGCTGCAGCCTTAGATGAGTGCCCAACTCCTCTGCAATTTTAAATGGGGACAGTCACCCCTCCTTTACTAAAGGCGGAAGGGGCAGGATAATATCTGCAAAGAGCCAGGCAGGTGATAGATGCTTGTGAAATTGTGGTGGATGTGGTTATCGATAAGTGATAGTAAATAATAATAATCGCCACCGTATTCGAGGCATTATGCTCATTAATTATACGCTCTCCATTAGGTTTTCTGAGATCATCCTTGTCACTCACAGGTGTTGCCGTTAGCCACATGCAGAAAGCGTGATCTCAAGCTCGTTAAATAAATGGCTCTTCTCCAGAATGCCGTATTTTCTATCATATGAGATCGTGACTGGTGTCACTATGGCAATAGTTATCATGCAAATATTCTTACACGCTTTTTAAAAAATGAAAATTTGAAAAAAACTTGCCTCGACGATGAGGATGTGACTAAGCATATAAAAGTACATAATATTTCATCTGTTTTGAAACAAGGAAATATTTATTTGACATAACCACTGAAAATGGTACATAAATGGTATTTCTTTACATAAACGGCAACTTTGTAAACATTTCTATAAAATTAAAGATCAGAGGAAACTTCAGGCTATCATCAATAGGGTTTTTAGTGTTCATTGGTTTCTCTGTTTTCCAGAGTTTTTTATAAGAATTGTTGTGACCTATTTGTCTTAAGAATGTAGTGACATTCATTTTCTCATCATAAGAGCGTGCATTGAGTGATGGTGACGACAGGCTTAAAGATAAGCTTTTGGGATGAACTTCTTTTGTAAATTTGGCCTCATCTGCCGTTTGTTTGTTTGTTTGTTTGTTTGTTTGTTGCTGGGTTGCCAAAATCTTGTGTAGTGCAATACACTGAAGAAGGGAAATTTAGACTTTTAATTAATCCACAAATAGAGACCTGCATAAATATATATATCATTCTGTGTTTGTGGCACTTTGGGGCCGGTGGTTTTAAAAAGCTTGAGTGGTTTTTAAAGGGCTCCTGTCAGTGATCTGTATAAATGAGGTTCCTCTGTGTTCTCATTGTCCTGTCTCCTCTTACTCCATCTGCCGGGAGCTCTAACTGGCAGTGGTCACTGTGCATAAGGGAGCGCTGCCCTCGGGCCTGCGATGACATGATGACACGAGTCAGTGATGGAGCTGAGGTCGCTGTCCCCACCCCCGCATGTGGAATAGCAGACAGCAGATGCAGTTTGTGGGTCAGCCCAGCCCTGCGCCACAGAAGCAATAGTGCCACGTTTATGGCGAGGTTTGTAAATGCGTGCCTGGGCTTCGTCCCAAGGAAAGCGAGTACAGGACACGTACTGAGTCACCGTGTCGTGGAGACAGAGCAGCTCAAGGGGACGCCACGGGACGTGCTCTGGCGCTGGTCCCTTCATGGTCCACTCCAGGGGACGGTCTCTCTTGGAGGTGTCAGATCGGAGGGTTGTGCTTCGTGTGCGCTGCGCACGGGTCCCACCTGCTCCATCGGCAGACGTGCAAGGCCAGCGCCATGGTGACAACTCCCCATGATGACACACGCATCTGCTCTTCTCCTTCCTCACCTCACAGCGTCCCCCGCATCACATTTGCATAGCTGCCCGTCCCTTTTCCTGCCTGGGAGGAAGCCCGCGTAAGTCCCAGCATGTGGACGGCTCAGAATCAGTCTTCCCAGTGCAGGCCCAGCCACAGTCGTCTCTCTCCGTGGGACACTCCGCGACAACTGCACTCAGGATGGGGAAACCACATGTTAATCCCGTGGCCTTAGAACCGCAGGACGGTGCCGGGGCCTTGGGTCTCTGGGATTGCAGATGCACAAGACCCAGAGTGGAGGTGCAAAGCGAGGTTTCCCCAGCAACGCTGTCATCACTATCCTGTGACATCTAAATTGAAGCCTGTTTCCTTAGATAAATCCTGTCGTTTGGGTGTGTGCCTGAGGTCACCCAACTGCCTGCCAGGATCAGAGTCTCACTTATCTGATAGAAGATTAAAGGCTTTGTTGAAAAATGCCAAAGGATATTTTTTAATTTGGAGTCTCAATTTTAATTGAAACACTGCCATTCTAATTTGAGCGTTGAAGAGTAACAATGAAACACATTTTAATGTCTCAAGTAAATGGTTAAGCTGTATTACTTTTAAGGCACTTCTGCAGAAAAAAATAATTGCAAACATTTTTTTTCATATATAAAATAAAAAAGGTATGTTAAACGTGCCACATGCAAGTTGATGGTAGGTTCT
Organism: Macroglossus sobrinus; assembly: GCA_004027375.1. Classification (NCBI taxonomy): domain Eukaryota; kingdom Metazoa; phylum Chordata; class Mammalia; order Chiroptera; family Pteropodidae; genus Macroglossus; species Macroglossus sobrinus. The sequence continues at coordinate 1,121,382 of PVKZ01000166.1, read as the reverse complement.
GTGTGAAATAGGACAACCAGAGGGAAAGACCAGGAGATCAGGGACCATCTCTGTCCCCAGCCCAAATACGTTGTGTAATAGGTGCTCAATAACTGTTCATTGGATCTCCAGACAAGTGATAGCTGCCAGGAGTCAGCAGTCTGCTCTGAGTAGCAGCCCTGCCAGTGTCCACAAATATTGCCACCCCTCTCTGAGCCTTGGTTTTCCCATTGATGCAGTGGGTATGACAATATTTGCTCTGCCGTTTTAGTGGAGGACTGTGAGAGTCAAAGGAAAAATGGGTGACACATCCTTGAAAACCGGGCGGGGCTTTGCAGAAGTAGTCACTAGCCGACTGTTTGTTCACACCATATGTGTCTTACATTACCGTCCACTCATCATTCAGTAAATGCATATTTAAGTGACAGAAGATAGTGTGCTGAAAATAAAATGAAAGAAAAATTTGTGGTTTACCACATTGCCTCTAAAAGTTTTGGAAACATTGTTTATTTTGACATTATTGTAACCTTTTCTGTTATTTAATTTACTTTTTTTTTTCATGGGTGGACACTCAAAAACATATACTTACACAACATGCGAAACTCTTTATATAAGTGTGAGCAAAGGATAAGGTGGCATATAACGTGAAGGTTTAAGGTGTTGTGAGTAAAAGTGTAGCGTATGACAGATTGTCATCACTGCTTCAGAAATGGGATATGGATATATATCACATGAAATTCGCTCTTAGATACACTGTAAGTGTAACGACAGGGTATTGTCGAAATGAGATCTTGTGGGGTTTGATGAAGAAAATCAGTCAGCATGTGCCTTATTTTTTATTCTTTCTCCTTGCTTAATATGCAATTAAATTAACTCTGCAGGATCACAGGGCATAGCATATATTAATTTTATACGCACCCTGCCTCTTTTAACTGTGTGTTAACACTGCCGATGAGTGATGTCACGAATGCACTGACCGAGTCAGAACCAGTAGCTGGTCTCACAAGGATGGAAGCCTTAGATTTTGTTTCAGTTTTAATCCCCTCTCTCTATCCTTGATTAGATGATGTATTCAAGACCAAACCTGTCGAGTTTATGTTTGCTATACGTTGAGCATTGCAGTGCAGCACTGGATGGTGAAAACTTAGCAGGCAAGATCCAACATTATGCCGAGGCCAGGGAGGCGAGACACAACCTCACATGGCTTTCAAAGGTCGCCTGATCAGCATGTGTGTGCTCACATACATGAGCGATGCTGGAGTCTGGTGAAAACCATAATCACGATACCCCTCTGGCCTTTCCAAGTTCTGAAAAAAAAATTAAGGGAGAGGATGGAAGAGTTGTCGGGTAAGGCTCACACTTATTACTAGAAATGGCCAGGTCGGCCCCCGGGCCTTGTTTGTTCTCCTGCTCTGGAGCCCCAGGGTTAAGCACAGCCCACGCTGGCTGGGATGGACCCGGCCGTGGGCCCAAAGGATCTGCTCAAGTTACAGAGGGTTGGAGCGAACATCCCACCCCACCAAGGAAAGCAGCAGGGAGCTGAGCCCTGGAAGCCAGGTCACACACCCTCACGTCACTCCCCTCTCCCCTAGAGTGGAGTCCACAAAGAGGGGAGAAGCCAGAGGTCGCCTCCGATCTGTGTGGGGATAAAGGGTTTCGCCCCAGCGTAGGCCAAGCGAGGCCACCTTAGCTGTCACATGAACGGGGCAGAACCTAAGGACGGAAGGCAAAGTAAGCCCTACAGGGAAGGGCCCTGAGGACTCAGAGCGAGGTGGTCGGGAGAGGGGAGGGCGGGCTGGGTGTGTGTGGAGAGGGCGCGAGGCTGGCGGACCAGGTTTCAGAGGGCTGGAAAGTCCCTGCCATGCTCCGTCCTTGCCCAGGGTGCTCTTAGAGGTGGCGTCTCCAGCACTCTCTGCGACTGGGTGACAGAGCTGGTTTCTTCCTGACCGCACCCTCACACGTCGACCTCTGAGAGCGTTGCTCTGTGTATTCATGTGGTTCCCTCTGTAATTTACCTTGGCTAATTATGTCTCATTATAGGCTTTCCAGCCATATATCAAACTTGATGAGGAATCATCAGATTTCAATAGTCAAGAGTCTGTAATTTTTGGAGCGTGTGACCAATGTAAGGATATGTTGCAGAGATTATTTCTCCCTTTTCATAACAGAAATCTTGTTTGTGGCTACTTTAAAGACTATCTCTAAAAAAGATTCAGATTATCTTCAGAACTGGTGTTTGTACTCTGTGTCATCTGGGTGGACCCGGCGGTCACTGCCCACTCAGTTATGCTCAGATATATTCAGTAACCGATAGCCCACTGATTTCGAAGGCTTCCTCTGTTGTTTAAGTGGTCGTAGTATATGGTTCTCCAGAACAAGGTCCTTAGAAATGGAGCGAACAGTGACCATCAGTTATGGAATGGTTTACTGCACACATTAAATCGTGGTGCTCCAAAACGATGGTACTGAAAAGGAAAACAATCTCTAAAGCACAGTGAGACTCGTAGCTGGGTGTATCCTGTACCCTGTAAAGCAGATGTCAACTCTTTGCTGAGTGTATTGGGTGTGACGTGGTGAGAGAGAGAAAGCCCACCAGCTACCCCTCCCCCATTGTCAAGGAGTTTGAAATCGCAGTGGGGAGAGGTGATGAGCACTGGCATGGTGGGTGGTCAATACAAACGGACTCGAGTACTCACCAGGCCGTCTGGCCACAGTCGTGTCTGCCTCAGCCATGCGGGAGGCTTTTTGAACACGTCGGCAGATGTTAGAGGTGCTGCATCCCTTTGCCTGACACATGCTACTCTCTTGAATCACAAGGTCGTTGATTCACCATATAACTGACACCTCCTCCACTGGCTAAAACTGTACAGATTTTCAGAATCCCCTTCTCAACTCTCATTTATCATTTTATCTCAGTTCCGTCCTAACTCGCACAGTTTTTGACCTAAGCATGTCTCTCATGTGGCACAGAGAGAAAGAAAGAAGAATCGGATGCTTTGCAACAAGAGTCCTGGGACCCGTGCATGCCGCTGTGCAGGCAGCAGGGCGGACGTGGTGTGAACCGTCCCGGCGCCGGTCACGTCTTCTTTAGGATGCTGTCATCATGACAGGATACGGTTTAGTTTTTGTCTGTTTCTTCTTTCACAAGTGCAGAAGGTTTCTTTCGTATCTGGGCGTGTGTGTTTGGCAATAGCGATTCTTGTGTGGGGACCGGATTGGTCTAAATGAACCTTATGTTTTAAACGGCTTTATTGAGTTGTAACTCACACATCACGCAGGTCACGCGGTTGACGTGTACAGGTCAGTAGCTTTCAGTATCCACAGGGTTCTGTAATCACCATCACTGTCAACTTCAGAACAGTCCGATCACTCTAAAAGTAATAGAGTTACAAGAATCGCCCCTTGCCTGTCACCACCCCCCACCTACCTTCTGTCTCTGATGAGCCCCTCCGATGAAGGAGGTGGCCTGTGGACGTCAGGGCTGAAGGGTACACAAACACTGCCCTCTGATGCCTGGGGCCATTAGACTTTAGTGTCTGGCAGGAAAGTCTGAAGCTTCTCAGTGCAACTGGTCAGAAGAAAGAATGTCTCCAAAAAGAATAACGAGCCGGAAGTAGCCGCTCTCCAGTGTGGAAAGCATTCCTCAGGCCCTGTGGCTCGTGTTTGTGGCCACGTGCAGTCACCCCGACCTACCAGGCCCCTCCGCCTCACGCAGGAGAGACGGTAATGGGCGAGTCCACGACGAGCTGCGTGGCGTTCGCGGCCCTGCATCCCACTCTCCTGGCACCCCCGTGTGGAGTATTCCACGTGCAAGGACCTTGCTGGGATGCATTGAATGGCTCCTGTCTCAGGGGCTCGTGGCACAGAAGACAGGGACGTGTATCAACAAGCAGGTGCAGAATGTCAAATACGGCATGTGCAGCACAGAGGGGGCTTGCGAAGGTGGCCCCCACACCTGGGGAGGCTGGAGCGAAAGGGGCATGTCAGAAGGAGCCACTGAAGGAGGTGACGCAGAGATCGGCTAAGGCGCAGTAGTTGGGGAGGTTGGTGGACAGAGAGGGGACTCATGAGGAGACCAGGGTGTTCAAAGGCAAGGAGGTAGAAGGCGTCTGAGCGTGTATGGACATGAGTCAATAGACAGTGGCGGGTTGGTAGAATGGGCATGACGGAGGGCAGCGGGTCACTGTGTGACAGGTGCCGTCGTGACTGTATTCATTTCCTGTGGCCGCTGTTACGAAGTACCAAACTGGTGGCTCAGAGCAACGGAAATGGATCGTCCCACCCTTTTGAAAGCTGGAATTCCAAGGCAGGGTGTCGGCAGTGCATGTGCCCTCTGAGACCTGCCTTGCCTGCTCCAGTTCTGGTGGCCCCGGATGTCTCTTGACAGCAGAGATGTTTACACAAGAGTAATCCCTGTAACGTTGTTTCTAACTGAGGAAAACCACAAACGATCTAAGTATCCATTGGCATCAAAATGCCCAAAGATAGTGCACCCATGCGATTGTGTGCTCTGCAGTCATTTAAAGGAATGAGATCATGGGTACTGGCACGCACAGTTCTGTAGGATATGAGGACAATGAAACCATGGACCTGTGCTTAGTGTACGGCACACAATAAGGAAAGAGAAGAATGCCTTTAGGGTTTTCTATCTTTTCAGACCGTTTTTGAAGCATTGTAGTCAACTCTAACTGTGCTTACTATGGGGAAGAAAGTGGAATTGGAGCAGCAGGGTGAAAAGGAACCTTTTCTGTGAACTTTCTTCAGTAGGCATGTATTACAGCAAAACGGGAAATTTGTTGTAACAAACATTTAGTGAGGTGGAACCCACATAACGTAGCCACCGGCTGAATGTGGTGAAAGCGGGATGGAGAGGAAAGGCAGACCGGGGTGGGTGAGAGGCAGCAACACGAAGTCAGAACACTGAGAAGCAAAAGGGCGACCCTTTAAACAGGGGGCTATATTTTTAATAAAGCAAATCAGCAAAATTAGACAGAAGGTATGTGTCTTACAATAAAGAGATCTAGGGGTTTTTGTCTGAGAAACAGGATTTATGCATCTTCAACTACAACTAGCAAAGCCCTTCAGCATGAGGATGGAGAAACAGCACAGTGAGATGAGTCAGTCACAAAAAATTAGTGCCATCCCAGAACTGCTTCTGCTGAAGAGTATACAAAGCCACCAATAACTTATCTTAGATGCAAACAAAATAAGAAACACTGTCAGGGCTAGGAACATATCTATGGAATGGGAGGGAAAATTCTTTCCCGTTTAACTTCTTTATTCCTCTTCTTTTCCCTTCTCTCTTTGACCTTTCTTTCTCTCTTGCCTCCCTCACGTGCTCACACACACACACACACTCCTGTGACACAAATCTGCCAGCCTGAAAATAAAAACTGTAAAGCAGAAGGCAATGACATCCAAATCAGATAAGCACCTTCAAATGATGACGAGGGAAGTTTCTCTGCCAAAGGCACTATGTGAAAGTTTCGTGGCCTACTAATCATCAAAAATGTGATTCCGGTAAGATTAACATAGCAGAAAGCCTGAGAAAGAAGTGATCATAGTATTTCCAACATCACTATTTATTTGCCTCGTGTTTCACTGTTGAACAAAATGCTTCCACACACGCTTTCTCACCTGAGCCTCAGATCGATCCCTCGCAGGAGGCGATACTGCCTTCTCTTTACAAAGCAGGACACTGCGTCCCAGACATGAGCGAGGGAGGTGGAGTCAAATCTCAGAGATGATTCTGCTGGCTCCTTGGTGCCTTTTTCTGCCAACACTCTGATGTCTGCCTGGCTGTAGCAAAATATCCTCGGTACGACAGTGATTCCTCTCCCAGAATAAACCTTTCAGAATTTTCCTTCAAAAACTTGCGTCAGCTGTCCTAACTTTGAAGAATCACAGAAGTTAGCAAAATCTGTTGATCCACGTTATTTGCTGAATGAACCGGTCATTTGGACAATGACAAAAGATTAGGTAAATAAAAGGGTTAGTGTGGGCGGGCAGCAGCAATCGCTTACAAAATAAAAATGCAGAATTAGATTTCAGAAATAATTATTATGTTCTCATTCACGATGCTCATATTTTTAGGATGCTGACTGTATGGGATACTACAGTAAGCTGTGACCATAGAAACGGGATTCTGATCCCCGCCAGGCTCTAAGGGACTCCCTGGTCCCAAGGTTATGAATATTGGTTATGCTCATTCGTGGAAAGGAAGAGCTATTGATTATTTCACTAATTCATAGCACACAAACCCTTGCTTCTCCATCAGAAGGAAGAAAGCAGAGAAACTGTCACTAAATTAACTACCTCCCTCTGAGAAGTACAGTAAGGAAGTCGTTCACTGACATACCTTCACTTTCTATAAGTTTCCAGACATAACACTACATAACATCAACCCTCACCCACAGAGTCATCTAAAAGCTAAAGTATGAATGTGGGAGTGGGGTGATAAATTAGCACTGGAGTTCCCCGGCTTCTCCAGGATAGTTACCATGGCAACACCTGTTGATGGCAGACAAAAAAATGTAGTTCTGTCTCAAGGAAGCAGCTCCTGTGTTTCTCGTTCCTCTCTCTCGCCATGAGAATCAGGGCGTTTTTGTTCCTTCTCTCTGGGCTTATGGGGCGTTGCCAGTTTCCTCCATGAGGGCAGATGGACGTGGACGCTGCCCTCAGCTGTTCCCCTTCTGCCTGCTGAGATGCCACCACGTCATTCCCCAGAGCATTTGTCATCTGATGGATCTTACCAGCTATGATAAAAAGCAGTGCCTTTGTCCAGGAGAGTCCTGACTATTTAAAGACTGGTCTTTTCTTTCCTTTTCTCCCTCAGTTCCTCTCCCCTTCCCCTCCCCTCCTTAATCAATTAGGCGGCTGACGTTACAGACCGTATTCTCTTAATAACGTGGAACGCTGCCAGGACAATACCCAGGGCCTAAATGCATCTCTTCTGCTGACCACACACTGCTGCCTGAGGCCAGCGCGGGCAGCCCTGCAGCCCGTACAAATGGGGGAGGGCCCCTTCTCTCGCCAAGCTCCTCAGTGGCTGGAAACATCACAGGAAGTAGATTTCTATACATTTTTGGATCTCACAGGCATATGTGGGCAGCCTGCAAGCTAGTGTCACACCCCATGCCAGCCTTGGTTTCCTGGGCAAGGGGAGACTTCTTGCCTGCCCACCCCACCCCACACGGGCACACCATCAACACAAGTTCTGGAAAGGCACAGTGATCAACAGCCCTCCAGCTCCACCACCCCTTGGGTGATCCAAAGACTGGATAAAACAAGTTATTCCTCTTCAGCAAATGTCCGAAGGCCAACCTGAGGCTCTGTGATAGAAAAGGCAGGTAGCTATAAAGGGCACTGAAGTGGCCATCCAAAACACCACTTACCAGGCACATAGAGTGGAAGGGACTGGAGTAATATTTACTTTTTCTCTTTTTAGTAAGGAAATAACATTGAAAGGTGAATAAGGAAATGAATGAATGAATGAATGACCTCTTTGGTTGCCTTGGTTATTATTCCATGTTTATTTACATTGCCTAAAACAGGATGTTTTAAAACATTTCTCTTACTACCCGTTTATAAACTAGTAATTAGAGGAGTTAATTTATATATTTTTCTGTTCACGAAAGCAATGTTTTCGTACTGAAGCAAATCTTTATAATGTGTTTATGCTCCCTTGCTTTTTGTCCGGATGTCTGAGAAGCTTGCAACTTTCTTAAAATACATTAAATTTGCATGTTGTAAACTATTCTTTTCCAATACAAAAGGTTTTTTCCCTGTCGAGTGCTTCAGTCATTTTGATTCTTTCTTTGTTAATATTGAAACTATAAAGAATTCAAGTGCAAGCATTGCTTGGGATGTGGACTTACAGAAAAGGCTTCCCAGAACTAGTGTTGTTTTAAGCCTCTTTCCAGGTCACATATTTACAGAAAGAAGATCTTTACTAATAAATGTCATTTGTTATAACTCAGCAGATGTATTATAGCATTTGTTATAACTCAGCATCTGTCTTTACCTGGGTTCTGAAGAGCGTAGATGGTATAAGCATACAAGTTTAAGGGTTGGTACCATTGCCTCTCAAGAATTCGAGAAAAACATCTTCTTTTTGGAAAGGGGACTTTTTTCATTCAACTGCATTCTTCTGAGGATTTTCAGAAGAAATTATAGTCCCAGTGTCATCATCTTTTGGATGCTTAAAATTTTATTTATTTATTTATTTATTTTTAGCTTTCATTTTATCTTTGTAGTTGCCTCTCCTTAGTACCTCTGAGAACTATTCTCTCTTACCTCTTCCGTTTTCCCATTCTCAATAAGGAAAATAAAACCCCAGAAAACATTCCTTTCTCAATGGACTGTCGCTTCGCGTACATCAGGGCTGGCAGCTGTCAGAGTGTGTGAAAACGAAGAGGAGGCAGCGGATGGCATGAAGAAGAGAACTGTTAACACAGGCGATCCCGGGAAGGCTGGAAGTGTGAGCAACAGCCGCTGGGGGTGGGAACGATGAGAGTCACAGCTGGGAGAACCAGCAAGAAAAGACAGCTGGGAAATGTGAGGGAGCTCATCAGGGAGAGAAGTGCAGCCTAGGGCCGGGGATGCCAGGAGGAGGACAGTCCTCAGTTATGTTTTCCGTGTCACCCTGTGCGTCGTAGTCCATACACCCTGTCTCGGCCAACCCTTTCATTGCGGTAGCAGTGGGCATATCTAGTATTATTTTCTTGCAAGAAATTTTAATGGAAGGAAGTGTCCATGCTTTGAGGTGTATCTCTGTTCTATTCACATTTAATTAAACCCATCACAGAATTCAGAGGGATTAATAAGAAATCGCATGCTTTTGTTTAGAGGTCTGACTTTTTTTTTAACCTTAAGGGTATCAAACTGCTGACAATTATCATTTGGACAAATAGGGGTGTGTATAATGAATTGGGTTAGTGACTGGCTTGGTAAGTATTTTCCAGAAGGAACTGATTGATATATTACTCTCTTCCTGTAGGGAAGTTTCTGGCATTTGAACCTAATCGTGCCCTTGTCAACATTAGGACTCGCTTGGGTAAAACACTATAAACGCGTGAACCAGCACTGGGGGAGAGAGCCGATAACACATGAGAGCAACAGAGTTCAAGAATACCTTGACATTTAATGCAGTGACCCAGATCTCAGAGGCAGAAAAGGCACAGGGGTGATGTAAGCACCACCAGCAGCACCGCCGCCGACGAAACTGCAAAAGGGCAGCGAGGAGCGAGGTGGGCGAGCAGCATCACACGGGGAGACATCTAGATGTCGCCTTCATCAAGCAGGAGATTCCTGCATGCTAACAGTGGAGGCCGCCTCTGTGGTCCTCGGCTGACCGCAAAGTCCTGTGTGCCTCACAGAGGAAGAGGAAGGCGCGGCTGCATCTCCAGAGTGCCTTGGAGCTGGTTGGTTTGAGGAGCAGCCACCAGATGGACTGGCAGCCTCCCATGCGTCTCCTCCCGCCTCCCTGCTCCCACACTCTGTCTGTCTCACACGCATCAGCCTCCCCTCTCCCAGTCTGAGCTCTTTCTCGCTGGGGCAGGAGACACTGAAGATGTTGAAACTGTCCCAGCTCTGTGGACCATATCGCTAAGGCATCGTCTGTGCCTCGCTTACTATCGCTCCTTGCTCTGTGCTGACCGAACGCATTTGTTAGATTTTAACCTCCCATGACGAGAGTGGGATCACCCAGTGCTGACCCCTGGCATGGCGGGGCCGATATCCCAGGAGGGACTTCAACTCCCCAGGTTACTCACTCGTCACCTTTCAGGGGTCAGCTCTTTCTCTCCCTGTGTGTCTACTTTAGTACAATGGTCTGTCTTGGTCTTGCCAAGATGTCCTCTTGAGAATGGTGGCTCTTACTCGAGTCACTGCCCAGTGGCCAGGTTCTGTCGCCGTGTGGTGACTGGACCTCCAGGATGCCAGCACACCACCATGGCGACTTCACCAGCCCATTGCTCCCGGCCTATAGCTTTGCCTCCCGATGATTGCAGGGCCCCGAGAACTCCCCCAGCTCCATAGCCAGAACCCAGATAAGGACTATGTCCTTATAAGTGACACCGAGGTCACCTTGTCTGCTGGATATCACCCTTGGTTCTTGGCTGGGCTCAGGAGCTGGGCAGACTCTGTGCCAGCTCTGCTCTCGGCAGCAGGCCTGGCCGGGGCCGGCTCCGTTCTCCTTGGAGCCTGTGTGCTCTTTTGGGTGATGGTAGGTGACATTCAGAACTGTGTTCTTTGACATGGAGAAGGAGCAGCTCGAGGGCAGGAGAGGAGGGTCTTCTGACCCAGGCTTTTTCCAGGGCTCGGAAGGTTGCCACATAAGGAAACCACGAGACTCGTTAGGGGTCAGAACCAGGACCCAGGCGTGGGTGACCCGCTGGGTCCAGCAGGCTTCCCCGGGAGGTGGGGGGGCTCCGGGAGCCCGTTCCTGTGGAAGGCCAGCCGCACAAGCTGCACAGCAGCTCTCCACTTGGCGTCCACTGCAGTGCGAGTGGACGGCCATATTTACTCAGATGGTGTGTGCATGAGTGATGTGTGGCTGTGGTGACATGCCAATCATGAGCGATTTGTGACCCTATTCCTTTCTCTGTCTTTGGGGACTGCCAGTGAGAATGGCTTTATTATAGCAATACCCTCGGTTTTTCAAAATTAATTCCGATATTTTTAATTGATTCGCTCCTTCAGTGAATAAACACTGAGTGATCATTGTATGTTAGGCACTGTGGTTCATTCGGTGCTCAGTGCTGATAAGTGTCATGTTCAGCCTAGTCCCTTCGACATCCCCCTTGTAAACTGGACGTCGCAGACTTTGTAGCAAGGGTTCAAGTATTGATCGATCGCCTTTTAGTTTCTTTGCAGTTTGGGACTTGTGAATTGAGCTTCGTGGTTCTAGCCTCATACTGAGCAGATATCTTGTCTCCAGCTCTGGTTTAGAAAAGTCAGACATGAGTTTGGAGTTGGGCTGCTCGGGTCTGTGCTAGTAGCTCCTTGTATTACGTCTCGGAATAGCAGGGGCATCACCACTGCTTTTGCAGAAGGGACTGTAAGGCGTAACTTTGGAACGGTGCCCCCGCCCCAGATGACTCCTCAGTAGTGCCAGCTGGAGACCCGACCAGGCCATCCTGCAGAGGCCCCGTGACCGGGAAATTGAACTCTATCTTAGCCCCTCTGAGTGACCTTAGCTGGAGCACGCCTCAGGGTGCATCACGGATTATCAGAGTTCACCGGTGTGAGCCCCCTTGTGAGTGTCATGCTCCATGTGAACCTGCTAACAGTCCTCATGAAAACTGTCAGCTGACAAAATAGGTGTGATGGAAACAGTGCTGAGCTTGGCACTGCACTGGCTCAGTGTATGCATTCGGGGGTGGGGTCATATTCTAGTAGATATCTGGCTTCCAAGTCCTAAAATTCCGCTCGGTAGTAAAAGAGATCAACATCGAAAGCATAGAGTTTCTGTTTGATTGGATCATTGATCATTTGTAGTGAGTGACCACTGTCCGCACTTAAAGATGACAGTCACACAAACAAAAGCTGGCCTGAAGGAGCATTTGGTCCACACAGAATTATAGTCACGTGGTCTCCATCAGGGTGTGATCGTGTGCAGCAGAGTCAGGTGAATCCAGCTAAAATCACACCTGGGTTTGCCATCTTTAAGATTGATCTGGGAAATGACTGACATTAAAATGTCCACATTCCGTAGAATATTTTTTTGGTAACAACTTTATTGAGACATAATTCACATACCATACAATTCGCCCATTTGAAGTGTATGATTTAATGCTTTTAGTATATTCACAGAGTTGCACAGCCATCACCGTGATCAATTTTAAAACATGGTCATTACCTCAAAAAGAACCCCCACGGCCCTCAGCTGTCACCGTCTTCTCCCCCAGCTCTGAACCAGCGCCGATCCCCTTTCTATCCTTCCCGTGTTTTCCCGTTTTGGACATTTCACGTAAATGTAATCATGTACTAAGCTGAGAGTTGCGACCAGCTTTTTTATCAGCATGTTTTCAAGGCCCATCCAGGTTACAACGTGTACCAGTGCTTCATTCTATTTTATGACCAAATGATGCCCTTTCACATGGTTACACCACATTTTGTTTATCCATCCACCAGTGGGTGGGCATTTGTATGGTTCCACTTTGAGCTATTTACGAATAAAACCACTGTGAAATCCAAGCACACATTTTTGTATGCACATGCTGTCGTTTCTGGGTGTGCACCTAGGGGTCAGCTGCTGGGTCAGTGGGTAACTCTTCTGGTGAACTGTCTGGGGACACCTAGCCTGTTTTCATGGAGGCCGTATTGTTTCCCATTTCCATTGGTGGGTGTGCAGGTTCCGGCTTCTCCAAGTCCTCTCCAAGTTTAGACGTTTTGACAATAGCTATCCCGGTGGGGATGGAGTGGCACTCCATTGTAGATTCTGTCTGCATTTCCTTGATGACTAATAGCACTGAGCATCTTTTCATGTGCTCACGGGCCATTGTATATTTGGAGAAATGTCTGTTTAGATCCTTTGCCTGTTGTTGGTTAGGTTGTCTTATTATTGTGTTATAAGAGTTCTTTATATATTATTGATAAAAGCCCTTTATCACATATGATTTACTCATTTTTTGTACTTTAGGTTGTCTTTTCACTTTCTTAATAATGTTCTTTAAAGAAAAATCTTTATATTTTTGATAAAGTCCAATTCGTCTATTTTTTCTTACCCTGCTTGTGCGTTTGGTGTCATGTCTGAAACTGCAGATCTGAGCAGATGATTTACTCCTATGTCTTTTTTCTAAGAGTTCTGCAGTTTTAGCTCTTAAATTTATCTGATCCATTTTTAGTTAATTTTTTATATGGTCTGAGTTAAGGATCCAACTTTATTCTTTTGCGTGTAGCTGTTCAGTTGTCCCACAGCCTTTTGCTGAAAAGACTATTCTTTCTCCATTGAACAGTCTTGGCACCATTGTCAAAAATCAGTGGGCCATAGATATGGGTTTATTTCTGGATACTAAATTCTATTCTGCTGACCTAAATATCTGTCTTATGCCAGTACCACATCAGCTTCGTTACCTCATTCTGTTCTAATATTTTTTAATTCATGAAATGCATATTTTGTAAATGCAAAATTATATACCATTTTATATTATTAAATTATCAAGTCATATGTTTAATTTTCAAATCAGACTCTTTATTCACACCTAGTAACAGAGAAAGCGTATGCAAACATTATTTCTAATACATATTAATAAGATTTGACATTTTAAGAAAACTGTTTATTCATTTTATTTTCCACTGCAGCAATTTGCATTAGGTAATCAAATCTTGCTTCTATAATAAATTCAAGAGAGTTCTCTGGGATGGCCCATGACGACATGGGGAAGTAGAGGTTTGCAGTCTAAATATATCTGCATGGCAGGGGTTCAGGAGAGGGCTTGATTTGAAATCTTGTGAAGGAGTCAAAGATGGCTTGGTAGCGGCTCGTGTCTGTCCAGCTCTTCGCCAGCGAAGATGATGCCTCTGAGCTTGCGTGGCTCGTGGTAGAAGGACCTGGTGTAGTGTTGGAGGAAGACAGCCCATGCGTGTGTGATCCTTTTAGACCTATTTAAAAAGAGACGGGAAAAGATAATGTAGCTGATTGCAGTGGCAAATAAAAGGCAGCCGTCTGTCTCTTGGTAAGTGTCTGGGAGACAGTAGATGTACCTCCAGGTGATGGAAGAAGCTGCAGACTCAGCTGTGGGGCCTGCATGGGGCCCCATAGAAGAACCTTGCTGGATGCAGATCTAGGGGCTCGTGTTCTGCTCAGTTTCCTGTCTGGCAGATCAGGGATTGCACCTCAGTCTGTGAAAATAGTGGAGAAGTTCCAAATCTTAGTCAACAGCCAGTACAGTCTCTTTAGAGTGTCAGCACATTTATTCATTTATTCATTCATTCATTCCATCCCTCTCTCCTCCTCCCTCTCACAGGGTGCCTCTCTCGCTGTCTTATGTAAAACGAGGTTTAACACAGAGGTGTTTACTAGCCTGTGGGACAGGAACTGGAGAGGATGTGGGGAGGGAGGAAAGGGGGACGCCAGAATCAGAGCAGGGCCAGTGGTGGTGGGATGGGACCAAGGGGCCTGACAGGGCAGAGGGACAGGGAGGGGGCTGCCCGGTCCTCTCCCCCATTTCTCATGTCTTCCTGGGGTCCTCGACGGAGTGGATGAGGACCACCCGGGAAGGGACATCTGCGTGTCACTGAGACCACGGTCTTCATGCCTCACCCATGCCTCTCCTTTCAATGAGACATCTCTGCAGCTGAGTCGCAGCAGCTTGCCCTACAGTTAACTGAATTTTCACACGACTCCAGCAGCACCTAGATGTGTTTGTCGTGAAACTGGGAAAATGCATGGGGAGCTAGCAATGGATGTATGTTTGATCAGACACCAACCTGGCTGTTGTTTTGGAGAAATTTTTTGATGTATTCACCACTCTTAGTAGTTTTTTCCCTGCTTGGTCCAGGGAGGAATATAAAGCTTGGCGTTTGGCATAAATGTCCTAGCGTTTTTACAGTGAACTGCACAAGTAGCTTTCAGTCTTTATCCATCTGCCTTTTTCGTTGTTGTTTCCTAACTTTCTTCTCTTCGTTCACAGGCCGGGAAGGAAGGACGACCTGTCAGCGCAGCCTTGCAGAGGGATGACTCTGCCAGAATTTTGAATACCCATTTGGACAAACTTTTCTCCAAGGTAAACAGGGGCATCGTGGCTGTAAGGTGCATCATTAGGACCGACAGCTCGTGGGGGCACCCCACAAAGGCTCACTTGTTTAGTCTGCTGCACACCCAGAGTGACACGGGAGACATAGAAGACAAGAGGAAAAGGTGAAGTGTAGGGCATTCTGCAGTCTCTGCCAGATTTGGGAGGGTGCCAGCAGCATCTGGGTGCTACTGGAGCCGCACTGAAAGTGGGTGGGAAAGAGCAAGAAAGGGGAAGCTGCCCTTTTTTTCCCCCTCCTGTGAATCTCTCAGACACCCGTGAAAACAACAGCCAGTGTGGCTTGGTTATAAAGATAGAATTTCATCTGTCATGAGGCAAGAGTCAGGCAATCCCTTTTAAAGGTTAAAATAAAATATATGCTGTAGTCACATCACAGGGGGAAAACCCTGAATCGTAATATCTCCTGGCAACCGAAAGTTACAAATACGGAAGATCTGGAAAAAATTCATATTCTTCTTTTATGCAAATACTCAGTATGCCTTGCCTTGGTGGGTGGCACATGCTTTGTGACATTCTTTTGAAGATCATATTTTTCATGCCTCCTTTGTGAGAAGGGGGACGGGGTGTGTGTGTGTGTGCGTGTGTGTGCGTGTGTGTGTGTGTGTGAAGAGGTAGGGAGGGAGGAGAAAGAGGCAGAGACACCCAAGAGGAGCTGCCAGCATCATACAGTGGTCCCGGATGAGTCCCCCCCAGGTGCTTTCTTTATGAATCGCGAGCCTTGCAGAAGCAGAGGCTTAGCAGAAGCCTCAGGATTCAGCAGCCATGTGTCAACTGCCAGCAAGTTAACACAAATCACTGTATCATTTCTGTGGCATTCCCCTGTTGCTGCTCAGTCTGCAGCTAAAAGCCGTTTGTGCTGAGTCCTGAATTATATCTGATGAAATGCCACCTCCCTCCCAGAGAGAGAGATCCATGAACACACAGAGAGAGAAGTGCAAAAACGCTCTCCAGTTTAAAAGAGAATAAACCCGTGTACTTTACTTGTTTAGCAGTTAGCACATGGTTACCGTGACTTGGTCCCTCACTCACTAGCAGGTGATTTCAGAGTGACAGAGGCCAGGCAGTATTCTCCTCCTGGGTCCTCAGCTCTGTGGTTCTTTGCTGGGGGTGGCAGGGAATGGAGGCCATGTACTTCACAGAAGAATTATGTGACGTGGTTCACTTTCTGTTCTGACAGAGCAGACATTGTTTGCTGACTGTAACAGGCTCGGCAGGGTCTGTGCCGTGCATACAGAACAGGGTACAGCAGAGCAGCCGGGGCCTCAAAACGCTCAGCTACAGATCTGCTGAGAGGGTTTTTAAAAACATATTTTGTCTACGGCCATGCCACCCTGAATGTGCTTGATCCCATCTGATCTCAGAAGCTAAGCAGGATTGGGCCTGGTTAGTATTTGGATGGGAGACCGCCTAGGAAGACCAGGTGCTGTAGGTGTAAAAAATAAAAGATAAGGGATTGTAAGCTGACAATATCTTTATACGACAGTATTTTCAAGTAAAGACCAAAGAAACAAGAGAAATTAACCAAGGTGTCACCAAGCTTTCCCTGGGTTGCTTCATTCTGTTTGGTACATTTATTTTGTCTGGTCTTCGAGCTGTTTTTATCCGTTTGTTTTTAACCACCGGGTCGTGGGTCTCTTGGGGGCCAAGGCAGGTGGGCTCCTGGGAGGCACTGCTGAGGGAGCCCTGGTGGCCGTTCGCAGTGACCTGGCCATCTGCGGCTCTGGAGCCCTGCCTCCCGCCTGACCCTTGGCTCCTCTTCTGCTGGCACCTGCAGTAACCTGTGTCCCCGGGGCCTGGACATCAGCAGGCACTGGCAGTGACCTGGCTCTCCGGGGCATGTGACCGCAGCCCTCCAGAAGGCGGGGGCTCACAGGTACATGCACTCCTGAAAGCAGAGTGGCCAGCTCTGGGCGTTTGTGCCCCTGGGACCAGTCAGGCCTGGCCATCTCAGAGTGAGGAGCAAGTGGTCTCATCTCATCGGTGTTACATGTTGTCATCTCTGTCTGTTACGAAGGGAACTGCGCCAACAGAGGCGAACGGGAGTAAGCAGCTAATGACACAATTTCACCTAAAAAACACTAAGATTGTACTTTCTTTGAGGTGAGCACTGGCCTAAGCACTTTAAATATTAAATATTAATCCACCTATTTTGCTACGACTATTATTATTCCCACTTTACAGAAGAGGAAACTGAGGCTCAGAGAGGGTGAGCATCTTATCCAGGGTCCTACAGGTGGTAAAGGTACACGGCACTGGCACTGGGGTCACCTGCGCAGGAGGCTGGGCTTAGAGCTCCATGCAGCCAACCACAGGCACCTCCTGGACTGTCACTTGCCTTTTGGTCTAGAGACACCCTGCCATCTCTCAGAGGTGCACATGTCATATCTCATTGTCAGTGTTGTGTACCCTTTGTCAGCAGACGCTGCGATGTTGGTTCTTCTAGAATCCGCGTGGGTGCGGGCCGATGCTGCGGAGTAAGCCCAGGGCTGGGCACCACGCCCGCGGTCACCAAGTGCGCTGAGCTGGGCGGCTGCCTGCACGGCATCACCGCTGGCCCTCTCCTCAGCACCCTTTTCTCTGGGAGGGTCCTGTGCCTCTTGGCACATGAGCGCCCTGAGGCCAGAGGTGCTACCTGCCTTGCTGGTGCTGACAGAAGCCACTCGTCAGCCTGACGTGCCAATGAGAGGGGCGTTTGATGTCACCTCTGTGGCACCTGCCATGGGTATGCAGACCGCGCCTTCCAGAGGCCCCTCCTTACCTAGGGCTTCCCCAAGTGTGCTCTAGGGGGTGCTGACTGACAGGTGCAGCCGCCCACCACGCCCCTAAAAAAGGAAAGGGAAAGGTTTATTTATGGTCAGGTGTGCTTGGGAAACACGGGTGAAACAAAATTAAATTGAGTCACTTATTGCAGGTGTCTCAGAATTTTCTTGTGCCCCTCCAAAGCTTGATGCAGAATGTAGAGTTTCCCCGATTATTTATTTACTCAGGTTGGGGTAAATGTCTAGTGACACCCTGTGGGCAGTGCTGTCTTAAGAAAAAGAACAACAAGAGAACTGGACATCATAGCAGGTAACCAGGTGGAGAAGAGACATCAGTGGGCTACGTTGGGATCCCTCAGTCCTGCCCATCTTTCATAAAACCTCAGTGACAGTCTAAGGAAGCATCTCAATGGGTATGATCTGAGGACAAAGAAGTACACAGAAATGAAATATCTCTTCCCTTGAGCTACTTGGTGTTCGCTATGATGTTTCTCTGCAAAGCGAGCAGTCAGCTTTCATTTTCAGCTTCGGAAGACTGACTCATTCGTAGTAGGAAGTAGATGCTAAGGAACTGTGTTTGGGAACTTGAAGAACATTTTTAGCATTTGAATTCCCCTATTTACAGTACATTATCAGGCGGAGGAAAACGGTTGGCATTTCTGTCAGGAATGCAAACTCTTTAACATTCTCTCTTGTGATCTAACAATTCACTTCAGAATAAGATGAATCAGTTTTATTTCGAAAATGTTTCATACAAATATTGGCAAGGAAATTCTAACTGCATTTCTGTGGATTTTTAAAAGGCCAGCGCTTCTCATATAAATGACGATGAATGACATAGTGTTCCCTCTTTCTGTAGCCCTGTGTGAGCTGCCTGTGGGTACCCTAATTCACACACCACTCTTTGATTTTTTAGGTTTTGTTAATCCACGTTGAAATTAGAGACCATGATTCTAGGTGCCTCCAAATGTCAAAAAAAATTTTAACCTAAACGTCCTCTTATTCACAATATTTTTCTCATGACTGAAACTCCAGACTAATATATTTACCTATGCCTTTTTATTTTACATTAGAGAATATGAGAATAGTAATTTATAGGATTTCACCCTTAATTGACTGAATAGAAGAAGATAAATATTCATATTCTCTCTCTCTTTCTCTGTTGAACTAATAAAAAATAGAGCAAACTATGTATAACGTGGTTTCCTGGATGGGATCCTGAAATTTAAAAAAAAAAATTAGGCAAAAATTATGGAAATCTGAATAATTATAGACTTTAGCTAATAATAACAATAGTCATAATAATAATAGTGTGCCAGTATTGGTTCATTCGTTGCAACAAATGTACCATGTTCATGTAAAAAGTTAATAACAGACCAGAAAAAAACACAGTGACTGTTTTACTAACTCAGTATGGACGGGCTAGAGCTGCTCCCGGCCTGTTTCGTGACAGGCCCTGGAGTGGGGAGTGGTCGCTGTCTCCCCGCTGCCTCTCTGAACACAGCCATCCACAGCAGCACCTGGCAGAATGGGCCGCATTGGGCCCCCACTTGTGTGGGGCTGGAGCACACTTCGCCCTTCTCCTCCCCGAGCATCCCAGGGCAGACGAGGGTGCAGGCTCAGACCCCCCCAGGCTCGCGATGCCGGTGGCTCGGCTGAACTTGTCACTTCATTTCCCATTTCTGTGAAGCCAGAGAGTCAAACCACATTTTCCTCTCAGGGAATCTGTGGTTTAGAAAATTCTGACTCTCCGAATATCTATTTGTGATCACAGCCATGGGAGTCCTTGAGGATGAAATGTTGGCACGGAAGCAATTTGCATACATTATATAGTTCATAGCATAAGGGTATTCATCATTCTTCAGCACTTTCCAACTCTGCCAAAGAAGAAACAGTTCCTAACAATAATATTGTTGCCATGTGAGAGTCACTTATGCATTAAGACCACAGGTTTTCAAAATACCCACACGGGATCTGAACTCAAAATCGTATTAAAATGTTAAATTATGCCATGATCTGTGATAAAGTGTTATTATTCATATAAGGTGCATTTTCAAACAAAGATTTTAGGTCAGTGTGCTTTTAGATCATACAATGAAATGCGATTTGGTTCGAATTGAGTATTTCACATAACTTATAGTCTTATGTGGTATTTTAATTTTGGACAATAAAAATTTGAATATCTCATTATGCTAAAGGCACTTACTTAAGACCCTGCCACGTGTTCCCATTACGCTTGCCAAGTTAATCAGGATGTTACTCATCTGATAATTACGCCTTAATTCCTTTGGAGCAAGTCATTGTCCATTGTAAGCAATTGTTTTCTATATTATGTTTATATTTTACGTATTTTCTAGGTAAACTGTCTCAGTGCTGTGTTTTGATTAGAGACACATAAAAAAGAAACTCGACTCAGGTCCGCCCTGATAATTAATTCCCTAGTAGCCACTTTGGCTACAGAAACACTCTGGGGAGGATCCAGTAGAGCTTCTCAAGTCTGACTATTCAATAAAGTCACTCTGGAGGCTTTTAAAAGTCCCCACATGCAGATTGTACCCCCAAACTCATTAAGCCCATCCCTGGAGGCGTTTTCTTAAAACTCTCCAGGTGCTTCTAACATGCAGGCCAAGTTGAGAAGGACCAGCCGTGGATAAGAGTGGGAACACCTCGTGAAGGTCTTCCCCAGCGGGCCGCTGCGGGTTACGTAGAGAGGGCGTGCTTTCCGAGAGAAGCGTGCCTGTCTCCACCTAAGACTTTCTGGAGAGTTTGTCTTGAGTTTGGAAGGAGTTAGGGAAAACCCCCTGTGTGCGCCAGCGCTGCATTGTTTGCTTTGACTTTTGCTTGTTTGTCTGTGCACTTGTTTGTTTTTGGTGTTTTCATGCACATCTGGGATCAACGAGAGCTAACGCATCATGAGCACGCCCTGTGCTAAATACCGCTCTGTCTCACAGCCAGGAAAGGTAGAAGTTAATTCTCTTCAAAAGAAAAAGTCAGAGTTCCGTTTCATTAGAGAACTCTTATCTCGCTATCATCAAATGTTTAATCATTTATTCATTCATTCAATAAACATTTCTCAAGTATATGTGCTATTGCAAAAAAAAATGAGTTTTAAAATGCCAGAAGTATACAAAGGATCCTATATCCGTTACCTTTTGCTTCATAACAAGCTCAGTGGCCTCATGTGACCATTTATTTAGCTCTTGATTCTGCACTTGGCGGTT
This sequence comes from Macroglossus sobrinus, assembly GCA_004027375.1. Lineage (NCBI taxonomy): Eukaryota > Metazoa > Chordata > Mammalia > Chiroptera > Pteropodidae > Macroglossus > Macroglossus sobrinus. Next base: position 1,100,664 of record PVKZ01000166.1, on the reverse strand, counting down.
TGGGCTGACTCAGCTGGGCATTTCCTCTGGTCTCAGCTCAGCATCCTCAGCTGTGCAGCAAGCTCAGTTGTGGTTTGGCTTTGCCGACCTTGGGCAGGCTCTCACATGTCCGGGGCTTTGGCTGGGAGCTCAGGTTTGTGTGGGTGCTCATCATCCAGCAGGGCTAGCCCAGCCTGGTTCCGTGATGGAGTCGGGGTAACCCAGAGAATGAATGGAAGTATGCAGGCACCTCAGGCCTCACCGTCGCTTCTGCCACACTGTCTGGCCAAAGCAAATCATGGTCCAGCCTCGATTCAAGGGGTAGGGAGACAGATTTCAGCTCTCGATGGGTGGTACAGGAGAGTCACACTACGACGAGCAAGGACAAAGGAATGAGTGAGAATTGTGGTTATTTTGCCATCGGCCACAGATGAGAAACTTCAGTTCTGTCTTAGAACATTAAAGGAGGTTTCAGAGGTGAAAAATAAGTTTTAAAAAATGCACTTTTTACATTTTTAGGTGAAATCAGTAGCATGAGTGAAATGATCAAATTATAATTTCCTTGGTGAAAAAGAAAATGGAGAGTGTAAGTATCCTGGATATAGGAAACGTGTCATCAAGCCCTCCACAGAGCATGGAGAAGGCAAATGACATGTACTTTTTTGTTTACATCACAAAGAGTCGGTACAGTGTATCAACCAAGGGTGTGAGCCTGCAGGCTGTTGTAATAACCGAGAGTTTCATTGCTCACCAGCCGAGTGACCTTGGACAACCCAACGATGCCTTCTGTGTCAGTTAGTTTTTACTGCATAACAAGCCACCCCACCTCTTAACATCTTAACACATAAGCCCTTTGCTTAGCTCCCAGTGCTGTGGGCTCATAGATGGGCTGCCCCAGCTTGGCAGTTCTGGTTTCATTTGGGCTCATGTATGTGTCTGCGATCAGCTTGCACTCTGCAAGAGGTCTCTGCTTCTGCCAGTTGGCTGACTGTCAGGGGACAGTGAGGACATCTAGGCCACATCTCTGCCATCCAACACGCTAGTCTGGGTTTAGTCACGTAGAGCAGGGGTCCCTAAACCCGGGTCTGTGGACTGGTACCAGTCTGTGGCCTGTTAGGAACCAGGCCGCCCAGCAGGTGAGCAGTGGGCAGCGAGCAAAGCTCCATCTGTATCTGTGGCCACTCCCCAGCGCTGTCATCACTGCCTCAGCTCCACCTCGGATCATCAGGCCAGAAAGGTTGGGGACCTCTGACACAGAGGGTCAGCAGGGTTCCAAGAACCAGAGCAATAGCATGCAAAGCTTATGGCCACGGGTCACAATTGATGCTCTGTGGCTTCCACTACAGTCCAGTGACAAGTGAGTCATGAGGCCAGCTGAGACTTAGGGTAGAGAAATAGACATTTCTTGCTGGGAGGGCCCATGAAGTCACGCTGCAAGGAATGAGGCTGCAGAGAAGAGAAGAATTGTGACCGTTTACACACTCTTTACACCGGCCTATAGCCCACAACAATCCTATGAGGAATAAATTCAGTGTAACTTGATGCTTCCAGGTGAGAGTCTAAGTTTAAAAGTACCTGACAAATAAGTGGGTGTTTAATGAGTGGAAGTCAAATTCTTACACATGTAAGAAGTCAGATCTTTAATTGCCTGGCTGTGAAGAGCTTGGGATGAGCCTGCAGGCGCCAGCCCCAAAGGTCAAAGGCTACGTACTCCTTCTCCGCTGCAGAAGGATCATATATGCAGAGAAAAGCTCGTTTCCTGTGACTTCAGCACAGAAGTCAGGCGCCCTCACCTGAAGAGGCTGACAGAGCCTGACAGCGGCAGGCAGGCATCCTCATAGCCGTCCAGGAGAAAGACCCACAAAAGGAAGCAGAGACAGTGAAGTGCAACGCTTCAACTCCAAACATGTTGAAGGTCTTTTTAATGGGTCCAGCTCCATTTTAAAACCTATGCAAAGATGGAAACCTTAGTAAATCTGTATTGATTTCTCTCACTAAGTATTTTCACCAAAAACGGCTGAGCCCCATAGAGCTCTTGGAGCCCATAAATTGGTTCAATGGAGACTTGTTTATCTGGCAGCTGGAATATCTCTAATTGGTGATGTGAACTAGGTAAAAAAAAAAATCTATCTTCTTTTAAATAAATAGAACATCAAAGGTTATTCAAGAATGTGTAGAAATATATCGAACGTTCATTGAGGATGGCATCTGCTTTTTATAACTGTGAAATTTTTAAGCTCCTTAAAGGGGTCTCAAACAGTCACTCGGCTGTGTCCCTCACTTCCAGAAGCCCCAACGCCCCCAAAAGACTGATCCCACCATACACTTAGTTTTCAAGCACTGCATATCCATCACCCTTTTATGATTACAGAAACTCCTCGTGGTGGGGTAGTTCAGCCTGGTGGCTTCTGTCCTCTGCTCTGTCACTTTATCCCTCTCTGAGTGATGGAGGTGAGGTGGATGGGTAGCTACTGAAACACTATCAGCCTCAGTTCCTTACTTTGTCAGTAATGACACAGAGACACTTATGTTTACATGGCAGTTACATAGCACTTACAGACACCACGTTATTAACGACCCTATGTATGTCGAATCCCAGAAATCTAGGTTATTAAAAGGAAAAAGGGACTGTGGGTTAAAATGTTCAAGACAGCCCAACACACACTGGTGTCATGTCGACGAAGCGTTGTGGTGATGATGGTCTTGCTTCTGCTTTAAAGCCCGTTGGTCACACCTGTGATCACCACCCTCTGTCACTCTAAAACACATGACTCCCGGTCCCTGTTTCCATAAAGACTTCAGGGTCTTCCCCATAAAGAGGAAACACTCCATGTTTGTTTTCACAGTCGTGTTCCGTGGGCCGGGTAATAACGCTCCTCACCTGGTGCTGAGCATATGGCCATAAGCGTTTGCAGACTCGCCGTGTCTGTCCCGCGTGCCTGGGGTGACGTCTGCTTCATGAAGCTTGTTGGCGAGAAGAGTGGTTTTTGTTGATACTGACAGACCATCTGGGGCTCGCTACTCTAAATTGGATGACTCTATTTATACCACTGTCTTTAGGGGGATTCCATATTTTTTGAAACTGGTTTGCCAAACTAGAAGTAGTAAACAGATTTCTGGACCCAAGATAAGAGGATTTTGCCCTTGCAAACCCCGCAGGTATCTTAAGTCACTCCAGTTTTTTTTTTTTTTCAATAAATAAAAATTAAACGCAAGTATGTTGGAGCAGATCTCAAAGATCTCTGGACATTCTAAGGTTTTTAATATCGGTTCTGTAAAGAATGTACAATATATTAAACATTTTTTATTAAGCACATGTCTTGAAAGCTGTTGGAAGCCCTATTCCAATGAAAGCCATCCACAGAATTAGTGAGCGCAGTCTGTTTCACCCTCTGGATTTTAGACGGTCAGTAAATCCTAGTTCTGTCACACATCCATAGTGTTTGCACGTGCTCTCATAGGCTGATACTGTGCAATCGACCCCCATTCTCCCATCTTTTAAGACCTGGGATTTTGGATTTTTTTATCTTTATTTTTTGCGATGAGCCACACCTTGTAAAACAATGGCAACCAACGCCTGCCTTGGAGAGATGAATGACAATTCGCCCCAGTCCCCACCCTGCTCTGTCACCCCCACCTGTCAAGTTGAGTGTCGATCACCATTTCTCATCATTTTCGTGCTGTGTTTTTCTTCAGGTAGAATGAAGAAGAAACAAAAGATAGAATGAGCAGGTCATGTCTTTAAAGAAAAATGAGAAACATCGTGTTTCTCTGAGAAAGAAAAAATATTTCCAAGAGGTTAACACGCAGCTGGCTTGCCTCTCTGCTGGTGGGAGCCGCCATGCCCCGGTGGCATTGGATTCTGTGACTGTGGCAGTTGTGTGGTCTTTGCTGTCCTGGCTTGTTGGTGAGAACCTGACTTTGAATGGAACCACATTTTTTTCTAATACAGTGAATAACGAGGAAAGAATCTAGGATTTAGAATAGAACCTGGGCTCTGCCATTTTCTGGGTCGGGTGGGGCGTGGGCATCCCCTTCATCTTTGTGGCCCACTCTTTTCTCATTATAAAACACCAGTAATGATTTAAAGAAAGAAAAAAAAAAATGAACCCTGCCTTAAATTTCTGACCAGACTGTCGAGGTACTCAAAAAGTAAAGTAAAACCTGTGAAAATGTTTGATAAACCCTGAAGTATTGCACAAAAATAAGGCGATGGCGATGGCTGCTCTGAATCCATGGGGTGAGGAAAGATGGAGAAGCCTCATGGACCTTGGCGGACAAGCCGGGGAAGGTCACTGTGGGTTGGGGTGACACAGCACATGGCGGGATTTACCCCACGCGCATCAGACAGCAAGCACGCACTTTCACTGTTATTGATAATGATGTCATTATTGTCTTTTTCTGTCCGACATGAAAAGCGCTAAGACTGATATAACATGTTTTTGTAAATCCATATTCGTTAATATTTTATGCTTTTTTAGTGTTGCTTAACTTTGAACTTGAAAGTTCATGAAATCATTCAATGGGATTATATTAGACAATTGAAACAATTATGTGATGACTTAGCATAGGGGGATTTTAAAGAAACAAGGGATGCAAATGGGGCCTCTTGAAAATCTGACCTCACACTACACAACCACGAAAACACAAAACAAACACAAACAATCCAGACCCGAGTGTCCAGACCCAGCAGGACCCCCAGTCCTGACGGGGGAGAGCTCCCCACGCTCCGCCGGGGACAGGATGCAGTATCCAGGGACGGGCTACTCTTTCAGACATGACCCCACAGTAGGCTTCCACGCAGCCCAGGAGGTATGGCCGACGTTAGTCAAATCTTCACACAAGTCAGTGGCCATAGGGAATGAGGCACTGTGGAAGCAAGACGCAGACAGCAGTGAGCAGTGACTTGTGTGTGTGAAGGTGCCTGGTGGGATGGCACTCAGCAAGGGGTGGGGCACTGGGCAGGGTGGGGCAGGCTCCCGATGAGGAGGAGGTGAGCATGGTGGGGGCAAAGCGAGAGGAGAGTGATGAGTGGGAGGCAGGCAAAAGCCAGGCCTCGCAGGGAGCAGCTGCTTTATGGCTTCGTCGTCGTCATCCTCTGATCAATTAACAGGTGTCCAGCAGAGGGCCTGGTGTGATCAGATTTTCTTTTTGAAAAGACCCCTCTGGCTGGGGTTTGAAGAAGAAACTAGAGGGCAGCAGTGGGAATATGGTCGCCAAGATGAGATGCTGGTGGTTCAGACAAAGGGCCGACTGGAGGAATGCAGAGGTCATTGAATAGATGGATTTGAAAGTCCTCTCAGCTATGCTGAGAGAGTGACAGATGGGAGCGAGGACCTGGGGTGTGACCTTATGCGGTTAGTAAAGGTGGCATCATTCGTGGCGAGAGGGAGCTCTCCCTGTAGGAGGCCCCTGTGCAGGGGGAGATGGCATGGTGAGTCCACCCTGGCACACACTGAGGCTGAGGGCCTGGGGACATCCTGGGGGAGTGTCCGGGTGGCAGCTGGACCCGCGATCCAGAGCTCAGAATAGAGCTCGGGATGCAGATACAAGTAGGGAGTCCAGGCAACCTGCGGGAACTGAACCCGTGGTGTGGATAAGACACCAGGAAGAAAATATGATGCAAAGTAAGAATAGGGCCTGAGGCTGAACTTCAGAGAACAAAAATCACAACCTTTCACAACCGGGGAGAGACGCGAAGCTCTGAGCGTGTCTTCTCAAACGCGTGGTTACCACCACTGTTTGTCCTTTTTGTTCCCTGGCACATGACACGGTGACATAGCAATTAACACACTGATGGGTAGTTATGCAAGTTGCACACAGAATATGTGTTCTGCTTTTTCTTTTTTTACACAATAATCACAATAATCCCACCATTATTAATACCACAGGACAATAGATATGTATAGAAACGTATGCACAAACCTCACAGTCTTGCAAATGTGAGTTACTGACACAGGTAGACAAAAGCTTTGATTATTATTTGATCATTTAAGTGATAGAAGTAAAAAGAGATAAATAAAGGCCTGGTGGTTACAATGAGAGGCCTAATCAGTTCAAGTTTACGTTTTTTGGCGAGAAGAATTCACAGTTAGTTCTTCCTCTTTTCATGGTGCTGAGACTCCCCAGTGCGTTCAGGTGACGTCACCCTGACTCACAGGTCCCCTTCAATCTCCACCTTGCAGTGGGAATAGCCTTGGCTGGTCACTGCTGGGGAATAATTGTTGGTTCTGAATTGGCTTTGTGACTGTTTATGGCCTACTGCATGCGTGACATAGGTATAGGTTCCTATAAATCTCTATAAAAGTCTATTCGAAATTGAATTCTATTTTAAACAAATTTGAATTGATCATCTTTTAAAATAGCATTTTTATAAAACCATACCATTTCATAATACCAGTCTTTTGTAAATGCAAACTTATATATTGGCTTTTGCTAAAACAGGGTCCACCGTCATTTAGAACTTTATACCGTCATCAGGCTTCTGGCATTTGAAGCAGCTAATTCTGATATGGGTAATGATTACCATTTATCATTTGAATTTAGCCTAGCTCTAACTAAGAGAAATAATCAGATATTAGCTGTACATTTGAATACTTTATAGACATTGAGTTTTTAAAAGATGCAGGTTCTTCTTTAAGTGTATTTTGGAATAAAGTTTCATTGGTATAGGAATGAAGACAGAGAAGGAATGAATATTTACTACATGCATTTTCTGGGCAAGGACACTGCACTACTCGTGTATTACCAGGCACGAGTGTGGCTGGTTTTGATAGCAGTATCAAACGTGCTCTTCCCTGCTGAGTGGGGCTGAAAGGTTGAAGGTGCTGAATGGAGCTGGCACATCAACACGGGCTTTTGGGAGCCTGGCAGAGCGTGATGTTGAGGTGGCTTGAAGTGCTGGTCTGGACCAACCAGAAGCACCACAAAATAGAGTCGTGTCCAGCTGTTGGCTCCACACGTCAGTGGGAAGCGTCCTGGAGACGTGGCAGCTAACTCTGTGGCCACGCCTATCGGCACATGTGGCGATCGTGGGGCAAAGAGCCCTCCCAAGACATCAGAAATGTGCACGTCAAGCAACTGCTTTTCGCATTGTAGCTCCTGTCCTGAGCCAGCTGTGTATGGGAACGGGTCGTAGAAGGGACCCTCAAACTTTGCCGTGGTAGGCTGAGGGCCCTGTACCAAATAAACACAGTGTTCGCCCTCCACCCCATAACCCCAGCAGAAGGCTGACAGTGCAATTTCAGACCTTAGGGTTGAGCTGCTTTCCACCAGGGATCGAAAGCAGCAGCCAAGGGTGCAAGATCCGCAAACGGAGAAGTGTCCTCAGTCAGAAGCTGAGAGCCAGCCTGAGGTCAGTGTGGTACAGGGGTGCCCATCGCTTCCTCTGCAAAGTGGCTAGCCCTGTGGGTCAAATCAAAATCCCAACATGCACATGTTGTGTGGGGAAAATTGCAGTCGTGTACGCCCAGTTATGATCTGCTGACATTGATCGTTTCAACCTTAAAGAATACAAGACGATCTTCATAACTTACTGAGACTAAAGAGAGATGCATTCACTCACTCCATCCGTACTTACCAAGCTCCCGCTACTATTGTGGGTGCTGGGGTTACAGCTGCAGAGACAAGACCACCCGTGCCCCCCGAGGTTCTGTTCTAGAGGGCACTGCCCACCATGAGCACGAAGGCCAGTGCATAAGATGCTCCCAGACAGGGGTAACAGGGGAGGAAGAGGGGTGCGGGGTCAAAGCAGAGCCAGAGCGGACAGGAGGGCTTCAGAGTGGTCAGTGGAAGCATCTCTGAGAACATGATGTTCAAACAGGTCAGGAGAAGTGAGAAGGGCCAGCGGCCTGCGGACCTGAAGGGACACAGCCAGCATGAAAGGTCCTAGGCGAGGACAAGCTCAACATGCTCGAGATCTAGTGGGTTTAGAAGATCATGGCCAGGGAGGCTGGGGAAGCAGCTGGGGCTGGAGGGGCTGGCCCAGCTGGCCGGCCCATGGGCGTCCTTCCACAAATGTTTGTCCAGCTGAGCTGAACAAAGTTACTGTGTCCATCTAAGCAATGCAGATGAAGAGAAAAGCTGAAGTAGCCTAAACCATTAAAAAAATTAAAGTATGGTCATAATAGCATATTGATTACTGGAACACTCCTTACCTGAAAAATTGTGGATCGTGGATCATTTTGCAAGTGGAGAGAGAATGATCAGCTTTGACATGCAACCCAAACACAGTGGTATGTGAAAACAGATAAGAGACCCGGAAATTTTTCTTTTGTATTCTTTTTTGAAATTTTTATATTTAAAAATACTTCAAAATAATGCCATTTTATTTTATCTAATCAATTATGTTTAGCCATACAACCTTTAGGTTAGTATTTCAAGGAATGCAGAAGAAGTTTGTAGACATAGTATAGCAGGCAATCAGAGAACATGGCTGAATGTTTATGTAGTCCAAGGCTGAGTCTTTCTGTTGCAAGCTCAGATGCCACCTTCTGACACAGACTCCATACAGGCTCCGTCGGGGCTTGGCTTCTAAGGGCATGCGTGTGCAGAAGGCCTGGTTCACGTGGTTCCCACTGTAGGCTTGTGTGAGAAGAACAGCAATGGATTATGTCTGTTTTATGTCGTCACTGAGCCATGTTCCCGTCCTGTAAGAGGTAAAATAAGTAGCATTTGCCAGTTACGAGTTTAGAAATACGAGTGAGTAGTCGCAGCTGAATGAGTCTCAGCCTTGGCTATTCAAGCTCTGGGGACAGATTGACAAATATCAATGTCTAGACCCCATCCTGGCCCAATTAAGTCAATTTCTGAGGTTAAGCCTGGACATCGGTGTATCATAAAAAGTTCCCCAAGAGATTCTAATGTGCAGCCAGGGTTGAAAACCCTAGTCTAAATCAAAGGAGTTTAATAATTCTCTATGAACTTTACGTAAAGGTGGTTTGGTTTTTATCAGCTTAGTTCTTGCATCTCATCTCATACCACCTGGATATTTCCTTTATTATTTCCTTAGAGATCAGAATTTATGCTCCCAATGTGTAAATCAGCAGAAAGGTCTTTTTTTCCTTCCTTCCTTCATTTTTCTTTCTTTGGTCCTTGACATTTAAAAAAAAAAAGTATCTTTCCATAAAGTCTAACCTGAACATTGATAACTTTTAAAATCTATAAAGGAATAATCTATGGTAATTAAATGTAAAACTTCACATGTGTCATATTTAGAAATTAAGATCTGCTTCTAAGAAATACTGAGGTTGTTATAAAGACACTTGTATAAGACTGTTCAGATGTATGAAATCAAAAACTTGTAATTGGGGTTGGTGTAGAGAAAAGAAAGATCAAGACCATGGTAATTGCTGGGATTTATGATAATTACAACTTTGAGCTTCCAGCCCACTGTATGAGCAGGAAAGAGAAAAGGAAATGGGATTTTTGTACATACAGTTTAGTTGTTAAAAAAAAAAAAAACGGAAAATTAATTTAGCAGGATAATAAACCTCCTTCCAGGCAGTAAACTCTCTGAATTTATCACTCAGACACACGAAACCTTTTATCCTGTGCAGGAGAACAGTGTCACTAACGGTTTTACCAAAAACTGCAGATAAAAAGATCATGACAGTTTCTCATATTAATATTTCATAAAAGCCACCTTTCGTAACAGTAGTCAGTGGATTCGGCTGCTTCCTAATGTAGGCCCTAGCTCATGACAGTAGGGCAGCATCAGCCGCGATACGAGAGAAATGATGTTCCAGTTGGCATGACCCGCTCCTGGCCCCAGCCCTCCCTCCCTGCTCCTCCCCTTTCTGTTCCTCACCAGGCGGCTTGGTCTGTCCCATCACCTCTGCCTCAGTAGGATTTTAAATGCACTTGCCACTCCTTCCATGAGTATTGTTTTTGTAATTAAATTTAATGGGATTCCAGTTACTGTCATTATGTAAATTTCAGAAGCACAGCATTGTCTTCCGTCATCTGTATACTCTACTGCGTGCTCACCACCCAAAGTCCAGTTTCCTTCTGTCGCTGCGTATTTGACCCCCTTCGCCCACACCGCCCTCCTCCCACCTGACTATCTGGTGTTTGGAGCTTGACTTAACTGCAGAATGAAGGCAGTTCTCTCCCATTTAGGAGGGGTTGGAGTCTCCTATCCCCAGTGGTGGGCTGACCCTGGCTGCGAGTGCTGCCTGCCTGGCAGGTGGTCCTTGCCAGGCTGTGACCATGCAAAGGCTGACTTTGGAATCCACCAGACACATTGAGGACAGTTCTCAGCTGGAGGCAACATCAATCCAAGGACGATGCAGCTGCGTGTGTGCCAGGCGAGCTGGACAGAACCAGGCTGCAGTGTGACTAAATGTAGCCGCTAACACACAGTAGAGGACGGGAAGGGACTCGTGGCTCCTGGGGGTTGGCCTCGTGTCACGTGCTTGGAATTCAACAATGAAAGGTTTTCTCATCTTTGATCAAAATAATCTCTCCGTTAGCAATTTAATTCTAAATATTTTTCAGCTCTTGCAAATTGGTTCTGCAGCTCATTTGCAGCACACCTCATATTCCAGATGTGCTCAGGAGGTGAAACGGTGCTTGGCACACAGTAGATGGTTAGCAGTTATTTGTCCAATAAATTACAGAGTATCCAAGAGCAACACACGCTTTGTGCCTTGGTGCCAGAGAGTAAGAAATATCACCAGAGGAGTGAGTCGGGGTACCAGTGAAACCAACCCAAAGAGCAGACCCTTCATGATAACAGATCTGAGAAGCTCTCCAGAATGTTCTATCACATGTGAAAACTCCTCAGGCTTATCAAGCACTGAGATGGAAATTAGATGGATCCCTTTCAGACCTGCGCCCCTGTAAGGTCTTCCCAAACATGGGCACACACCCTTAAAGAGCCACAGAAGCTTCCAGCAGCCGTAGCATCTTACCTGTGCGTGCCTGCTGCATTGTGCTTCCACCCTTGAATGTGGTTGAAAGCTGTTATCCATGTGAATTCTAGGCCAAGTGCACTTTAATGAGAACACAGAGGCCCCAAGCCAGCCCTGCGGCCGGCGTCGGTGGTGACGTTGGCAGAGTGCAGGGGACATTTTGGGTACGGGCTGATTCCCAGCACCAGACACCGACTTCGCCTCCCAATGCTCTTGTCACTGCGGTGGCCTTATCGTGTTCTCCCGGGAAGTACTAAGACTGAATTTCCAGGAACTTGAAACTACCAATGACACCAAGAATTCTGGGTTTTTCCCTTAGAGTGAAAACCTTGAATTATTGTTTTCAGCCTCAAGAATCGCCAGCCACTTGTGCGAAATGACAGAAACTCAGAACTGGATAGAAACCTTAGAAATAACCCTATTTTTCAGAAGGAGGATGAATGACCTCATTTTTCAGTAGGAGAAACTGAGGCATAGTAGGTTCAGACTTGCTTCTGGCTGCACAGCCATGTGATGGACAAGAGCAGAGCAGAACCTGGGCTGCCTGCACAGAACAGGGGTACGTCCACTCACCACCACATTGTCAGCACTGGACAGGTAGATTGTCACCCGACATCTGATATTCACATGGGAATCAAGCAGGCCCCATGGACGCAGGGTCGGCCCTGCTCTTCACATGACCTCAGTGAGATGAGAACCAGTCCTGGCACTGGGGGTCTGGCCAGGTGACCGCAAGCCCAGTGGGAAGGTAGGTGAGCATCTACACGGAGGTTTAGGGGGACCCCGAGTGTGGTTCTCAGACCAACAGCCTGGATCTCACCTGGGAGCTGGTCAGAAATATAGAAGTCAGAACCTGCACCTTAGCAAGAATCCCCAGGTGATCAATAAGCACATTGACTATTCTAGAACAGTCTTCTCAAATTTCAGCCTGCCTCATGGTCCCTGGGGGTGGCTTATTAAAACAGAGGTTGTTGACTGACCCCAGACTCCCTGACACGCAGGCCTCAGGCAGGGCCTGGAGCTCTGCACTTCTAAGTTTCCAGTACCAAGAATCCAGTGCTGTGTTTATCCCAGACCTCAGATTCCGCCTTCAGACGTACTTGGCTTATTCCTGAGTGGTTTGCTCATCTCCTGACTTCTTCCTCTCTCCCTTACCTTATAAATTATTCACTAAACTTGCATTTTGAGAGTCAGCTTGGGAATCCACTCATCCTTCCCACAGAAGTAAGTATTCAGTACAAATATCTTGACTTTTAGCTTGTGTAGATGCTGAGACTGGGGTGGCAAGTGAGGTGGGTGCACCCTGCCCCTAAGGACCTTTGCTTTGAGGTCAGTGAGCAGAGCTGGGGGCAGGAAGCCCAAACCACACACTGTTGGGAACCACGCAAAATGTAGCCTTCGCCTGAGTTCCAACCCCTAAGAATCAACCAGCATCTCCCTCTCTACCGCCCCCTCTCCTCTCTCTCCTGTGATTTACTGTTGAGAATAAATAATGGGACTTGGGAACTGGTGTTCGAGTCAGGCTCTGAGCAGGAGGCACCTTGGTGGTCACTCCTCACCCATCAGAGTCTCTGGCCCACTGGCTTTTCTGAGGCAAAAGCAGAATTGCAGCATGGGTTTCACAAGCAGCAAGCCGCACGGCCTCTGTGACCTGGAGTCAGTGTGTTTTCGAAGACAAGAGGCAGCCGCACAGACTCCTCCCCCTGAAAGGCTCAGCGCTCCGCGTCCTGTGTGGATCGATAGGTTTGGTCTGTAGGAAGAACAATTAGGTTGCGCTGCAGTGGGCTGGAGAATTTGTCTCGCTCTCAGAAGGAATGCCAGCCCCCTCTGCCTTCAGCGGCTGGCCATGGTGACAGGTCAGTCTGGTGACTTCAGGGCTTTCCAGGTTTCTTTCTCGCGTGCTCCTCTCAAGCGGCTACAGGAAGAAGTGTCGAGACACCGCTCCCCAGGGATGGCAAAGAATGAAATGGTGGGTCTCTACAACGCCGTGCCTTAGGGATGGACTGTCAACACGTGCTCTGTGGGCCCTGTGTCCACCAGCCCTGGTCACTGGAGCTCTATGTAACAGGCTTGACTGCACCTTTCATTAGTTTCACCCAGTTTTTGTTTCTTTCCTGTTGCAAGTGACTTGGGAGGCTGAGGGTCTGGGTTGAAGACAATTCAGATGCCAAGCACCCAGCACAGACAGCAATTAGCCTGGCGTTTGGGGCACAGCCCTGCACTGCCACCTGGTGGTTAAAAGTGCACCTGCCTTTAAAGTAAAAGACCACGGGTTTTCCTACTGATGGCATCCTGTCATAGATGGAAAGCATGAAATGAATGGATATACAAAGACAAGAGATGACGGAGCAAAATAATGTCATCTGAAGCATTGTTGTCCAAAATAATTATTCAGACTAGTTAGTGTAAGGGTCCCCAACAGAAGTCCCACGACCTTGAGCACGACCCTTCTCGGGGCGGAATGACAAGTTCCCTCCCACCTGTCCTCTGAAATTATGCAGCGTTGGGGTTGGGGGTGTGCCCTCCTCCCTCTCTCCTCTTTCTGCCTACGTGGTTCTGATCGGCTTCCTCCTGTGGTGGGGGGAAGATATCGGGCTGCTGCACCCCCACCCTCTGCTGGATGCGTCTCTGGCTCTCAGCAGTTCACACCACAAGCCGATGTCTCAGATCCCGGCACCTGGTTTGTGACATCAGTCGACTCTGTTCTGTGAGTGAACAAGGGGGCAAAGGGACAAACAAGGGTCTGCACAACAGAGGTCGTTGGTTCGCACCCCTAAAACACATTTTGCTTCGGACCCAGACGTGGACCTTTGTCCTCGGTCACTGTGGCCCATGCTGGCTTGAATGCACTTTCACACCTCATGACAGTGCCAGTTCATGGTCTTAGGTTTGATGTGAATTGTCCTTTGTCACAGCGAGCCGGGAGAGAGTGTGGTGACTCTCCAGGGTCGCAGCTGTCGGGGGCTGGACGCAGCAGGGCTGTGCGGCCGGCCGTGGGCACGGGGCGTTCATGCGGCCAGCGCAGGAAGGGGGATGTCCCATGGAACCCAGGGAGACGGACATGTACGTGTTTGCCAAGCACAGGAAGTGCTGCTGTGGGTCCCCAGCCCGGGAGGACGGTCCTGTGTCTCCCAGAACTTCCTCTGCAGCAGCCTGGTCAATGCAGGCGGCGTCCCCTCTTCTCCTCCTGCCCCTTATTCCTCCTTAAATGTTAAACTGGATGTGACGCGTTTCACTGGGAGAAACTCTGGTCCTCTCCGCCCCAAGGTGGCTTTAATTCCTGCCTTTCTCTGTGCACTCATGTTTGTCCCCAAGCCACCGAGTGTTGGCTCCCTGGGGACACGCAGTGGGGTAAGAGGTGCCGACAGCTCTTCCAGCGAAGCAGGCGGAGATGGAAGAAGCTTCGATGGTCTTTTCCAAGGAAAAAGGTTTTTTGAGTTGCGATTCGTTATCATGAGACAAAAATGTTTACCTGCGTGCCTTATTTGTGAAACTCAAGATTCAGTTAAAGGCTGTTCTTTGTGAGTTAGAGTGTTCTAGAACCGAGTGAAGCAAATGTCTTTAAACAAGGCCTCTTTGATGACAGTCGTTAACTTCATGTGCTGCTCTATTTTTAAAAATCTGTAACTTAGAATAGTCGGAAAAACCCCTCTGAGGGTGTGCATTTAGAAGCATGTGACTGGAGCGGGGTAGGGAGAGCAGTGTCCTCGGGGTGGACACCACAGAGGCCTGACGCAGACTGCCGCCCTGCCCCTCAGCACCTATGACACCTTGGGGAACTTAGTGTCTCGTCATCAGCTTCCATGTCGTCCCAGGTCATGCTCCGTCTGCAGCGAGTAGGTCTCGCTTACCACCGGTGCTGCCGCGTAGTGCACGCTGCCGTCCGTTAGTCTGAGAAGTACTGAGTGCTCACAGATGCTCAGTGGAAGCCGGACCCAAAAGTAAATAGTCACGTTCTCAGAACAGGCACCTGTCTGCGAGGTGAATCCAAGGGCCTGCTAGTTCGTGGCTCACACCCACCTCAAACCTTGAGGCACAGCAGGTTCGGGAGCTAGGGAGGCACGTGGGGAGATGCAAACTGCATGTCTGTGGAAGCTCTGAGCAATGCTTCAGACTGTTCTGGGCGGGGGGAGACTCCATGTGAGCATTTATTTATTCGCCATGGAAAGCCTGGTGTCTTACTTTATTTAAAAACATTAAGAATCTATCCTGTAAAGGGACAGAGGTATGGAGATGGTGAGGGGACAGAGGCCTGGGTGGTAAGGGGACAGAGACTTGGATGGTGAGGGGTCAGAGGCCTGGGTGGTGAGGGGACAGAGGCCTGGGTGGCGAGGGGACAGGCCCGGGTGATGAGGGGACAGAGGCCTGGGTGGCGAGGGATCAGAGGCTTGGATGGTGAGGGGACAGAGGCCTGGGTGACAAGGGACAGAAGTCCAGTGGAGCCCAGAGCATGCCCTGCCCGGACCACAGAGCCTTCCTCCTGACGGGACTAACTGCGGCACACTGGCACGCTGGCACGCTGTCACAGGACACGTCGCCTCAGACAGGTTGGTCTCTTTATAGGAGGACGCAACCCTCAGCCCCCATGCCACCAGCTTTGCAGGACTGACACTCCTGCTCCCACCATGGGCCCCTCGGGAAGAATGCTGGCCGGCGGACACGCGCAGATCGTCCTGTGGGGAAGTCTGGCAGCTGTGGCCACATGCTTGCTCATCGCCTTCCTCATCTTTCTGTGCTCCAGCTGTGACAGGTGAGAGCCAGCCCCCACCCAGCAGGCCCCATGGGCACACCCGTCCCACTGGGGACCCTACCTCGCAGCTGTCCTCAGGTACCTGTAGGCTGGGGCAGCCGGCTTCTCTGGGCTGGGAGTCCTAGGCCTGTTCTCATTGCTGAGCAAAACCCGCAGTCGATTCTGCCGGGGGGTGGGGAGAGCAGCTGACCAAGCCTCGTGGAAGAAGCCGCAGGAGGAAGAACCTGCTCTCTCCCAAGCCCATGCCCATGCAGGTGTCTGCTGTCCCTGCCACCTGTGGACAGCTGGAAACCTAAGTGCCGTGTGCGCTGGAGATACTGTGTCTGCTGCCACACAGAGTTCCAGAGAATGTCTGCTGTTACGTGGCTTTGGGATGCGGGATTGTTTTACTAAAGTTGTAAGCTAGAACTACAGTTTCTTAAGAAACGTTGGCTTCCCTATAAGAGACGTGTTGATTATAACCATCTGTCCTTTTTTAAGATGACATCCCTCTGTCTCTCCCGCCCCTCCCTCTCTTCTGCAGGCCTCCCTCTTGTAAAATGTCTGCTCCCCCAGAAAGATCTTTGCTGAGCAAAGCAGAGTGCTTTCCAACCAGGACTAATTTTCAAGGCGCTCAGACACCTTACAGCAGGGCAGCCTACTGGTGGGTGGGCGGCCACCAAGTCTGGTACAAACCAGCCAGCCCTGTTCCAGACTCTTCCCAGCAACCTCAGAAGAGACTCAACAAGTGCCTTTTAAGGGTCTGGATCAGGCAACAGAATACAATAGGTCAAAGACTGCTTTTTTTAAAGAAAGAGTCTGGATATGCATCCTACCCTAAACTGTCTGCCCAGAGGGGGAAAGCCAGTCTCCCCAACCCAGGTACTGCCTACTCCTGCGCAGATGGACCCAGGCCTGCAGACTGGGCCGCCAGTCTGGCGGGAAGATGCAGTAGAGGCCCCCAGAGGCCAACGGAGGCTCTGCCCCTGTTGGGCGCGCCCGCCGCTGCAGTTACTGATGTGCCCACGAGGTGGCGCTGTTGCCCCCACAGTCTGCAGGAGACGCGCTCCCGTACCGGTGGTTTTCTTTGGAGCATACGGAATAAAAATAAATTCTATTTTTACTCCGCGGACTTTTCCATAGACTGGAAGTACGCATGACTCATCCTGAGAGCATGTACCCTTCCTGACGTGCCAACATTTGTGTTTTGCTCATTAATTTCTCAGTCCCATTGCAGCATGTGACTGCAAAACTCCAAATTAAGCAAAACAATGTCTGGATTTTCTTTTAAAATAAATAATAATAATAATAACAACAACAACAACAACAACAACAACAATACTAATACAATAATATTAATATTGATAATAATAATAAAAGGCACCATTCCTCCCAATATTCCAGATAATAACAATAACAAAAGGCACCATTCCTCCCAACATTCTAGATATGACTGTCTTCTCCACAGGATCCTGCCTCAGTCCTCCTGTTGAGAGCCAGTAATTGCTCTGGAGGAAAGGGAAAGCTGGTGACAATCCTCAGTGACCCCATCCCCTGGGACCAGAACTGTCCGGCTTTTACTTCCTTGGCAAAACAAACCTGGTTCTTAAAAAGAGAGGTGTCATGCTGATAAAAATGAGCACAGGAGAGGGGAGCACATGTTTGGTTTCAGACCGCGTGTCTGACCTCACGGCCACCTTTTATTTTTTGTTTCAGAGAGAAGAAGCCGAGACAGCACAGTGGGGACCATGAGAACCTGATGAACGTGGTGAGTGTGTGCACTTGTATGCACATGTCCATGTTTGTGCACATGTGTGCATGTGTCTGTGTATGCACATGTATGTCCGTGTGTGCCCATGCCCGTGTGTGTGCACATATCCGTGTGTGTACATATCCATGTGTGCCCATGTGTGTACACGGTCCGTGTATCCGCACATCTGTACACACATCCGTGTATGTGCATGTGCAAACATCGAGCAGTAATCCAAGCGTGCTCCTACAAGTTTGCGACTTCCTTTAGGAAAGGGTCAGCCACAGTCCCTGGCTGCCTGGGCCGGGTCCTTCCTGTGGGTGGAGACAGCGGAGGCTGCAGGCAGATGCCATGGGCAGGGCTCGTGGGAGCCCCGGCCTGCAGCAGGCTGTGTCTTCCGTCCCTGTGCAGCTCCCACCGGTTATGAAATAGTCTGAGATCAGTCACATGATCTGCCGTCAGAAGTACTGAGTCCCGCTCTCCAGCTGACAAGGGCAATGCTTTCCCGTGTTTATCACGGTGTAGCACACCTGGGCACAGGGCCAAGGCTGCTCCTTATGATGCCAGGACAGTGCCATCCTCCAGATCCCCTGCCCCGCCCCGGGGCAGAAGGGTTCCGTGGCTGACCAGACACAGCCACCTGTGGCGCTACCCGGTGCCAGCTTCCCGCTCACCGCGGTGCCTTTGTCTTGCAGCCTTCGGACAAGGAGGTGTTCAGCCGGTCGGTCACGAGCCTGGCCACGGACGCCCCTGCCAGCAGCGAGCAGAACGGGCTTCTCACCAACGGTGACGGTAAGGTCCTCGGACACGCCGGCTTCCACACAGGCGTCCACGCCCCAGAGGGGACCCGCCGGTCGCAGCATCGCTTGAGGCCAAGCGCGGTGTCCTTGCTCCCTCCACGCCGCGGTGTGCGTGCGGTGCTGCCGCACTCAGTCAGTGGCCCCGTGGATCTGCGTTTGCGCTGTGTCCATGCAGGAGACGCGCTCCGTGGCGCAGACGGCACCTTCCATGTACAGAGCGTGGTCCCCTGGGGCAGGCGGGTGTCCCCTCGCCCCGCTGACCGATAGGGAAACAGCAGGGCATTCGGTGTTGACCCCCGAGCCTTCGGGCTTCAGTGCCCGCACTCTGCCTGCCAGGCACAGGCATCTGGAACCGGAGGGCAGAGGCCCCTCCTCCGACCAGCAAATTCTTGGAACCCAAGTCCAAAGCTTGGGGTCCACCGTTATTCTCTCCGGTCGCCCTTAGGGTCGCTGTGTGTAACCCCCAGAGAGACACAGCTCTTTATTCCCGGGGCAGGAGGTAAGCAGTGCACTGATTGACTCACTCGTTTGATTTGTCAGGCGCAAACGCACAGGGGTGCCTGGCGTGTATCGGGAGCTGCCTGGGCTCCAGGGGCCTCAGAATTCAGCCAAGTCAGTAAAAACAAAAAGCGAGCTAAAAAATTATAAATTAGAAACACACACGTGTGGAAAGACTGTTTAATACATGAGCAGCACAGCATGTAAGCATACACGACATACACGTGTGCATGCGTGTGCAGCTATGAACCCGCACCCAAGTGCACGTTCACACTGAGACATCCGTACACCGCCCATGCGTGTGCGTGACGGGCCCGCGCCAGAGACGCAGCCAGGCGGGATGTGCGCCTCCTGCCCCCAGCCGCCCAGCGCACAGTGGGCCCGCAGGTCACACTCGCCCCGACACTTCATGGCACTCGATTTGGGGTTTTCTCATGGGAGGTGTGAATGGGGGCAGAGAGGGTGGGTCCTCGATGGCCTTAGAGGAGGAGGCCAGCGGGCCAGGGAGAGGGGCCAGCACCCCACGCCCCCTTGCGCCCCGTGCCTAGCCCCCCACAGTCATCCTAGTTACGTGGACTCTCTGCCCACAAGAGTCCCCTCACAGGTGACAACAAGGAGTGAAAGGAACTACAAACAAACTTGCAGCAACACAGCCTAGTGCCTCCCGGCAGAGATGCAGCAGGTGGCTTTGGCTTCATAGCTGACTAACTTAGGGCTGGCTGCAGTCTTAGCATCCGTAGTTTGCAGGGACGGAACAAGCCCTTCCGGGCCACTTTCCCTGCCTGCCCTCCTCCGGTCGGCGACAGCTGTCTCCGGAGCTGTCCCCACACTTCTAACCTCTGCCGCTCTAGTTCTCTCAGAGGACAGCGCCACGACCTGTGGGCAGCACTACGAGGAGGTGCAGACGTCGGCGTCGGACCTGCTGGATGCACAGGACAGCGCAGGGAGGCCCAGGTGCCACCAGAGCCGCGAGCTGCCCAGGATTCCCCCGGACGGCGGGCACAGTGTGGCGGGGGACCGGGGCGCTGCGGGGCTTGAGGGGCCGTACGAGGTGCTCAGGGACAGCGCGTCGCAGGAGACAGTGGTGGACGACTGCCTGTATGAAACCGTGAAGGAGGTCAAGGAGGCGGCCCCAGCCCCGGCCCTGGGTGGAGGCCCCGCCTGCCCGGCCAAGCCCACTCCTGCTGGGAAGGCGCCCCCCGCGTCCCGGGCCCCGGACGCAGCCGATGTCGCCGAGTACGCCTCCGTAGACAGGAACAAAAAGTGCCGGCACAGCATCGATGTGGAGAGCATCCCCCGAAATCCAGGGGACCCTGAAGAGGAGGCCCCGCCCCCCGTTCCTGTTAAACTTCTGGATGAGAACGAGAACCTTCAGGAGGAGGAGGAGAGAAAGGCCAGAGAGGGCCGCACCCCCGAGGGGCCCGCCTCCCACGCCAGCAAGGTGGGCTGCCTCGTGGCGCGTGGCGGTGGTGTGGTAGCGCTCGCTCCTCCTGGGGCTCTGCTGGCACTCGCTCGGGGACACGCACGCGGCTCGGGAACGCACACGGGGCTCGGGGACGCGCTCGCAGCTTGGGGACGCGCTCACGGCTCGGGGACGCGCACGCAGCTCGGGGACACACATGTGGCTTGGGTCCGGTGCGGGTGGAAGCTGGTCAGGGCGGGCTCTCTGACCTCCCTGCTCCACGTACAAACGGCCAGGAGCTCGTGTACGTGGGATGTGTCTCTCTAGCGTCCTACCTGGATGTCTCAGATCAGGGCCAAGGGTCGTCTTCTGCCTTTGGAACACCGGGAATTACGCAGAGAGACGAGAGTCTCGGCCACTCATTTTAGCCTCTTCCGCTTACTGCGGAGAGGTGCGCTTACCTTCCCAGGGTCACAAAGGTCAAAGCCGAGGACAAAACACAAGGGACTGACTGACCCCCAGGTGCCACTGGCTGTGTCTGATCACGTTATACTCTTATCAAAATCAACTAAGAGGTTTGAGTCAACAACAATTTTTGGACAAAAACCTGCCCCACTTAACTTCAGGTCTCTGAACCTCCCCTGGCATCTGGTGACTGGATCAGGGAGTCCCGGGACCTGGACGCTGCCCACGGCTGCATTTGTCCCTGTTTCCTTGGGCCTTCCTGGGGCTCAGTCTACTTTAGGCAATGGGCTTCTAATTTCTTCGCTCTACACAGAGAGAAGCAAGGTTCTCTCCTCAGGCTGTGGTAGGAAGGCCACCTAGGGCTCAGTTAGCCTTAAAAATATGTCTGGAGTTCATGACCAAAAGGTGAACCCGACTGATTCTTTAGGCTACAGCAAGTAAGTGATTCTTTTCAGAATTCTCTGGGTTATATCTGCTTTTCATATTGTCCACGAGATCAGCTGTTGAAAGCACCAATGAAAGCATAGGTGAACGTAGCCTAAGTTTTTGCCCTGCGTGTAACCAGAGATAGTAAAACAAGCATAAACTCTATGCTGCCTAAAGCAGTTCAGGCATTTTCACATGAGGGCTGAGCTGAGCTGACTCTGGAGTTTAAGCTCAACAGAGCAGAACAGAAAGACACAGAGGAGAAATGGACATTGGAAAGAGCGGTCAGATAGTTGGGGGGCTGTGGGACTTGGGCTCCTGCAGGCGCAAGTTTGAATGCTCAGGGTAGTCTGAAGCAGGCTGCAGGATTGGGGTGGTTCAGGGTATGAGAAAGACTGGGAAGAGTCATGAGGCCGAGCGGGGGCCAGGGCCGTGCGGAAGGTCACGGAACTGAAGGGCCAGGTGTGAAAGGCACATATTTGCTGGAATCAGGAAGGATTTAATCTAGACGGAAGAGCGTTAGTGAACCAGGAGCCCAAATCTAGAAATGAGGCAGGGAACAGGCCACCAATGTGAGCTGACGTCTCCACTAGTGGATGACATGGACTCTTTGTGGATTTGCACAAACTGTAAAAATACAAATCCAGGCATTCAATAAAGAAATGTGATTTTCTTTTTATTACCAATCCTTCACTGATGATCAGTCTATCCATGACCATTTGGAAGTCTCATAACTGTTGGCATATTTGTACCTAAAGATCCAATTACTAAACTGGAAGACATTTCTCTACTGAGTATTCAAAAATATCACATACTAGGGTTTTTGTTTCTTCGTTCCCTCCTCCGGTGCTTTACATCTTTGTAGAAAATAACTTTTTTCCGTAAAAATCATTTGAGAACGTTTCGTAGACAGATGCATCAGAACGCACACGAGAGAAAGGTCGGTATTGACAGCACACCACCTTGTCTCCATTTGTCTTTCTTGCAGAGATTCAGCTCACTATCCTACAAGTCCCGGCACGAAGACCCGACTCTCACAGAAGAGGAGGTGAGTCTCATCCCTGCAGATAACCACAGAGCTCCTGTAATAAGGAGCGGAGAGCATCTCCTTAATGAACGCAGTCGGGTGACCTTTTGCCCGAAAAGGCTCAAGTGCTCTGTGACACTCACATCTGGAGCTCGGGGTTTGGAGGTGTTGGCTTTGTGACAGCTCAGAGAGAGTGGCTGGCAGACAGGATGGACAGGTCAGCTAAGCAAAGGAAACCGAGCAGGACAGGAGGATTGGGAAAAAGTGAAAAGGAGGGGAGAAAAGAGGAATGAGAAGGGAGAAATTTATGGGAGTCGCAAGCAGTCAGACGCCCGAGGGAGGAGGAATTTAATCCTAGGCTGGAAAATAACGGGAAGGTGCAGCCCACAGGTGTAAGGAGCTTCATCGGGTCTGGGGGACGGAGGGAGAAGGTCTCAGTGAGGGACGCGCCAGGCAGAGAGCAGGGAACTTTAGACCCAGGGTTCCAGGCCGAGCTGCGTCAGGCGCAGCTGCCAGCAGGAGACGCGTGTAGATTCTCCCGCTGAAAATTCACTGGGGAAGCTTCTGGGGCAGCATTTGGACGGCAAAGGCAGCATATGTGTTACTGCATCCAGCGAGGCCTGAGAGCCTTGCTCGGTCCGGCTGCATGCAGCTGCCTTCTGCAGTGCCCCGCACTGTAAATGCCGCCCGTGGGCAGAAGTGTTGTCGTGTGCATGTGCATCTTCTCCCATGTGGGGTCTGGGTGGAGTACTGAGATGCACAGACACTGTGGCCCCCCACGAGGAGTTTGAGGAAACAAGCTTCCCATGGGAGCTGCTGTCCTCCCCAGGGAATGGATCGCCCGGCTGCATGAGCCAAACCCCAGGGGTCATCCTTGACACCCCACTTTCCTCACCGTCCTCAGATCCCTTCCACTTGGCCTCCAGTCTCCATCATCACCCCTGTCTCCCTCTGCACTGTGGGGACCTGCAGCACCCACTTCCAGGCCTGCGGCAGCTGCTGCTCCTTCCTCCAGTATTTTCCATGCTGTGCAGGGCTGCCCCCCACTGGGGCGGAGAAAATAGGACGTGCAAGAGATCTGGAGAGTAATCCTATTTAAAATAAATCCAGACCATGTACAATTTTAAATTACTTTTCTTCTGATCTTACATTTGATTGTGGCTTTCGAAAATAGGACCTAGTTATACCGATGAATTTTGAATGTAGAATAAAGAATGGCAATTCACATATATTCACTTTAGAAACAAGGTTTATGTTCCTACATTTATTTTTCCATTCACATAATAGGTCAGGTAGACTGAAACGGAGACCTGAGTTTTAAGTACTATTAACTCAATTTAACAGAATCATGAGGAAAGGGGAGAATCTGGAAAGAAGAGCAAGGGGCAGGAAAAAAGATTTATTTATGAGAACATAATCACAATTCACAGACTGAGTGATAAAGATGAAAGATTTTAAAGAGAAATATTGCAAAGCTCACTAGCAGGGGGGTTTGAAGAGAAACCTGTATACAAAATAGAAACTGTAGTCATAAGAGACGAACATTCAAAAGGAATATTAGAGGACTTTTGAAACCTCTCTAACTGTTAAAATTTACGGCAACATTCTTTTTGAGTTAGGTTTATGCCTAGAGATAATATTAAGTTGCAAATTAATGAAAGAGCTTGTCATTAAAAAAACGGGAGTGCACAAAGGCCGGGAAGGCCAGACCCCCACTTACGACCAGTGGGGCTCAACGTCAGGGGCTGGGGTGAGGACGTTGGAGGGACACAGGCATCGCTGTGGGGAGCCAGCTCTCACCAGCGAGGTCCCGGCAAAGGGGTGCTCGCCCTCCAGACATCACCCTGAAGGTGAGGCTGGAAATCGGTTCCCATCCCGGTCCTCCGTGATCCACTGTTTTCATAATCTGTCCCCGTTTGCAGCTGGGATAAAACTTTTTAGCTAAAAAGTTCCATATGCGCCTCACTGCAAAATGCAGGGAATTATTTTTATTCTTCTTAAATTCAAAGAAATGATCGTTCTTTGTTCTGAGGGTCATTTTCCCATTGAAGCCTCTGCGGTGAGGATGTTAGCTTAATATTCGGCAGAACGGTCACACTTACATGGCCAGAACTTCCCAAAGATGATTTCTGCCATGCTAGACCTCGGATTGGCCACAGGGAGCTGCCACCAGCCTACAGTGACCTGTCCCAAGGCAGACGACCGGCCAGCGTGAAGCAGGCTAGTCCTAAGCCCGTGAGGCCAGCTCGGATTCCATGCACAGCACGTGGGACGTAGGGGAGCAGGAGAGCCACACTCTACCCGCTGCCCACCGCCCCCCGCCAGGCATCTGCCAGGCAGCATGTTTATATATTTCCCAGGTATTTGGGCAAATCAGTCACTATGGCAAAGGAAAGTGTAGGTAATGAAGGATATTTTTACTTTTTTCCAGCCACGATTTTAACAATAAATAACACGCCCAAGTAATCTGCTAATCGGCATAGCCCCCCCCCCGCCATTACCAGATGGAATTTAAACCGCTCTAGCTGTTGGAAGCAGTTGGGATGTACCACAGAGACAGAGGGGGGTGCTTGGAACACCACCTGCTCTTCCCGTAAGAGGGTGTCCCTATCATGGATCATCTCCAATTTCTTTTTTGAGTTAGCTGGGTACAAATAAGAATGACTTTACCCACTAAAGAAAACTTAGACCTGTCTGTAAATGGTTATCTCACCAACAATATACAATAAAATTTTTTAAAAATCGTAATGGGAAACGACACTCTTATGTGCGTGCTGTCAGGGGGGAGCCAGGAATCCCGCTTCCGACAATGCAGTGATGTGTGCATAGCAGTGGGCGTCAGCATCTGGGTGCCACCCCCAGAGCTTCTGACTCAAGGGTTCTTGGGTCAGGCCTGAGAATTTGCCTTTGCTGGTTCGAAGCCCGCATTTTGAGAACCACGTGTCTGATACATGTTTTCCGCCTCTTCTTGTAAAGCGGTAGAGACCTTTTTCAGGTGAGACATCCTTCTGATGTAGAAACCAAGTAAAACGCTGTGGTCAGGTCCTGGGGGCCTTTTGGGGGCTACCTGTCTGCTCTGCTCACACCCTCAGTGGAGCCGAGGGAACTGGGCTATTGCAGAATCATGCTGGGATGGCTGGCCCACTCACAAAGTCGAAGACAGTCTACAAACAATTGTTCTCTAATGACGTATTCCAGAATTAGTACAGATAATGAAGAACCAAATTCTGGGTCTATAGCCAAAAGGAGTGCAATCGCTGTCTCAAAGAGACAGCTGCACACCCGTTCACTGCAGCACCGTTTACAATAGTCAAGACGTATGAACAGCCTAAATGTCCACCAACGATGGACGGACGTGATTTTAGGTACATATATATATAGTTCGTTTATCATATTCTATGGGACACACACACACACAAGACCCTGCCATCTGTGACCTGGATGCACCTGGGGGGCATCATGCTGAGCGAGACGAGCCAGACAGAAAACGACACGCTGTGTATCTCACATCTGTGTGGGGCCTGAAGAAGCCATGCTGAGGGAAGCAGAGCAGAGTGGAGGGGTGGGAGTGGGGGAGTGTAGGTCAAGGGCACAAACTTGTGGGTCTAAGGCAAGTCAGGTCCGGGCGTCTGATAGATAGGGTGGCAGGTGTCAGCCGTACCGCACTGCAGTCTTGGAAGTCGTCCAGAGAACAGATCTTCGATATCGCACCCCCGCCAAAAAAAAAAAAAAGGCTCGTTATGGTGATGGAGGTTTCACTAACCATCTCGTGGGAGCCGTTTCGCAGTTTAGCCGTGCACCGAGCCAGCATGGCAACGTCTTAAACTTACACACGTTGCATGTCAGGGGCTGGGGGGGGTGGTCAGAAAAAAATCTTAAACAAGTGGGGTGGGGGCCGGGGTCAAGCACAAAGCTTTCTGATTCTGTCACCCTCTGTTTTCTAGATCTCGGCCATGTACTCATCCGTGAATAAACCCGGGCAGTCCGGGAGCAAATTGGGACAGTCGCTGAAAGCCCCAGAGTCCAGCCACGCGTGCGGCCCAGGAGCCGCTCAGAGGTCCCCGTCCTCCTGCAGCGACCTCTATGCGACCGTCAAGGACTTTGAGAAGCCTGCCCGTAGCACAAGCCTGCTCACCGCTGCCGGGAGGCCCCGGGAGGACTCAGAGCCTGACTACGAGGCCATACAGGCAGTGGACCGAGAGGAGGAAAGGGCTGCCCTGGAGGCCGGCGGCCACCATTGCTCCTGCCCGAGGGAGAATGACTATGAGAGCATTGGGGACGTGCAGCAGGGCCAGGATGTCACCAGGCTCTAGCAGCCCTGAGAGCAGCCCAGAGCCCAGGGCCGGCCACTGGGGGTCTCTCTCCTGCACACGAGAAGCAGCGATGTCACTGTCATCGCCCAGGTGGCTTGAGTGAGCCGAAGCTGGTGCTGACGCCGGGCAGTCTCGGTGTCAGGGACAGTGGGGTGCGCACCTGTTGCCCAAGGCTGTGCCCGAGCACATGGCCCCCTGTCCCCGCGCCCTCGGGACCGGTCCCCGTGTCAGTGGAAGAGCTGCTCCCGCCAGGACACAGCCCACCTGCCTAACACTGCCGTTCAGGTGACCCAGGTTCCCGTCCTTTCTCCCCTGGTGGCCGTCCGCACTCTTCCCTGTAGACTCTTCCGATCTCTTCTGATCCGTCCCACAGAAGTCCTCCCACAGGCCTGGACCTGGCCGTCACCGTGAGAAGCCCTGGTCATCAGCGCCACCAGCTCGCATCATGTTCTGGGGTGCCCCTTGGAGTGCCGAGGCCCTCAAGCCTTCCAGCTTGCACACGCCACGCCAGCAGCGTCCCCCAAAGCACTCGAAGCCGTTTTTAGATTCTTTATTTTATTTTTGCCGTCAAAACGTTTTTCTTTTTCTCCAAGCATTTGAAACTTTCAGAACTCTTTCGGCGTTTTCCACAAACATCGTGACACTTCTCTGCCTGTCTTAGCCCCAATCCCACTCCCCCAGAACTGATAGCCTCAGCTCTCACGTTAAGACAGGGACCACACGTCTGGATGGCGGCCACAGCGTCTGTCTCTGGACTCGTGAGCGTGCTCCCTGTGTGCTCTGCTGTCACACCAGCAGCGTGGGCTTCATGAGTTAACCGCTGCCCTACGGCAATCTATCTGAGATTAAAATATAAACGTTTATTTTTCTTATATAAATTTATAAGATGTTTTATGTTTAACGCCTGATTTCTAGAAGGTGCCAGAAAGAAAATGTATATTAACTATTTTGATTTTATGTACAACAATTTATACTCTCATTTTGAAAAGTCACCCTAAAGCACATAAACTAGGTAGGTAGTTATAAGTCGTTGATATCATTTTTTTTTCACCAAGTATTTAAAAACTCAACTTTTCAAATGATACTTGGAGCTCTTGGTCAAAATCACCTGGCTCACTGGAAACATAAGGGGAATAATCATCAGTGATCACTTTCAGTCATTTGTGGTGGGCAATACTGAAAAATTTGAAATGGTAAAAATGGGAAGAAGAACAAAATATGACAAGGGATGACTGAATTACAAACCTCCGAAGGTGTAACTCCCAAGGCTTGAACACGCTTTTAAGAAAACAGCAAGGACTTCTGCAGTCCAGTGCTGGCAGATGCAAACTGTCTATTGGGATTCTTTTTTTTTCTCCTTCATTTTACAAAAATCGGTATCTGAAATAACTTGGATTGAGAGATCAGCCTGGTGTGTATTTAGTCATATCTTCAGAATTTTATAAGGCCAACTTTGGGAAACTTGCTGACTTTTCATTTCGAAAGAAGCCTTGTCGAAGCTGTGTGCGATATGGGTTACAGAAAATGGAGCTTTCCTCCAGCGTCAGAGAGAAAGGCAGTTATTCTTACCGCTGTGACACCTGCGACCTTTCGGCTCCGACCGTCTCGCCGTTCTCTCATGCCGTGACCAGGAATGCAATCGGGGGACCAAGCGCTTTGAGAACTGTGGGGACCAGCTCACTGGTGTGAGCCCACCACGCCCTGTACTCATGGCCAGACGTGGTGACCGCTTTGTCACATGTCTCTGAAACCATAAATCTGCATTGGGGTGAACTCGTTTGCTGCTGTTCCTGTTCAGTCAGCCGTGTCTCTTGTGAAGACATCACGTGCATCGGCACAGTCCTCAGTGACGGTGGCAGAGTACCCTGGGAACAGGGAGTGTCCTTTGCCCTCTGCAGCCACATCCTGCACAAGCACCATTTTGCCAGGTGATGGTCACTGCTTGATGCGAGTGAATTTGGCCCAACAATCTGTCCCTCCTGGGGTCCCTTTTGGGCATGGCGATGGCTGTCACACTGCATGGCCAGCACTGTGTACGCTGCAGCAAGGCCCTTGAGAGCCCCTGGCCACCGGAAGGAAGTCGATCATGTTTCATGGTGTGCTCCTTATCTCCAAGGCATCATCCTCAAGGTGCAGAGCCATCTGCAAAGGCGGGAGCTCTTTATCAAGTTAGATCCTCTAGAATTTCAGTACCGGGGTTTTCCTGGGAAGTTTTGAAATAAAGGCTATGCAGAGCAGCCATAAAGTATGCATTGCATTATCCCCCTTGATCTGAGAACTGGTGCTAAGATTGAGCCGTGAGCTAGAGTATTGTAAGTGTACCTTATAAGGAACCATGAGGCCCTCCAATACAGATCCTAAAAGAACAAGTGACAGCACAGCCCCAGAGGGCCAGGGATGGACAGTAAACTTCAGCAGATGGCTCTGTTCTTCAGACCACTGGTACCATAGTGAAGTCTACGTACTGAAGCATCATCGCTGTTTTGACCTGATAGTACAGTATTTCACAGAGGTTATCGCTTTGACTTTATTTGACTTTATTTGTTGAAAATCTGTGCTACAGTCTTTGAATTGGACAAATACCTATGGCTTCTTTAGAAAAAAAGATTTCATCTTGAGTTAAGTACTACAGAGTTTAAATGTATGAAAGGTAATTATCAAAAAAAAGGATTTACTGTATCTTAAGAATTCAGCTTTGACAACTGTGTTATACATTCAGTGATAATAACCTAGGTTATGTGAAATTATACAAAAAGGTACGATAAGTTTTAAAAAAATTTTTTGTCTTATAATCGGAATTATAAACTTATCTTGCCCAAAAGTAGAATCTTTTTTTTTTTATTTAGAAATTTGGAACGTTTAGAAGAATATTTCCTGCTGATTTTACTATTTCTCAAATATAGTCAGCAGGAAAGTATAACCTGTCTTATGTGAAATGTTTAGGGAAATTTTAAATTTTAGAAGAAAGTAATTTTTGCAAGTATATTTTCTAGATATATCTTTTCCTGCCCTGTACTAAATTATATTATTAGTTCTAGTAAAGCTTTTGAAGGTACTCCTCTGCTTTGTGAGAAAAGGCTAATTACTGACTTATCTGACCTCAAAATCCAAGAGTTAATTCTAATTGGGTGCTAATTAACAACAGGTAATCAACACAAAGAACTAAAAATTAATCTCCGCATGTCACTATACCTATTTCTTATATTTGATTTTGATTTTCACTTTTCTACTTAGGGCATTTCCTTACTTTAACCAGTAACAAGCTATACACACACACACACACACACACACACACACACACACACACACACACACACATATACACACCTATATACATACATATGCATGTATGCTTAATTAAGTAGGATACATCCATTATGCATTTTGAATGTTTGTCCATCCTGTTGTGTATTTTGCGTGAAGACTATTGTCAGGAAAACAGAACAGAAGAAGCAGTGTTCATGGGGTCGTTACAGGAAAAGCTGCTTCAGTTTCCCTCATTTAATTTTTCTAATGAATAAGTTCAAGTTTGAAATTGTGTCAGTCATTCTCCTGGCTGAAAGACAGTGGGATTTTAGAATGTTGTATTACACAGGTGACTACTATATATCCAACCCAGCGGGAGGGAGCGTAAACAGGTGTCTTAGGCAGGTGCTGCAGGAGGTTTGGCCAAAAGCCACAGAGCGGTGGCCAGGGCGGGGCCACAGCAAGGTGACCCCCTCCAGGCGGCAGAAGCAGAGGCCGCCATTGTCATGTGGGCCATTTTATTTCACTCTCTCTAGGAACCGTGAAATCCATGGGCAGCAATGTCGTTTGATGTGAGGTGATGGGTGCCATGGAGCTTTGGTTCAGAACCGAGTCCGGATTTTGTAAATGAGTAAATGACATTTTTCCAGGATTCCCTGGAAGAGTTGGCGTGACTCTGTGTGACCTCGTGACGCCGTTGGTATCAGTCCCTGGCCAGCCCCGCCCTGGCTGCCAGGAGCACAGTGGGGACTGGTGGTTACTTCCTAGCAATCGTGACAGGAAATTACTGTGTAGCTGGGAAAAGTTAAAGTATAATGTTTAGTGTTAATAAGTGACTGATGTGAAAATAGGAACAGTGTCTGTGATATCAAATATGGCTTTATTTGCAGTGAAGTCTAAATTCCTTGTCCTGTGGTAGTATTTCCTTACTTTGGTCATGCCTTTTCTTCAATACGTCGTTTTTGACAGTGGCACTAGACAAGTTATACACACTTAGAAAATGCTTGACTTAAACAGATCAGTTTAGAAACCAGGATAAATCAGAGTTTTCATCTGGAATTGCCAAAGTATATTGAACAAAATCATGGTCCAGAAGAGAACAAACATTCATAAGTGCTTCTTTCCCCTTCTGCTCATTTTTAAGCCTTTGTTTACATCCAGCCTCTAATGTATAGAAAGTATTTTATTGTTTTTCCAGGTCCTTCTTTTATTTAACTAAGAAATAGTAGTTCAGATTGCTCGTCATGCCAGATAGAATGAGAAATGCGATTTTTGTTAAAAGGACAATTTTCTTAAAGCATTTAATTCGGTAATCATTAATCTTAATGCAGCTAGATGACATTTTTCTTTGCTCACCAATTATATACTATGGCCATTTTTTTTTTAAATGTACTGTGTTTTGGTGTCTCAGATTACCTCGTGTGATGGATCATAAAGGTTGATAATTGTCACTTCTCGGAGTTCTGTATGTTGGCAAGAGTAAATGTTTTAATGGTGTCACCTCTAAAAGGTATTAACATGAGTTCTGGGGACGTTTGAAACAGAGCAAAGCAAATAGGAATTCACATATTATTGTCCGTGCATTTTTTTTTCCTCATAAAAACAGTTTCCCAGAAAGTGGCTTATTATGTGTTATGTTCTGATCCGTTTCAGAGAATGCCTCTTAATCAAAAATATTCAAAAGTAATTCATGCCTCTGAGTGGCACTTAGACTCATTGTCTCAAAAGGCCTTTCAATGGTCAAATTGTCCAAATCACAAAGGAGTGGGAAAGTTGTTTTCAATATCAGAAATTTTTAAACGTGAGTTTTAGTCCAAAAAATATCTTTTATTGGCTTCGACAGCTTCTAATTTTCCCCTTCTTGACTCTAAGCCTTTCAAAGAGTAAGTCAAAAGAATGGGGGCAGGAAGGCCCTGTTTATTCCGGCCTCCCTTGGGGTCTCCCTGCACAGGTGACCTGCTGTCACCTTGTACAGCACCACCCCAGACCCCTGAGTCCGCAGTGCACAGGGCGTGTCTGCCAGGGTAAAGCCGCAGACCTGCCCAGGGAAGCAGATGCTGGGTTTCTGTGTTGTGAGTGTTGCTAAGCCAGGTACACCCTTGCCTACACCTTTCATGAGAATGGTTGGCACTGAGGGACAGTGGGACAGAACAGAATTTTAAAACTTCTCACAAATGCAGAAAAACTCCCACCATTCTCTGCCAGGGTAGCTCGCCAGCCCCCACAACAGCGGTCATGTGTCTCCTGAAGTTCCAGCGAAGACAAATCTTTGTAACAGCTGACCAAGAGTTATCCATAAAGTTGGAGGACACTGATTATTTTGAGGGGGACATGTAAAAATTAATCATTTCTTGTAAAAATTAATCATTTCAAAAGTAAATTGAGTAACATTTTTTTTAGCCAGGTCGCTAGGCACCACCTCTCCCCTGGGAAGTAGTCCCTGTGAATTATACCAGTTGTAACGAGTTTGATCTGCTCTCCCACGTCTCAAGGAAAGGAGACTGTCTAAGCATCTAACTGTGGAGTTTGCAGATACTGAGAACAGCCTGGCCATTTCTGGACAAGCTGTCTGAGGCTCGGGGGGAGAATGCCAGCACCTTGGCGTGCCAGCCCAGGAGCAGGGTGACATGGTGCCTGACGGTCTCCTTTTCTGCACACCTGAGGCTCCACCACCTTTACTTCTTATGCTTGTATTTAGTTTTGACTTGTTTTAATTTCAGTCTAAGTCGTCATAGCTAATGATCCAAATGGATATTCCAGGGTCTAATTTTTTTCTGAATTAACAGAACAGATTCTCTTTATACATTTATTTTTCAAAAGTTCACCCAGTGCACCAGCTAGGCACCCTTATGAGGACAATTAGGGCTAAAAGAGGGACCAGGCTTGCCTCTCCCCTAGGAGTCTGCAGCTCAGAACTGTCTTGCCATAATGTATGGTTGTGTCATGTTGTTTTGTTAACTCAGCGAGCTGGAAATCATGAGATTGAACCAAACTTTCCTTTTCCTTTCTTAAGCCTAAAGAGCATATTTTTTTATCCGAGCTCTGCATTGAAGTAGTGGGGATCCCTGACCTGACCCCAGAGGCCCAAGTCTGTCTGGGAATGACTTTGAATAGCCCTCTGACAAATTTTCGTGGATTTTTAACATAGAACCCAACATGGCATTCACAATCCATCCCAGAAGCTTGCTTACATGTTTAAAGTTTATTTTTTGCACATGGGCTTCTCCTGTATTTCCTGGAGCCATACTAGAACCATAGTCTCTGTGGGCTACTCCATAACTGCCTGCTGGTCCCAGAAGTGGCAGCGTACTTGGCAGCGCTTGTCACTTAGGGAGAAGCACGTGGACCATGTTGAGAAAGCTGAACTCACGTTCACATCAACAAGAGTCCTATGCGCCTCAGATTTTGACACTATTTTTTTTCAATTTTTTTCTTTTTTTTCCCTGAGTGCCAGCTACATACTTGGTTCCAGAGGGTGGGCAGGGCAGACGTCAGAAGTAAAATTTGAACTAAGGGACATGGACAAGACTTCCTGCCTGTGTGTGCGTCCATTTGTGTGTGTCTCTGGAAAATGTGTTACCCCAACTCCCTGTGCACCCCTCTGAGTCGCTTAGGGAACAAACTGTAACTGTGTGTAAATGAGAGTATCTCAAAGATTTAAATTATTATTTAGGTGTTTCCTTCTTTGTAAACTCAGGAATAAACCTGGTTTGTGGATAGCATAATATGGCTACTAAAGCTATAATTTCTAGGTCACTAGGCACATCCTTTCAACTATGTTTCATTTTGAGACTTCCAACTTAGTTTTTACTGGGAAAAGAAACTCCTCATGATGGAAAAAACAACAACAAAAGACTTCCATAAACTCTGGAAAAGTGTAGCATCATGTAGCCTAGACCTTACGTTTCTTGCCTACAGTATTTCAACAATTTTTATGGGAGAAAAAAATTGCACACTTTTTATTTCTTGGAAAAGTGAATTGAGGTGTTGAATTAAATTCTCAGAGGGGACAATTTTGTTTGAAGAGAAGCCCTGCCTTTGGAGACGAGCTCACGGCTCTGTAGTCCTTGTTCCAGCACTGACTCAACTGTGTGACCTTGAACAAATGATTTTAACTTCTCTGTGCCTCAGTTCCTCCGCATACAAAATGGAGATAATGATACCAACCACTGCCTACCTCATAGGGTTAATGTGGGGAACAAATGAGATAATTCAGATAAATGCCAACGCTTTGAACTGTGGATGGAAGGTGCTATATAAATTGAAGTTGTATTGTTTTTTTAATGATTCGATTATGATGTTTAGGGTTTAAACAGCAATACTGTTTAGTCATGTTAAGGATAAGTTTCAATTTCATGCACATTTACAACTGTCCTCTGTGGCCAGACCTTGACCCTTTACCCAGCAATGGTACCTAAGGAACTGAAATCGTCCTTTGTTTTCTGTGTTTCTGCCCGGAGTATTTCTATTCTGAATGTTCCCAAAAGACTGGAGTTTAACCTCATAATATCTTAGAGTTTACATGTAATGAACTTTGTTCCAGCTCTGTGTAAAAGTATAATTACATGTAAATAGCTGGTACGCTGTAATTAGAGGTACTTATCAAATTGTCTTTGTTCTTTTTTAATTGCAATAAAGGTCAGTTTTATCAAAAGCTTGTTAAAATTTATTCGCTGTTTAGGAAGGTCAAGAATGGCTCATTTTCATGCCCTTAGAGCATAACCAGGGCAGGGGGATTTTAGCCATCAACTCAGCACTGTGACAGGAAGGACACGCCTGATGGCCAGGCCTGGGGGCGTGGTGGTTGCAGCCCCAAACACTGCAGAAAAGAAGCTGAGCCTGAGTCCCAGCTTCGTGAGGACGCTGAGGAAGCTAAGACCTCTCGGTGCCCGATTCCACACAGAAGTGGGGGTTACCAGTTTAGAGCCCACTAACCAGGTTGCCTTGAGGATTAAATGAGATGTTGAGCTTGGCACTCTGCAGATGCTAAAGGATCTGTAAATGCTAACAGATGCCTGTCCCCACAGGCCTGGGACACTTTTGATGACACCTGCCCACACTGCCTGCCTGCCATGCCACTCCTGTGAAGAAAGGCAAGCTGAGAGCAAACAATGCCCCAGGCCATGAGGAAAACCACCAGTCATGGCTGGGGAGGGGGCGGGTTGTCACTCCGGCATCTGATCCTGGCTGCTGCTCCTTCCTGGTCACTGGAGACAGACGTCGGGGTCGCAAGGCGATGCACATGAGTGTCTTCCTGGCGTACCCCTGTGCCCCGTTTGTCTCTGCCGTCAACTCCAGGCACCCCAGATCCTCTTACATATCCCCCACAACCTGGCCTCCCTCTAGGAGCCGGTCCGAGCTCCCTGTCCGCCCCAGCCCTCCTGCGCAATCGCAGGTATTTGCCCTATGCCAGCCTCCCACCGGTACTGACCTGGATACTTCCACCTAACTCCTTCCACAGGCTGAGCTGGGCCCCCCTTAACTGTCCTGACCGGCGCTTTAGGCCAGAGGAGGCAGAGGCGCCCTTCAGAGCCCAGCACGTGCCTCTGAGGGCTCAGCTCCGCTCACCCTAGGACTTCGGCAACCAGCTGCCGGAAGGGGCCTGGCCCCCTCGGCCCCAAGTTCCGCCTCCTCGCTCAACACACGGAGGACTCCGTCCTTCCCCCGCCCAGCCGTCAGCTCCAGACCCCAGCTCCAGCCCCCAGCTGCGTGCACGGAGGCTGGGAGCCGGGAGCGAGCTCCAATCCTGGCATCGCAGGCCAGCTTCACACACACCACCCCCCAACCACCACCACCACCACCACCACCACCACGGGGACAGAGCCTCCCGGCGGCACCCTGGCACGCACCTGGCACGTACCTGGCACGCACCTGGCACCTGCGGACTGGAGCAGTCTTTTCAGCTCCGTCCAGCATGCACTGCCAGTGCTTGAACGTGGCTGACCTTTAACCAGTGCTCTTTAGGACAGCGGTCTGCAACGTTTTTGGCCCCAGGGACCAGGGCTCCTATGAAAATCTAATGGCTGATGATCTGAGACAGAGCTGAGGCAGTAACACTGGCACTGGAAAGTGGCTGCAAATACAGAGCTTCACTCACTGGCCCGCTGCTCACCTCCTGCTGTGCAGCCCCTTTAATTTTCTTAACAGGCCCAGGGGTTGGGGATCCCTGCCCCAGGGGACTTGAGGGCTCTGAGACCCTATTAAGGTAACCCAGGCATGCTCTGCCCTTTGTGCCTTTGTTAGGGAAGATTCACAGGTCCCCCTTTCTCCCTCTGTAAATACAATCTGCACTGTGACTGGGTCATGGGAGAAGGCCCACGCGAGCTGGAGAAGTCACCAGAGACGTGAAGAAAGCCGTGTAGTGTCACAACACAAGCGGGGAGGGCAAGGAGAGGTGGGGTCTCCAATCGTGATGAACTGGAAAGCTGTGGGGCTTCCAGGAGCCACGATCAGCCAGATGTGGGCCTCGGAGGGCGTCAGGACGCGTCTGGGGAAAACTCAGCCTCCTCTCGTGGACCCCACCCCAGGAACACGAGCTGTGTGATGCTCCGGCGACAGAAAACTCTGGACAAAGCTCTCCAGTGGCAGAGGCGTCCACAGCCGAGCTGGGGGTGACCTCCATTGTCACCAGAGAGAGACTCGGCGAAGCAGAGAGCGAACGCCCTGGGAGTGGACCACTGACCTGGCCAATGAGTTTTTTAAATTGAGATTAAAAATAATTTACCACTAAAAAAAAAAAAAAAAAAAAAAAAAAAAAAAAAAAAAAAAAAAAAAAAAAAAAAAAAAAAAAAAAAAAAAAAAAAAAAAACCTTAGTCCCTACTCTCTCCTCTTCCTCATTAATTCCTGGGATCCCAAGAGGAGTTCCCCATTCACATGGAGGTCAAGATCACGTTCCCAAGGACCACCAGCCATCCTGCCCCCTCCATAGGCCCCAGGGACAGGACTATGCAGACACCACTCCAGAGACACTTCCTGTCTGGCTTTAATTAATTTCTTTGTCTCACTTGAAAAGACATCTTTACTTGTCTAGTCTACCCTGTGCTTTGGCTGTAATACAAGGCTCTAAATTCAGCTGTAGAAAGTGGCAAACCTCTAATTTCGTGACAGGGGTGAGACACAAGTCTCCCGAGTGCTCTGGAGACTGAGGCAGCAGCATCTGCAGTGGTCTGTCCATGCCGTGGAGTACTATTCGCCCTTCAAAGGGAAGGAAATTCTGACACGTGTCACAACATGGATGAACCTTGAAAACATGATGCCAAGAAAAAGGTAAGGCAGACACAAAAGGACGGTGTGTGATTCCACTCAGAGGAGGGGCCCAGAGTAATGGATGCACAGCGGCTGGGGATGAGGAGAAAGGAGACACACTTTCTGTTCAGGGAGATGAAGAAGTTCTGCGCATGGATGATGGAGATGGTCGCATAAGCGACGGTGAACTGTACATGTAAACATTGTTAAAATGGTCTGTTGCATGTTCTATACGTTTTACCACCATAAAAACAATCTCGACAGAAATCCTGATGCACAGGTCCAGCCTCTGCAGGTGTGGACTGAACTGGTTTGGGGTGTGGTTTGGACACTGAGGTTTTTTCTAACTCCCCAGGTGATCTGTCGTGCAGCCAGGAGTAACGCCATGAAAACAGCGGGGACCAGCAGGGGCCTGCAGCAGCAGCTGGACCCCGCAGAAGCCTCAGTCAGAATGGTGGGCGGTTCTGTGCCGTTTTTGATCTCTTGCCTCATCTCTACTCCAGCACGAAGCCACCCGACTCCCAGTTCTTCTCACAGAACGAGGAGAAAGCAAGTCTGTCTGAGCCCTCCATCTCATCAGAGGGCCACAGGGGGACCATCTCATCTGAGGGCCACAGGGGGGCTGGTGGCTGCCTTGCCTGGCTCAGAGACTGCTGCGCACATCAGGTTGGGGACGGCAATGTGTGTCGGTCATGCTATTTTTAAAAAGCAAGATTTTCTTTTTAATGGACAGAAAGAGTTTTTTTCCCCATAGAAACAACATACAATCTCTGATCTTTGGAGTTCAACATTCTCGATGCCATTAGAACACCAGAACTGAAAGTGGTTGGTCGTTTGAAAGCTTAGCACATAGACACAGTTTTTCTTACTTTTTTACTCTTTTTTTTTTTTTCCAGTGGGGTTAAATAAAATCAAACATGGAAATAATAATCACAAATTCAGAGATTATATTGGCTGGGTTTTACTCGTCTAGACCAATACATCTGTTTCCTGGAACTCTTTCTAAACCTTCTGTCTTTTTTTTGTTTTAACTTTTTGAATAAAACACACACACAAACACACACATGCACATGCGCACACACGCACATACATGCACGCACACACACATGCACACACACGCTCACAAACACACATGCGTGCACACACATGCACACACACAGTCACTGCCCTGATGGGACACCGGAGAGATGCAGGGCTCACACCGACACAGGGCTAGTGCCACCCTTGGTGGGCAAAGGTCCCCATGCAGAACACGCCACCCTGAGCCTGCTAGGAAAGGCGGCTTCCTGGACGGACACCGAGGTGCCACGTGGCGTGGCATGGCATGGTGTGGCGTCACAGGCTGCCCCTGCCCCTCTCCGCCCTCACCAGACAAACAGCCTCCAACCGTCAGGTTTCCTGAACTTTGAGTGAGTGGCCGAGGCGCCACGCACAGAGCCAAGCCAAGTCCTGAGCACAGTTTGCTCCTCTCAGGAGCCCGAGGTGTCAGTGGCACCTGCCGATTTCTGTTCCTTGGAGCAAAATCAGAATCATGCTCAAGGAACCAAACTTCAAGTGGAGCAAACAGGACTCTCTCTACCCTTTCACAATACCGCCACCAATGTGTCCCCAATGCGGTGAGGAAATGAGGTTTCATGTGCCAGGTCAGCAAAAGCAGGCGGTCAGTGGAGAACAGTGACCTCAGCCGGCGAGGGCCCTTCCCCCTGCCACGTTTATTTGTTCTGGGGTCAATGGTTGTAAACAATATCATCTGACTCAGAAATTTTGAAACAGAATGAAATTCAGAGCTCAGTTTTAGTTGGGTTTGATAACATCCCTCAGACGGAGTCCAGTGAGTGGAGAGAGGGTGGAGAGATTTAATGTCCCAGACTGGTTTCTTTCTAATTTTCAAATATACAAGAAGACCTTGCTAGCTGTAGCCACCACGCTGAGCATCAGTCCCCGGGGCTTGTTTGCTTCATCACTGGCAGTCTGTGCCTTCCGATTCCCTTCACCAGCTGTACCCACTGTGAGTGACGTCAAGCCTCTATCTTTATTGTGCAATATAGTCACAAGCCGACTTCCTGGGTCTCGTCTCTGTACTCAAAGGAGACTTGTCCAACCCCCAAAAGTGACTTAGAAGGATTTGACCCTTCATTTTCCCCACCTTCAACATCCTGGTTAAGGGACCCCAAGTCCCCTTTCTTTCCATCTACCATTTCTCACTCTCACAGACCCTCCCCCGCCAGCCCAGCAGGGGTTCCTGGGGGCCCTGCTCACCTTCTGTCCCCTCCTCTTCACTGCATACGTCATCATAGCCACTCCAAGCACTTTGCCCCATCCCTCGCCCCTTCCACCCCACAGCTTACCCTCATCCCTTCTACCAGCGTTGCCTGGTCAGTGGTCCAGGAACCCAGCTGGATTCGCCTTCAATAGGTGGAAAAGGGAGAACGGAAATCTGGAGATGGTGAGGACCGGGAGGGAGAAGCTGGAAACGGTCACCCACTAACAGCTGGACCCGCCGCCCTGGCAAGACAGAAGCACAGCTAGCAACGAAGCTGACCCTGCAGTGTCCCCAGATGCCCAGCACTCATTAAGCCCCTTGACTCCTCCCGGTTGAAAGTCCCGCTTCTGTGTCCCTTCTCAAAGGACGCCTACCAGGAAGCAGCTCAGAAAAGGATCAAGGAGTGAAGTGACT
Organism: Macroglossus sobrinus; assembly: GCA_004027375.1. Classification (NCBI taxonomy): domain Eukaryota; kingdom Metazoa; phylum Chordata; class Mammalia; order Chiroptera; family Pteropodidae; genus Macroglossus; species Macroglossus sobrinus. The sequence continues at coordinate 1,061,193 of PVKZ01000166.1, read as the reverse complement.
TAGCGGCAAGCGCGGGGTCTGGAGCACTCAGACCTCATTCCCCCTCCCTTCCGCTTCTACGTTTGATCCTAAGAATTACCGCCTTTTCCATGTGTGATGCACGTGGCTCAAACCCAGCCAAACACGGCCAAACACTGGGGGTTGAGAGGATGCGCAGGTGGGCAGTGCGCAGGTGGGAGGCATGCAGGTGGGAGGCGTGCGTCTCTTCATTCACAGAGCCCTGTGGGTGACACCTGGAAAGCTGCTTATCGAGAACACTCTAGAATCAGAACTCAGCAGAGGTGACTGATGTCCCGAGATCTACTGTGTTTGCCTTCCAAACTGCTCTTCCTTATTACACCCAGAATGCGAGGCCCCAGAGCAAATGTTCTGGAACCGCGGTTCCCGGGGCTCCGCGGTCAGCTGGAGTTCGCTGACCCGCTTCTCGCCACAAGGTGTGGACCGCACCTTGGACTTGGGACGCGTCGCGGCAAGTAGCCTGTTGCTGAGGACATGCGGAAGTTGCTACGACACTCCCTGGTGTAAGGCCACCGCCACACGCCCACCACCCTTGTCCCCTCTATCCCATCGCGCGCGCGTGCCACGCGGGTCTCGACGGGCTGCGTCTCTAGTGCGCCTTCTCCATCCTGAATTCTGTGACACCCTCGCCAGCTTCTTCCACCCCTGTCCCTGCCAGCGCGCCCTCAATGGCAGTTTTTTTGGGTGCTTACTACGTGGCTTAAGCCTTAAAACAATCCTGTGAGGTGTGTGTCACCGCGATCTCTGTTCTTATTGTGGCCAAATAAACAGAACATACACTTGCCATCTTCCTCGCGTTAAATCCCACGTTTTGAGGCACCTAGTGCAGTCACAACGGTGTGACTTATCACATCGCCACTGTTGTCAGAACGCTTTTGCCACCCCCAAAAAAACCCTGTCTCCATGAAGCCTTTGTGGGCGAAGGTTAGCACACTGAAAATCCTCCCCTGCCACGGGAAGAGAAAGCTACAAAATGCAGATTTATTTACTTATAACAGAGACCCAGATTAGCATGCGCTGGGAGGCTGTTCAGGTTGTGACGATCTCTGATTGCCCAAGGAAGAAAAAAAAACTTGAAAATGCTTTGCGTGGATCTAATTTGAAAGAAACAAACAGATTACATTTTCCTAATTTAGCAGTCAGTTAGCTGTGACTCAACCTCCTGTCTGGGCTCATGTGACCGGGATAGTAAATACAATATTGACAAGAAAATCTAGCCCTCTGAGTCATCAGATGCCAACCCTCCCATACTGAAGCTGCAGTGAAAATGGGCTTGTTTCCTGTCTCCTTTTCATAACCAAATTGCGGGGACCATGCCAGCGTTGATCACAGTGCCCTACGCAAAAGGGGGCTGATTGCTCCCCCCACCTTGGGGACTGCCCTCCACTTCCTGCTTGCAGGGCCCAGAGAGAAGTAGGTGGTCTGCCCACATTCTGGAGAATCTGCTTCTCCTTCAAGTTCCTTTCTACAGGAAAGACTTTGAGAAAGACTAGGCAGGTATCTGGCCCAGCTCTGCCTCTCACTATGTGACTTTGGGGAAGCTCCTAACACTCCCGTGGCCTGGATTCCACATCTAGAATGAAGGAAAAAATACAGTTTCTCTCCTACAATTGTTGAAACTAAACGATAATACACTCATCTGCCCACCTGTGGGGGAGAGCTCTTTGCCCCCCAGTGGATGCCTGAAATCGTGGGTGGTACTGATTTCTGCATACATATCTACAATAGAGTTTAATCTTTAAATTAGGCACAGTAAGAGGTTAACGACAATAACTAATACAAAAATAGAACAATCAGGCAAGTACTTAATTAGCACTCTCTGAGGACTGCTCCGTGGGTATGACATTGGGTGGACGTCCAGGTAAGATTTAAGAAAGGAGAGACTGCTTTGGGGAAGTCATTCCCGCTCAATGAGGGGTGAATGGATTAGAAACGTAGGCTCAGGGGGAACCATCTGGATGTCCGATGCCCCTAAGTGCCTGGTATTAAGACTGCTTACAAAATATTGTAAATCCTCAAGAGATGTATGTATGAGAAAAAAGAAAAATTGAAATAAATTAAAAGAGAAAGCAGCTTAAAAATAGCAAATTACCAAACCCAACTGCTTGCATATTTTCAGGCTTTTAAGTAATGAGTGAAGGAGACATTTAGAGTCAGACAATTGAAAGAAGAGAAAAAAGTTCCAGACAAACATAAAATTACTAAGTATGTAACAAATTCAAAAGGGAGAGCACACACACAAAAAACGTGTCATTTAGGAATACTTGGGTGTCTGTTCTCTCGGACATCTTTGAATCAGAGAAGCAGAGAGATTCAAAGAGACAGCAGGGCTCAAAATCAACTCATCTCCTGAACAGACTGATATTCAAGGGAGGAATGGAGCAGAAGTCTTTGTTAATCACAATGAAGAATTTGCCGTATTCAAATGAAATAGCAGCAACGTGGAAGGGTGCCAAGACGATACCAGTCTTCCAAGGGGGAATAAAGGCAAAGCAAGGAAATTACAGAGCCTTCATCTCAATGTCTGTGATTTGCAAAATAATAGAAACAATCGTAGGGTAAGTTTGCCAAATGCATTTACAAATGAGTATCACTCCCCTTAATCAAACTGGAGATAACCAACAAGGCTGGGTCTCTCTCTCTCTCTCTCTCTCTCTCTCTCTCTCTGGCTATAACACAATTAATAATTACATATAACTTATTTTACTTTAATATCCAGATGATTTTTACATCGTAAAAGGGAAAGTCAGAAATTCAAATAAACCATCATCCTGGGATTGCATCAAAACCATCCAAGGTAGATGTATCCCTATGGGGTACCAAGGCAGGCCCTTCTCTGTCCTCTCCCAGACTTCCCTTCCTTAGGACATCCTGCTTTGTTGACACTTTGCTGCAATTTAAGCCGTTTCCTATGAACAGCTAGAGAACATTCTACCTGCCTTCAGTCACCACTGGTGGAGACACTGATTCAATGAGTTTGGCCATATTCTTTTTGCATTATTGTTATATTAATTCTTGCTGATTTTCTATCTAGTTGTCCTAATCATGATTGAAAGTGGGACACTGAAGTCTCACAAAATTATTGTTCGATTGTCCATTTCTTTCTTCAGTTCTGTAGATTTTCATTTCAGTGTTTTGTGGCTCTGCTGTTAGGTGGATGCATGCTTAAAAATGTTATATCTTCTTGACGGATTGACCCTTTCATTATTGTAAAATATCTTTTGTCTCTGGTAGCAAGTAAAGTCTATTTCATCTTAATATAGCCATTAATATAGCCATTCCAGCTCTTTTTGTTACCATTTGCATAAAGTATACTTTCCCATCCTTTACTTTCAAGCTATTCATAATCTTTGGATCTGAAATGAATCTCTTGTAGACAACATATAGTTGGATCATTTTAAATCCATTTTTCCAATTTCTGCCTTTTCATTGGAGTTTAATTCTTTTGCGTTTAATGTGAACTGATAAGGAAGGAGAGCATCTGACATTTGCTACTTGTTTTCTATGTGTCTTGTATCTTTCTTGTCCTCCAATTCTTCCATTTCTGCCTTCTTTTACATTAAGTTATTTTCTAGTGAGCTGTTTTAATTCCCTTGTCATTTTTTTCCTACCTTTTTATTGAGTTATTTTTTAGTTGCAATTTCCTTGGGAATTACAATTAACCTATAATGTATAACAATCTAGTTCAGATTAATAGCAACTTAAATGTGGTATTCCAAATCTTTGCTCCATCTCTCCTGCTCTATGCTGTTATTGTTACAAATTATATCTTTATACATTATTTTACAAATATTTTTTTCTCCTTTCTCTTTTTCCTCTTCTTTAGGACTGGCATTATGCATATGATAGTGCTCACAGGTTTCCAGAATTCTATTCAATTTTTGCTTTCTTCTTTTTTCTTTGTTCCTCAAACTGGATTGTCTCAATTGACCTGTCTTCAAGCTGCTCATTCTTCTACTTGCTCAAATCTACTCCTCTAGTAAATTTTTTATTTCAGTTATGTAAATTTCAGTTCTAGATTTTCTATTTGGTTCTTTTAAAAATATCATTTCTATCTTTCTATTAATATTCTCTGTTTGCTAAGACTTCATTCTGATTCTTTCCTTTAGTTCTTTATATAAGCTTTCCTTTAGCTTTTTAAACATATTTCTAATAGTTCATTTAAAGTCTTTTTCCAGTAATCTAACATCTTGAACTCCTCAAGGACAGCTTCTATTAATTTCTATTTTTCCTGCATTTGAGCCACGTAATCATTTTTCTTTGCCTGCTTTATAATTTTTAGTCAAATATTGGACACTTTGAATACTATAATGTGGCAAATCTAAAACTCAAATGCTCTTCTCTCCAGGGTTTTTTGTTTGCCGCTATTTTTAGTTACTGTTGTTTATTTGTTTAATGACTTTTATGAACTAATTCTGTGAAGTCTATATTCTTTGTCATTTGTGGCCACCGAAGCTGCCATTCTGTTAGAGACGAGTCTGTTGATGATTAGACAGTTATTTCCTTAAATGCCTGGAACCAAGAATATTTCAAAGTTTTTTGCCAAGGGGCCATGTGCGTGTGTGTGTGTGTGTGTGTGTGTGTGTGTGTGTGTGTGTGTGTTGAGGCATGCCTTCAACACTCAGCATGGCAGTTTACAACCATGTCTTAGCTTTCATTTTCATCTTGTGCAAATCTCAAGGTCAACTAGAGGTCAGATCCTAGGACCTTCTCAAGTCATTCCTGAGCATACATAGCATTCTAGATTCTAGGAACATATGCGAGATTTTAAAAGCCTTTCTGGACATCTCATTTTCCAGCTTTTCTTCCCAAGTGTTTTAGTTTATGCCAACTGTTATCTATAGTCTTCAGGCAGCAGCAACCAAAACATTTGCCTACAAATGCTTCAGAAAAAATGCCCCCCTCCCTCCCAGTAGCTTTTGAACTGGGCCAGTTCCAAATCAGGGTAAAGACAAGTTTTTTGGGTCTCGTCCACAAAGCCACCAGATAAAAAGAAAATACAATTCTTTTCAAATAAGGTCTATTCCATCCCTCTAGTACTAGGAATGCAGGCTATTCTTTTCAAGGTGACCTCTGAGCCAGGGTGTGGTGATTGGGCCTGGCTTAAGTTAAAAATTCCAAAAAACTCACTGTTCTTACCGATATTGACCATTTTCCTTGAACAAGCACTCCCTGTTTGCTGCCAGCCTTTCGTCAATTTCCAGGGTTCTAAAAAAAAGTTGATTCTGACAGTGTAGGGCAGTTTTTTTCTTTGCCTTTACAGAGGGGCAGAAGTTTGGGGTTCCTCACTCTATCGTTTCCACCATCACTCCTCTCTGTTTACTCTTTTATTATTTCCTCACACGACAACGATTTTGTAATGTAATTTTCCATTGGAAAAATTGAGGGATCATTCAGTCTTTCCTGTAGCATAGTTGCCTAAAAAATTTTTTTGCAGTTTAGAAAAATTTCTTGCAGCTTATGAGCAATGCCATTGGTATAACTTCCTCCAGTTTCTTGCTCAGGCAGGGCCTCTTGTCAGAGCAAGCCCTCAGAGAACTCCAGCTCTTTGATGCGAGCTGGCGAGGCTCCCGGGACTGGTACCCTGCAGCTGGTTGGGCTTGGTCAGGTCCTCGTATGGCATCCTCTACCCGGTAACCCTGCCCCCGCCGGGTGGGTCCTGGGGTTGAGCGAAGCTTCCTGGAAGCCTGGGCCTTAGCACACCCTGAGCAGAGTGCCCTGCAGCCTCGGTTCCAGATCCTTCTCTGGGGAGCAAACATACAGTCCAAATGCTCCCGACAACTGCCAGAGGCGCGCTGTCTGTCACAGGAGGCCAGGTTGACCTGAAGGCAGTGCTGATGTTCTGCCAACATGCTCACAGCTCAAAACCATCAGCAGAGCATATACAGAACAGACACAAAGCTAAATATACAAACAACCTGGAAACCCATCTGTTGATGACTGAACAAACAAAATGTGGTCTATCCATGCACTAGTACAAGAGTATTTTACATGAGTCCAGCCATATTAAAATCTATTGCTGCATAACAAATTGCCCAGAACAGTGACTTAAAACAAAACACATGTACTGCTGCTCATTTTCTGTGGGTCAGGACTTCAGGACCCACAGGCTGCAGTCACGGTGTCAGCCAGGGCAGCAGCTGTCTCCAGGCTCAAGTGGCAGAGAATCCCACCCACATTCATCCTTGTGGCATGTGGCAGCAGTTAGTTCCCTGAGGGTCGCTGGACTTAGGACCTCAGGTGTTTGCGAGCTGCTGGCTGCAGACATCAGGTCCTTGCCAGAGGGGCCTCTTCCTAGGGCAGCTGATGACATGGCCACTGGCTTCCTTCAGGACAAAGGGTGAGAGAGCCAAAGAGGGTGCTCAAGACAGGATCACAGTCTCTTGGTCTCCTGATCTTGGAAGTGACATCCCATCACTGGCCATATCCTGTTGTTAAAAGTTGATAGGTCTTGCCATGCTCAGAGGGAGGTGACCTCACTCAGCAGTGTGAATCACTGTGGGGACAGCTACAGGTGCTACCCACCGCAGTGACTTTATAAGATCCTTTATTCCTGAAGATTTGTAAGAAAATTCTGTTTTTAAAATGCTCTAAAGCTGCGCTGTCCAATATAGAACCCATTAGCCGCACGTGGCTAGTAAAATGAAATAAAATTTAAAATTCATTTTCTCAGTCACACTCACCACCTGTCGAATGTTCACCATGCACCTGAGGCCGTCGTATTGGACAGTGTGGATCGGGAATGTTTTTGTCGTCACAGGAAGTTTTATGAGATAGTAATGCAAAACCAAAACAAGCAAAACCCTCTCTTTAAAGAACTGACTTGTCCCAGAGTCAAGAGGCAACAAACACCTGTCTTCTGAGGCAGTCCTACTCTCTCTTTCTGCATTCACTGCATCATTCCTCTGTCTCTTTTCAGGAACTGGGTTTGCAACTGGTCTCCTCCCTTCTTGACAATCTGTTCCCAAGAAAGAAGAGGCTGAACTCGTTCACACTGAGGTGTACATGACTGTTTTTTAACCTCATTTCCTCAAGGGCATTAGCGTCCCACCAAGACAGAGCCTCAAGCCGGAAGGAATCAGTTTCTAACTGTGGCACTTTGAGCACCTGCACCAGGGATGGAGGGAGTGGGGATGGGGGGGGTTCTCCAGGAGAGGGTGGGCATTTAAGTGTTCTAATGCTTCCGAAATTTGATGATCCTTTCTGAAATGAGGATACTCACCCCTAATCTACCTGCCTGGCTTACAATTCAGGTTTTTGCGTGTGAGTTTTCTCCAAGTAGGGAACAACTTGGGTCTGCACGTGTTCTCACTTAGCCAAAACCCAACAGGCCACGCAGCGGAAGCCAGCCTTATGTATTTCTAACTGGAGCCCATAAATCCGGTGAACTGCATTAGCGCATTTAATACCTCTCTTCCTAGAATAAATGAATCCATCATTTAACTTGTTTCAGCCTTGACAGCCTGTCAGTGGTGGGGGGCAAACAGTTTTTTGTCAGAGGAGGCAGAAAGCAGGCGCTGGCAAGGACTAGGTCCCCAGCAAGGTGCTTGCCACCTGAGCTACCTGGTACGTGGTATTCACGCCCACTGAGGGAGCAGGGGCAGGGCGGGCACGAACGTAATTCCACACATCATCTCCCTGTGATCCTTGAGAAGCAGAGGGAGCTGATGACAGGTCGCAAACATCCACCGGGAGAGCTCCTTTATGCCCGCTTCATGGGGCTGGCCCGCCGGCGCCCTGCCACTCAGGCGCTTGTTTTTGTTGCGGAACAAAAGCTTCCCTCCCAGCTGCAGCGCCCAAACCCCCAAACCCTGCTGCAGGCGCGGTGACTGACAGCGCCGCGTGCTCATGGAGCCGCCTGGCAGCGTCGCGGAAAACCAGGACGTGGAGCGCACGGAGCGGGCGAGCGCCCAGGGAGAAAAGGGAAAGCCTGCGGCTCCGCGCCGCTGGTCTGTGTGGTGAACTCCTGCAGGAAATTTGCCTGGCCAGTTCCTTCTGACTTCCTGAGCGCTGTCCCTGTTGTAGCAGGGCAATAAAGCAACAGAGAACGCACCCCATCACTCAAGGACACTGATGGAGGCTCACATGGGTCTTCAGTCCCCCACCAGCTGCTCTGAAGCAACACAAAGGTGAGGGAATCTGAAGAGGTTGATGGCTTACATGCCGCAGATGTCGATTGCTTCCTGCAAACCTTAGAGCAGAATGTCATGCCCTCATCGTTACAGAGGGCTCAGTAAGCACTGACCGGCAGGCACTGGCTCTCCTGCACCCAACCACGGTCTCGGCCGCCAGTGGCGAACAGATTAACACAGCAGAGGGAGAGCCCAGAGTGTCACCTGCAAAGTGAATTTGCAAGACCTGGACTTGTTACACACCAGGCAAAATAAAACAGATTCCTGTGGGCACCAGGAGATGAAAACACATCTAGCTTGGGGGGAGAATGGAATGATTTTGAATTCATAGTTTCTGGGCTGGAGGCTGCAGAGCGCAGAAGGTGAGGTGGGTCACCCTCCGCCGCTTCTGCACGTGCGGGTTGGGTGATCTGGGGCAAGACTTCTCTGGGCCTCCATTTCCTTATCAACAAAGAGGGGATAATACATCTGGACTTGCTGTGAAGATTTGATGGGTAGCTGACACTTAGCACAGGATAAGCAAATATGGTTTTTTGATGCCAACACATGGCAGAGAATTTTCCAGATGGTACGATGCTAGTGACGTTCTTCCTCATGAGGAGAAGAGCAGTGAGGACTGCACCTGGCTCATGAGTGCCCAACTAGTGCTGGTGACACCACTGCTGAAATCAGACAAATCCTGTCTCCGCCAGGTACCAGCTGTGTTTCTTCATCTCCCTGTGCCTTAGTGTCCTCACCTGTAAAGCCGGTATAACCACCGTTATACCCGAGGACGATTGAGAGGATCAAATGAGATGACTCATGTAAAGAAGCTGACACCTGGCAGCCTCAAGAAGTGTCAGCATCTGATGGATGATCATTCCAGAAAGCACGGCTTGGTGACAGACTGCTGTTTTGCAGCATAACTTCAGGACGGGGAAGAAGAAAGTTTTCCTGGGCTCAGCTTCCCTTCATACCTGGGTAGTCTCCTTTGGTCCAGGCGCGCGGCCTGCCCAGAACTCCGCATCTCGACATCCCCAGACCTGTGCCCTCCGCAGCGCTTCTTGTCTGCATTTCTGTTTTTAGGTCACTATAGACTCACATGCAGTCATAAGAAAAAAGGCAGAGAGGACCTGTGCGTCCCACCCCGTGTCCCCCACCCCCCATACACACAGTAACGACAGTATAACAGTACAATATCACAACCAGGATAATGACAGTGACATGATCCACCCCATCCAGATCCCACAGTCATTACATGCCGTCCTCTGTGTGTGTGTGTGTGTGTGTGTGTGTGTGTGTGTCTGTGTGTGTGTGTGTGTCTAGTTTTGTGTGATTCTATCACACGTGTGTGTGCATTCGTGTGGTTACCGCCACAGTCAAGACACAGAAGAGCCCGCCAAGAGGCCTAACTCCTGCCTTTCTTTTTACCCCGGCCCTTCCCGGATCTCGCCTCCCTGCCATTTCCCCACAAAACTTTCCTCTCCCGAGTTCGAATACCTGCTAAGATTTCTGACTAGGGTATTGGTGGACAATAACTGTGGGATGGGTCACACACCTAAGAAAATTACATTCTCAGAGAAAGCTTTAATGACTTTGTTCTGAGGAGTGAGCTATGGGAGGGTACCAGAGAGCAAACAGGAGGAAAATGGGGCTCGAGGCTCAGAATTACCACTCAGCTTTCAAGGTGTATGAGAAAAATTGGGGGAAGGGACGTGGCGGGGAAGGAACATGGCAGGCTCTTACAGGACCAAAATTGCCTCATGCTGCTCCATCTCAGTGGAAGTTAAAACACACACCTGCACACTTAGTTCGGGCTTCTCTAATAAAGGACCACAGACTATGTGACCTATAAGCAGCAAACATTTGTTTCTGGAGGCTGAGAAATCCAAGGTCAGGACGCCAGCAGAGTCAGTGCCTGATGAGGACCCGCAGCTCACAGCAGTTTTCTTACTGTCCTCACATGACGGGGAGGGGAAGGGGCGGGGAGCTCTCTGTGTCTCCTGTATCCGGGCACTGACCCCATTCCCCATTCATGGGGACTCCGCCCTTGCAACCTAACCACCTCAGAGGGGGCCACCTCCCCACCCCATCACCTTGTGGATTAGGTTTCAACATAGGAACTTTGGGGGAGACACAGACATTCAGACTATAGCACACATCTTTAAACCTTTCAGAAACATCTCCCCTCAGCCCCCACCCCGCTCTGTGACCTATTGAAACAAATGTGAGTTTCTTCACCTCCTCAGTGGTTCAAAATTCAGTGTTAGAGTGAGCACCCTTGGGAAACGAGAGATGCTCTAAGGCCCAAGTAGAAGCCATCTGCCTCTTTCTTGAGAGATGGTTTTAGCAGATGAAGCATCACTTTTTTCAGCATAAATGTACAGGCTGAAGAACACAGGCCGAATATGAACGGGCTAAAAAGAAGAAACTCTTACGGCATGGATTGTTACATATAATACGGTAAATTACCAAAGACCCAAGGCTTTCCTTCTATTTTCTTGCTGCCCACTCTTCTTGTCCCTTCTTCTTTTCCCCTTCCTTTTACATTCCTCTTCATTTTTCTTCTCTTCCCTCCTCTTGACTTTTGGAAAGAAGGTGGTCAAGCTGCAGCTCCTAGCCCCTGCCCATCCTCATCTGTGCACGTTGGAAGCCAGACAGACAGTCCGTGTCTGCAGTGGTTTAGGAGAAAATTCTCTACTCTACTACATGTGGCCAGCCCTGAGGAATTTTTACACTCTTTACAAAACTTGGCCTCTGGTTTTTTCATTATTATTATTATTTTTTAATTTAACAGGCATGACAATAACAGCAACAGAAAGAAATTTACAGCTAACTTTTAAGAACCCAGCGGCGTTTATGTCAGCATGTGCTGATGTCCCATTATATTTGATGGCTTTCCAAACTCTTCTAATAGGTTGCTGGGGGTGAATTCAGGTACTTCTTTCCCCTACAAGAGCTTGGGAATAAAATAAACAGAACTAAAATGATGTCGATAAAAATTGTACTGAGGGCCAGGGAATGGATGAGGATCTGTTGAGAGCATGCCGCCCTCAAACCTGAAAATAGCCTAATTGGAAGCCTGAAGAAGGCAATACAAGAGAATTGTTACATATAAGCTAATAATTCAAAAACATTAAGTTGCAAACATTAGGTAGGTGGATGATAAAACATAGTTATGGTAGCATGTCTGGGTTTGCAGCTAAGTTCATGAGCGGGATGTCTGTTTCCTTAATTAGTTGGACTCACCTAAAAAATGGATCTGGAAGGCAGAAAATGCCGTTGAAGGGTCTGAGCCTGCTAGGTCCAGTGCCATAGTTGTTAGCTACATGCAGCCACTTAAACTGAATTGAAATGAAATACAATTAAAAATGCAGTGCCCCATTTGTACAAGCCACGTTGCAGGTGCTCTGTCAGCTGCGTGTGGCCAGTGGCTACCACATGTGACGCGCGGGTACCAACCACTTCCATCATCAGTGCTCAACAGACGAACCACTCACGTGCTCACATTTGTATTAGTGTTAAATACGTTAAAAGCGGTAGGTTTAGCATTTTGAAAAACATTGTTTATTAGAGATATTCTCACGATGATGACGATGATTTAAACTAAGAAATACTCTACTAAGATGAAAGGATTCACCAAGGATCATTAACGAAAAGACACACAGGAAAGCATGTAATCACTAACTAAGTAAACAAGAATCAAATGTGAAGACTTAATTCTAAGAATTTATCCTAGCTACAGCACACCCTGTACCATAAGGAAATTATTACATTAGAGAAGTGTATACACAAAATAACGGTGGTTGAAAGGAAGGCTTGATGGGAAAAAAGTCTGAAGAAAACAAAAATTGAAAGAGAATGATAAGGCGTAAAGTCTAATAGGGTTCATTAGAACAAACCTTGTACGGGGGAAACAGTGATAAAGACTTGTAAATAAAACTAGCAAAGAAGGGAAAAGAAAGACCCTTGGGTAAATCCAAATCTTTGGGGAAGAAAACAGGAAGACATGAAATGACAAACAGCAAAGCAGGGCAAGTACTTGCAGGAAATATGACAGTAGGGTTTTTGATGAGCGCGCATAAAAGGGGCAAGGAAGACCCGCTCATGTAGGCCTGTGGGCAAAGGGTAGGAAAAGAAATGACAGAAGAGATGGTAAAAGCTGAATGTGTGGGGAAGATTTTTCTTCGTTAACTATTGAAGAAATAAATGAAGCCCAAATGAGATCTGATGGAACATTCATCAAAGTAGCAAAGAGAGGGAAAGAGGGACATATGAGCAAAGCGGGGAGAGAACAGGAAACCAGCCACTTTCCCATGGCTGTCAGAATGAGGATTGAAGCACTGCCTCCAGAAAGCCATCTGGGAAGATGTGCCAAGAGAACGTACACCTCCTTCACCACTGATTTCACCTCTTCACCACCGATTTCACCTCTGGCACCAATGCCGAGGAAAGAATCCAAAAAATCTACAGTGCTTTCTGAACAAAGGTCGGCAGTGGCCTATTTGAAAGAGCGAGACATTGTGAAATCATGGCACCGTGGCACGACAGAACAGACTTTAGTAAAAATTACGCTATGAAACATTTTCATATTTTAATTTTTAAACGAACTAGGCAGCATTTGAAGACGTCCTTTTTCAAAAACCGAAAGTACAGAAAGTCGAGACCTCCTTTGCCTTTCCCCTCAATCCCATTCAGCTCCCTGAGCGTGGACAGTGTCCTTGAGTCACAGCCATCTGTCTCCCCATCGTTCCATGTGAAGCCACGCGATGTAAAATACAAAGCATATTTTGGGGGGTTTGTTTCTGACAGACGAGATCATGTTTAAATATTACTTTATTACTTCTGCTTTTCACTTAAAAATCTGAGCCCCTTCCCTTTTCACTACACAGCAAACTCCTCGCTGTTTGAGCTGCTGCATAGTGGTTCACATGTTGTTGAAGCTGTCTTTAAAAAACAAAACAAAACAAAACAAAACACAATTCTGCTTTTGATGGATATTTACGCTGGTATCAATATCTTGCTGTAAAAACCAGTGCTGCATCGAATACCCTGTCTGTGCTCCTCTGTGGTCATGTGCCATGTTTCTCTCAGCTAAAGAGCTTGAGGTAGAACTGCTGGCTTCAAATGGCAAATACACTTTGGAGTTATAACAGACATTGCAACAGTATACGTGAGTACCTATTTCTCCAAATGCTCAGTAACACTGACTATCAAAGCCTGTCTACCAGTCTGATAGGTGAACATTATACCTAATTGTCTTAATAATGCTGAATTAGTTGTATTCTTCTGTGTACTAATCCTTAGTTTTATGTCAAAAATGTCTTCTAATAGTATTTTGTCTATTTTAAAACTTTTTAATGGTGCTTTTGTGATAAAGTTTAAAGGTTTCTTGGGGTCCAATTTATCAGGCTTTTGCTATGGCTCTGACTTCATATGCTATTTAAAATGGCTGTCATTCCCTAGAGATGATAAAAATATTCATGCACATTGGCTTGTAATATTTTCATGACTTATTTTTTCCCACTAGCTTGAAATCCACCTACAAATTATATTGTCACGCGTGAAAGAAAAGCTTACATTATAAAACCAGGTGGGAACATAATATGTAACAAAACAAAAAATGATGCATAGAAAATAAGTAAAAATAAATATATCAAAATAACAGTGGTTGTCGTTGGGTAGAGAGATTAGATGTGATTTTTTTCCCTTCAAATTGTTTGTATGTTCCAGATTTTATAGTATTGGTTTTATAGATAACATCTTTTATGTTCTCTTTCTGCCCAGGACAGTGTCTCTTGGTTTCTCTTTTAACCGTGTGGTTCCAGGGCAGCCAATCACTGCAGTCCACCCTTGGCCACAGATGTGGCCCACGATCCAGAGTTGGCGGACCAGAGTCCTTTTCTGGTATTTTCTTAACTGCTACAAGAGACAAAGGACCCCCCTGCCCCTCGTCCCAAGGCTGATGGGTGTGTGACAGAACTGCCTATCGTCCTGGCTCTAGCTGACCAGCTAACGAAGCAGATGACACACCTGCTCTCGGAGACAGAGACGAAGGACCACTTGTCTCATTCTCCCCAAGCTCAGGCCCATCCGTGGTTGACTCACCCAAGCTAATAAATCCCTTTTCACCCCCTTTTTTTTCTTTAGGGGAGTAGGATTTCAGTTACTTGTACTAGAGGGTCCTGGGTGAAAACTCTGTAGGGAAAGGGAAATGCGAGAAAAGCTTCAGAGATAAGAAAATATCATTAGTAGAAAGTAACTATACATGCATCTTGGCCTGAAGCCACCCTAACTTTGTGGAAAGGGCCTTTAATACAGATAATATAAAATAGCAACTACTTGGCCGTAGCTATCAGGACATCTAATTACAGAAGAGATGATTAGCGAAATAAGATGGCAGCAAATGTATGCATAATTTCATAATTTTTGCATTCTCAGCAAAGCAGGGGGGACCAATAAAATCAAGGGTGATGTTGCTAGAAACAGAGATGACAGACCTAAGATACAGCCTCTCAGGCTGCCTTAGCAGAGAGGTCTATAAATAAATATCATCTACATCCATTTGCAGGCATACATACGAGACTTTGTTTGTAGATTTTAATAATGGGCATTTGGCTTAATCTTAAAACACACTTCCAAGTGGGGGCAGATTATGGAGCTCAAGAGTTAAAACCCCTTAAGGAGTGCCAGGTATTCATTTTAGAGTTGTGAACCCTGCAGAGATTTGCGCACTTAACTAGTGTCACTTGGCTAATAGGCCCCAGAGCATGTGGGCCTTCCTCTCTGGGATCCAGTCCAGTGGTCTTTCTATTGCTTCGCAAGTGCCAACATGAGATGACTAAAGTAACGAGGAAACCACGTAGAATCTCTCTCTCTGGGCATGAGTGCACACACGCGCACACACACACACACACACACACACACACACACACAGAGCAAATGTGTTGCTCAAAAAGAAAGTAATCTATCACTTTTATACTCACAAGGAAAAAAAAAATCCAGTTCTCTGGGAGGTATCTTAAAGAACTGCGTTGAGAGCACACGTCTTGTTAGAGGAGGCTGAAGTTAATTGCTCATGGAGGGACAGTCACCAGGCAGAGGTTCATGCCTGGCTTACCCGGCCTCTCAGCCTGAGGGTGAAACAGACGAGCGAGTCTCTTAACCTTAATCTATTTTCATGCAGTGGTATGACAGTCATCATCTGAAGTCATTTTTAAGTTTCCCAGAAGTGTAGAAAAACTAACCTAATCATACTTTTATAAGCCGTTTAAAGGGTAAAATTTTGCTTTTGGTTATGATTTGGGGAGGGTGATTTTTTTTTTCCTAAATCTTGAAGTTTAAAAAATTGAACGGAAGGTCAAATTGAGACTGGTTTTTCTTTGTACAATTTCTCAGTTCATATAAAAAAAAAATGCTTGGGGTATCTTTGGGGCTCAGAGTTTTAAGTCAGAAGAAACCAGGCTGGGGCAGCCAGTGGCTCTATGTTGGGGGGCTGGCACTTACTCCAAACGGGGGGCTGGTTCTCATCAGTGCTTGACAAATGTTCATCCAGAGCATGCAGGATACAGAAGACAGACACTACCCAGGGATGGAGGTGGGGACCATGGTATTGCCTGGAACTGGCTGCCACTGCGAGTTTTCATTCAAACGTCATGCTATGTTCACTTCTTGTGCTGGTTTTAATATACTTATATTCTTAATTATAAGAAAATACATAGAATACAATAATAAAAGAATTTTATTATAGATAAGTATAATTGCAAATGATTATGAGTAAAATATAATTATACTATAACAAATCAATGTAATAAATAATAAATATATTAAATATCCTAAATATAAATATTTCTTTACATTAAACCTCCAGAACTCCATATCACCTTCCCTGCTTTATTTTCTCTACAGCACATATGGCAGCTACGGAATCGTACAGTTCTCTTATTTTCTTTCATTATCGCCTACTCCCCCCACCCCACATCCTGATGAGAGTTATTTTGCTCACTGCTGCACACTGGTGCAGAGAACAAGGCCCCGCACAGAGCCGGCACAAGACGTACTACCGAATGAATGATGGAGCGTTTTCAGAGACGACGTGTTAAATCGGCCTGTCTGGAAGACGGGTGCGACTCCGAGGCACACCCCATTCTCAGTGGCCAGCGTGCCTAGGCTGGGGAATGAAATTGCATGACAGTTCCGGAGCACGGAGACACAGCAACAATGGGTCCGCCACACCTGCTTAGCTTTGCAAGCTGTTTCTTGACTCCTGAGTCCCGCTCAGCAGTGCGGTGTGTCATGAGCCTACAGCATGACATATTTCTTGATTCCTGATGACAGGTCATTCAGCTGTGCTTCCCGCTGAATGTCCTCTGATTTCTGCGGTCGCTCTTCAGTGCCTACCCAGGCCTCGGTGGTGCTGCTCTCCTGCCCGCCATGGTCCTTCTCTCCCCTCACAGCCCGGCTTGGCCAAACCTCTTTTGTGGCATTAATTAGTCTTCACTTAATGGTCCTAGTGCCAAGACCAGTCTTTCTCCCACTCAGAGGGCACTCTGGGGCCCAGCGAGGCCAGGCAAGGGATGTGTGAGGCTCTGCTTAAGGAAGCCTGAGCAGAGAGAAATAACAAGCTGATTTCAAAGCATATATGGCAATTTGGAAAGAGTACAACGATGGAAATTAGAACTCCTTCCACTAAGCCATGAACACCAATCACAGACTCGCTCAGTTCTGCCTTTCCTCCCAGTTCTCAAGAAAACATTTACTTTCCTTCATCTTTGGCAATTTCAGACATAAAAAAGCTCTATCCTAGGCCTGACCACAGCCCCTTGATACGACGTAGTTGGGCTTTAAAAGCATGTTTTTGCTAGTTATTGACAGTTCTGAGCTTACTTAAAAGAAAGCCAACTTGTTATTCTTTGGGAGTGTTCCAAGCTACCTTGTTGATATACTGCTGTCAACATGTTTCATAGAAAAACCCCTTATCCAGACCATCCATCCTTGTTCCAGGGACTCTTCCAAGCTGACTGTACATGTTAACTCCTTACTCTACAAAACAACTTCACTGTCAGATAGGTATTACTATTACCTCTATTTAATACACGAGGAAACCAAGGCACAAAGAGGACAAGAAAGGACATATAGACACTAAGTTCCAGATCCGGCATGGGGACCCAGGCAGCCTGGCTCCTGAGACCACGTGCGTAATACTAACCCACCTGTCTGGTCCCCTGTCCTCCTTCGCAGTGGCACCTGTCAACCCACCCCTGTACCCAGTCTTTCATCTTCTGGTCTGAGGAAGTCCCTGCTGCCCCTCTCCATAATCACTCCCAAGTCTACCAAGGTAAATGTCTTGCAGTTGGGATGATACCACTTCAGTGACCCTTCCCTGTTCTTTGACCAAACACACGCATTTCCTAAAAGGTTCCAACCGGTTTCACTCTGAATTTCTTGAATGGAATAAATATGTGCCAACGGAAAGTTCCACTGGAAAAGCGGGACCTGGAGTCTGGGGAAGATGGCGCTGCTGCTGGTGTCTGGAGGGGTTTGTGAGGGGGTTTGTGAGAAACTGGGTGTTCAGAGCTGGTTGGAACATTCACTTTTGCAGTCATGTGCCCCTAGCTTTGGGAACTGTGGGGGAGGGGGCTCCTGACGCCCTTCATAACAGTGATTGGCCCAGCAGGCATCGTCCCTAGGGAGAGGGAGGGCAGAGAGTGTGCTATTTGCGGCCTGGGTGGTCTAATGACTGGCGCTACCTGAAATAGGTCCATCGGGAAGCTAGTCTGAATCAGGGAGAGCAAAAAGTTCTTTTTAGAATCTTCGGCATCATCCCAGTGGAAATGTTCAACAATTGGAAGACACCCTAAGTGAGCACTTAATGAGCTCCCTTCAAGTGTGTGACAGGGGACATCTGCAGCAGTGATTTCAGGGCAGGGGGCAGAGAGTGAGGACACCTTCCCCAGGCGCCGCGGGAGGGCGGGGCGCGTTAGCTCCTCCCCCAGAGGTGGGCGCTGGCAGGTGGTCTGAACGCGAAGGCCACCGCTTGCTACAGAGCCTCACCCCAAACAGCGGCCAATGACTTTTCTTTGTCACACCTAAAAATCCCCAGGAAGAGACAGTGTCATCAGTTATATGGCAAACTGGTTAGGCTTGGTTTCCAGACGCGTTATGGCTCCATGCTAATTTTTAACAACTCCAGCGCTCCTGACCCGGCGATCCCGTTGGTTCCCCCAAAGGCCCTGACGTCCACGCACTGGGCGGCGAGGGCGGCAGGTTTCTTGGAACGCAGCGGTGGCGACCGGGCGCCCTAGGTAGAGGCGCCGAGCAGCACTGAGCTGCGAGACCTCTCCCAGGCCCAGCCCCGGAGCCAGCGGGCCCGAGCGGGCCGCTGAGCCCCCGAGGCCGGCAGGCGGTGGCGCGCGGCGCCTCGGGAATCCAGGTGAGTCCGCGGCTAGGGCCACCTGCCCCGATTTCGCACGAGCACAAGCGCGGCCGCTGCGCGCCCCACAGCCATCCGGACGCCGTGCGCTAATCGCCTCCCCGAGAGCCACAGAGTGCCAGGCCCGAACCCCGCAGAGTGGCGTGTCGCCGTCCGGGGGGAGTCGTCGGCCCCGGGGGTGGGAGGCGGCGCCGCTTCCAGAGCCCCGCGCCCTGCGGAGCGCTCGGAGCTGCGGATCTCCAGGCCGCGGGGCGCGCAGCGAATCCAGTCCGGGTTTTGCGCGCGGGGCCGGGCCGCGGGCGGCGGGCGGGGCGGGCTGCGGGGCGGGGCGGGCGGCGCCTCCCGCTCGCGCCCGGGGCGGCCGCCGTAGGCCCGAGAGGCGCGGGCCCGGCCGCCGGCCGCATGGGGCGCAGCGCGGCCCGCGGCTCCGGGGCGGCGGCCGAGGCTGCAGCGCGCCGCTCGCGCACGGCCCCCCGCGCCGCCCCGAGGTAGCCCGGGCCGGCCAGGCAGGCGGCGATCGCGACCGCGACCGCGACCGCGACAGCCGCGCGCCCGGGAGGCGGCGCCCGCAGCCCGCAGCGCTGAGCCCCGCGCCCCGCGGCGACCCCGGCGGGCGGGCGGGCCCGCGTCTCGGCGGCGGCATGCAGGCGCGGCGCCTGGCCAAGCGCTCCAGCCTGGGCGGGCGCCGCGGGGGCCTCGCGCTCGCCGGCCTCGGCCCGGCCCCCGAGAGCCGGAGGCCGCCGCTGCCTGCGCCGCCGCGCGGCCCAGGGACCTGCCCCCCGCGGGCCGCCGGGGCCGCCGCGTCGCCGGTGCTGCTGCTGCTCGGGGACGGGGACGGGGACGAGGACGAGGACGAGGAGGGCGGCGGCCGGCCGCGGCGGGGGATCGGGCGCGTGCCGGGGAAGCCCCGAGGGGGCCCGGACGACGAAGACGACGAGGACGACGACGACGACGAGGACGACGGCGAGGAGCGCTTCGTGCCTCTCGGCCCTGGCCGCGCGGTCCCCCGGGGCCCGGCGCGGGGCGCGCTGAAGGTGCGTGCGGGCCGCGGGGCCCGGCGGCCGGGAGGGATCGGCGGGGAGGGGACCAGCCGGGAGGGACCGGCAGGGAGGGGTGTGTCAGGCGCGCGCGGGCAGCGAGGCGGGGGGGGGGATGGCGACCGGGGTCGCCCAGCCGCGGGCTCCCGCCCCTTTCCGTGCGGCTGCTGGCCCTTGCTCAGAGGCCGGCTACGTTTCGGTAGCTGGTGCGGGTGAGGGAAAGGACCACTTGTCCCTGTGAGGTCGGGAACTTGGCGGTGGGACGAGGTAGGCGCCGCTTTGCGCGGGGTGGGGACAGGCGAGGTAGGAGGGGTGAGACATCATTCTTCCCCGAGGAAGCAGGAGTGTCCCCTCCTCCCGATTTTGGGGCTGGTCGAGCTTATTGCAACGATCAAGCAGCTTCTCTTGTCAATCTCTCATCCAAGAACAATTGTTGACGACTTTCCGTCGCCGGCGCTGGGAGGGGGTCGCGAAGCCCGGCGCAGTGACCGCCGAGCCCTCGGTTTCTACACGCATTTTGCTGCAGGTTGTGGCGGTGCCCCCTGTCCCCTCCCACCCCCGCCCCCAGTTTAGACTCGACTTGGTTTGGCATTTTGGCTTTTCCCCCTCCTCAAAATTGCAAATGAGCAAACCCGAGGAAATCGGGGAAATCGGAGGGTGGGAAGGGTTGGCAGTGAAAATAGGTGTGAGTTTCTGCTGAGGATCCTAGCGGAGTCTCCGCTTGCGGGAGCACCGGGAGCTCGTCGTGTTTGTGTGTCTTCGGGAGATAAGGGTTTATTATTACACAACTGACTGGCTGGGCTTCCAGGCTCGCGATTGGACAAGGCGAACCGCGCCGAGGTTCATGCACAGTGTGTGTTGCTAAGAAGTTTTGAGGGCAGCAAGTGGGAAGGATGGAGTGAGTGCTCGTTCTCAGGAAAAATTCTTCAAGTCAACTGTTTCCCAGAGTTTTCAGAAGATATTGGCATATCAGGAAGAAAAAAAAATACATAAACAAGCGAGCTTCATAGATAGAGACTTTCTTTTTTTTTTTAATTTGTGTGGGGGCTTGCATAAAAGTCAGCTTCTGCAAGCACGAAATTGTAGTTCCAAAGAGACGTGAGAAACATCAGCGTGGTGAACAGCCCAGAGGAGGCGTGGCTGCAGATGTCTTTCCTGGACCACCCACCAAGTGCTCTGGGAGTGAGACATCTTCACACAGGCCTTTGGGATCGGAGTTTTGGACAGTTGCTTGCTGGATTACCACAGCCCGTTAAAAAGCCTGTAGGACATAGCTGGGTTTGGGATTAAGTCATACAGCATCAGTGACACTGCGTAACAAGAGCAGTGACTCCTTAGCATTTTGTCCAGAAATATTCAAAATATATCTTGTGGATTGAATAGTGGTTGCGCAATTTGTGATTTACACAATGTATAACCTATGGTCTATGATCAAAGCAACCTCAGTGTAGGGGAAAAAAATCAAATCTATAAAAACAGAATAACTAAGGTATGATAATTTAAATGATCAAAAACTGTTTTCCACATCTCCTAACAAATCTGTTAAATATTTTAGAAATGGGCTTCATTTCATAATGTCTTGATTGTCCCACAACTTTTCAGCAATAAAGATATTGAGTGTTTGAGGTATAACTTGCATAATTTTTTACTGCTTTAAAGCCATCTAAAGAGATTTTCTAATGGAATGTCACAAGATCGTTTTATTATAACGCATGTGAGAATGTCAACAGCTTACACTTATGCATCCATTTGTGCAAGTATTTACTGAGCACCTGCTACATGCTAGGTGCTATTCTGGAACACAGCAGTAAGCACCTTCCCTATGCTGGCTATCATCTGGAGGCTGCTTTCAGCTCCTAGAACCCCTCTCCCCAACCCACCTCCATTTCACGCAGTGCTTTGTCACCCGTGCTTCTCAACATGGCCTCTTACTTCATCAAGCCATCAAGGGGGATCTTAGCACCTGTCTGCTAGTGAGGTGGAGTCTCATATAATGTACTATATTCATGGGAGCAATGATACTTTATCATCTATGCCATTTTCTGTTGGTTAGAGGTGAGTCCTGGGTCCCACCCACACTTAAGGGTAGGTGATATACAAGGCATGAATACTAGGAGTTAAGGGTCATTGAGCATCATCTTAGGGAGGAACCAAAGATGCAGAGAGAAGAAAGATAAGCAGGAGGACAGTCCTTGGAAAAGCCATAGGGGAGGGCCATGGGCGCCAAGGACAGGAGTTGGCCTGTGACAGAAGCAAGAGCCCTCCTTCCACTGAATTAGGGAGAAAGTGGAGACAATGAGCCCAGGGTGGGCCGTTTGTGTCAGATGATGGTCAGAGAAGCACTGCTTGTCCGATGGCTTCTGCGCTCCACCCCCCCTGCACCCCAGAAGAAGCACAGGAAGGTCATCAGCTGAGGTGAGGGGATTTGGAGTAGGAGCTGAAGGCGCAATGTTGTGGGACAGCAGGAGAACCGGCATCCCAGGGGGAGAAAACAGAGTTGCCAGACAGTATCAAGGACCTGTCTGGTGTTTGGGGTTCCAGGTACATGATTTCCTCAACTTCATTCCATGATTCATGCATAAGGTGATAAAAAAAGAATCCTAGCTAACAGTCATGGGGTGCCAGCTATGGTCACTACAAGTCTAAGTGTGGAGTCTCATGTAATCCTCATTGTGTACGAATCATTCAGGCACTCTTATCATCGTCATTTTTACAGAAGTGATGCGCAGTTTCCTTAAAGACTTACAGGAGTTAATTGGCAGAGCGGAGGCTCAAGCCCTGGGCAATGTAACTCCAGAGTGAACACCTTCATGTCTTGCACTGCACTGGCTCTTGTAGATGAAGCAGACAGCTGAGCTCCGCAGGGCTGGGGTTCAGCCAGGTGGGTGAGCAGCAGGAAGAAGGAGAGGACAGCTCATCAGGACGGCTGCGATGACAACATCAGGCATGGGATCTAAGAGAAGTGGAGGCATGGGGGCAAGGGGTGGTAAAGAAGTTATGCTCAGTGGATTGGAGAAAACCAAAGATAAACCAATAAAATCAATAAAAGAATGGGAATGCAATGCAGGACAATTTCGGTTCTAAAACAGCGTTGTTCCGGGCGAGTGTTTGCTGGCTGCTCGTAGCTGGGAACTGTACGACATGGTTTATATGAAGGAGGAGCTCATGACAGCATGACCTGGGAGTCAGTATGGCTCCATTCTCTAGCTGAGGACACTAACTTAGAAGTGAAGTAGCACACCCATACAGTGTGGACACAACGGGAGCAGGGCTCACATCCATACTCTGTGCTTCCACTCCCGGGGCTGGAATCACGTGGAGGGATCTTCCTGTATTTATTGGGATTATTATGCTCTTTTATTTCTAGGACGATTTGGGATTGCCGAGGGAATGAATACAGGAGTATGTGCTACTGCGTATCTGAGATGTATTGCTTGATTACTGTGATGAACGCTAATTTACGCTTTAAATGAGACGAGAGAAACTTTCTATTATATGGTTTTTGATTTCCAATTGAAGAAAGCTTACACATTTATCTGCAGTGTTAAGATTCCACCCTCTCCCCCACAAAAAATCTAACCTCCTGGTCCTTTGTGTAAGAAATACTAAGTAGCGCAGTAAACAATATCTTCAACCAGATTTTTAAAAAAAGGAACAAGGACACTGTCAAATGGAGGAAGGATTCTGTAATACATTGTTCCCAGTGGAGGCCGAGCAGTAGCAAGCTGAGATAAGGAGGCCCAGGACTGTGTTCTGCCATGCTCTGGGTTAGTTCAGGGACCAGAACCAGAGTATCTGAAAGAATCAATAATTTACTGGTATCATAAATTTAGGAAAAACCTGGACATGAGAGACTGCTAGAAATTACATCAAGATTTAATCTAGTGAAAAACTGGAAAAAAGGCTTTTCAATGAGCTCATATATGTCAGAGTCCCCACTTGCATTGCCCTATAGATATCAATCGAATGGAGCCCACTTCCTGTGTGCCAGCTCTTCTGGGGTGGCTGACACAGCTATTAGACTATCTCTCCACTATCAGAAGACTTTGGCAGGGTCTGTGTAGCAGAGCCTGAATTCCAATTTGCTAACTAGCATATGTCTTGGTCTGTGCTAGCTGCAGCAAAGGCTTAAGATACCAGTCAAAGTTGTCATTCACTGCTAAAGTTAGAAGGGAAACAGATTATCAGGTAACCCAGTACCCTCATTTGACCACTGAGGACTCTGAGGCTGTGAAGGAGAAATGCCTTGTCCAGCTGGGGACGGTGGCAAGGTGGGCAGGGCCAGGATTCGTGCCCTGGTCTGTCAACTCAGAATTGTCACCTTCTTTCTGGCTTGTTCTCTGTGCCCAGCACTTAGAGCTGCAGATAGAAAAATCATAATTTTTCCGAAGTGATCTGCCCTTCACTGCTTATCAACTATTTTTGGAAAGTTCTTTCTTCATAAAGTACCTCAGGCAGAGGTGGCTCACATGTGGTTGTGGAAAGACGGTGGGGGGGACTCTCGGTGAATCCTGCCTGGTCCTATCCCACCACCCATGCAGTTTCCGTGGGATGTGTGTACTCAGAGGTTGACAATGGCAAATGATGCCATCTGTGTGCAGTCAGGAGTGACATTGGGAAATGGCGCCATCTGTGTGCACTCGGAGGGTGACATTGGGAAGTGGGCGCCATCTGTGTGCAGTCAGAGGGTGACACTGGGAAGTGGCGCCATCTGTGTGCAGTTGGAGGGTGACAGTGGGAAGTGGCGCCATCTGTGTGCAATCGGGGTGACAGTGGGAAGTGGCGTCATTTGTGTGCAGTTGCGGGTGACAGTGGGAAGTGGTACCATCTGTGTGCAGTCTGGGTGACAGTGCAAAGTGGCGCCATCTCATTGTGAACAGAGTGCCTGCAGTCCCTGGTGTCCTGCTTCTGGTGAGCTGGTCTAGAAGACATGATGTATACTCACCTCTGAACGAGGGCCTTGCCTCCTCCACCAGAATTCTACTAGGCGTGAATGTGTTATGAAGCAACCCATAACACAGGCGTTAGAAAAAGAGGAGAGAACACCAGGAGTCCAGGCCTCCCTCGAATCTGCCTCCCCTGCCCCTCAGTGAGATGGAGCCAGTGAGAGCTAGAGACATGTGGGAGCTGGAGCCCTTAAAGTGCCAGGACCCCATGCCTCCTCAACCTGTAGCAGTTGGATCCTTGGGGTGGGATGGGGGACAGGGCACTCTCCCCTCCCACGACCTGTGCGGTATCAGAACTTCTGAACTACACAGAATAAGCAGTGTTGTCACAGTGGCTTGCAGTAATGTCTGCTAAAGTCAAGGGAACTTGACCTTCTCCTTGCCCTATGCCATCTCGGACTAGGGTTGCTGTGTCATTTCCATTGGACATTCTGAGGTATTTGAGGATACTGGGAGCCCCTTGTAACCCCTTTTCCAGCCTGGCCAACTCTAAGTCGTCAAAACCCCATGCCCTCCCCTGGTTTGCTGTCCATGGCTCCGTCCCTTCCCTCGGTGGACAGGCACCTCAGGCCACTGCTCACCGCTCTCCTGGGCCGCACATGGCAGGGCAGCAGCAATGCAGTTTCCCTGCACTCCAGGGAAGCCTACAGCCTAACACGGCCCTGCCAAGGTGTCCCGAGAGAGGTTTGGAGCCCGCTTGCCTCTCCAGCCCTAAGACTGAGGCTAGCTCTGCCGACAGGCCTGACTTGGCTACTGTGGTTTGGGGTGTCATTCTGATATACACCCTAAAACGCCTGTAGCCAAGCAGTTCGTGTATAGGAGGTGACATGGTTTGGCCAAAAGGTGGCTTCTGAATAGCTAGGCAAGGCTAAGTTCAGATCACCGAATTTGGCAGATTCACTGGGCGGAGCGGAGCAGAAAGCAACCCCAGGATTCGCGGAGCAGAGTTCCATGATTAAATTTGTACACTTCATTGGAGACAACATTCTGGAA
Source organism: Macroglossus sobrinus (assembly GCA_004027375.1). Lineage (NCBI taxonomy): Eukaryota > Metazoa > Chordata > Mammalia > Chiroptera > Pteropodidae > Macroglossus > Macroglossus sobrinus. The sequence goes on along the minus strand of PVKZ01000166.1, from coordinate 1,035,656 downwards.
AATCCAGCCACCTTGCATGTGGCTGAGACCATCTGAGGTGTGGCTTTGCCCTTCCTTCTGCCTCTGCCTGGGGACAAGGACCTGCTGTACTTTGGTTTGGGCAGGAAGGCATTCTGTGTTCTGTGGGTTGACAGGTACGTAGTGCGAAGTCACCTCTAAACTCTTATACCTGCTTGTTTCTGCTTTTGGGGAGACGTCCAGAAGGGGAAATGAGAGCCACGTGGCCAAACACCGTGGAGAACTTCTATTAAGGACAGAGGTACAGATTTAGTTAAGTTATAAAACATTTTAAATATAGAGGTAATTGGAAAAATAGTTCAACACTTGTGTGCCTAAGAAGAAGTTACTGATGACAGCAACCAAGGGCCTTTTGCGTTTCTGAGGAGGTGACTATACATCGTAGTAGTCACGTGTTTATTGGGCCACAGAGGCTTTTTTTCCCCTCCAGAACATCTTTTCTTTGGGATACATTGTGGGAAATACTGGATTCTAATTGTTTTTCTAAACAGAAAACCTGTAGATAAGTGGCTAATACTTGGGATAAATAATGAAAACTGCATTATTAAAGAAATACATTATCACATGTGCAGAGAAAGGTTAAAATTGTTGTAATGGTCAGGTAGGGTTCAAAATGTCTTTCCTCATTAGCCAATAATTTCTTCGGATTTTTAAAAAAAAGTAATATTTCACACGGTGAATTTTCACTTGTGTGTTTGTGAATACCACTCCCATGTGAATTTTAAAAACTGGTGGAGAACGCAACTCTTCTTGGTAAATCAGGCCCCATGATGGGTCTGTTGGGGCGAAGGATTGAGTGAGAAGTGGCCATGACGGAGGTCAGCAGCGCCCAGGAGGGGGGTTACAGGTGTTTGTTTATCTCCAGGGAGGGAGGAAGAAGAATGAAAATATCAGAATAGTTTTAACTGAAACTATTTTAACTGAAACTGTTGAAAGAGCATGTAGATTCACAGGGCCCCTGGGACTGACACATTTCCTGCCACAGCACTATGGCTATCGCAGATACAGGGGTTTGACATTTGTGAACCCTGGATCCTTGTACACGGACTTCATGTTGGCTATTGCCCCATGTGTATTTCAGGATTATTCAATATTGAATGTGACCTAATGTAGAGAGGGCCCTTAGTTTGATCCTTTTGGTGGTGCTGGGAGGTAGATATTATCTCCATTTTATGGGTGTGGAAAATAAGTCCCAGAGAAGAAAGGGGAAGCTTCTATGGGAGAGAGAGAGAGAGAGAGAGAGAGAGAGAGAGAGAGAGAGAGAGAGAGAGAGAGAGAAAATGTATATCTGAGGTAATTTTATGCCAGATGACACAGATATATGTCAAACATTTCAGAAAACATTTGGGACCAACAGATTTAAAAAATAATTGGAATTGGTACCTAAGCAACAATGGAAATTTAAGGAGAGAGATACTTTATTTTGGAGTAAATTATAAATTAGAACAATGTGAAATATAATTTTCACAAGTTGTCATAAACACTTCCATGTAGCTTGGCACATGCTTTGCAAGTCAGCTACAAGTGCTTACTGAAGACAGTAGCTCAGTGAGTTCTATTAATTGTGGTAAGGCTGAAAATTTAATTTAAAGATCTGTTTTTTAAAATGTAAGCTTTTGAAGATGTTTTCAGTCAGCAGGTTCACATACTTGCAACCCCAAACTAGTTTAACGAAATATAAGAAAAGTGGTAGAAATATTAGGATAAGGATTTTAGAGCTGATAAAAATGAATATGTAGAGTATCTGAAAGAAAACTAGTCTTGTTTCATCAGATGTTAGATGGGAAAGAGGTGATTGATAGTAGGGGAAGAGCCACTTGGAGGTTAAAAGTGAGCCCAGAGGGGATTCTGGGAAAAGGAGTTGCTATTTGCGTATCTCCTTCAAAATGGTGCTGGAGGTTTAGCCAATGTGATAAGGCAAAAAAAACAAACAAACAAATAAATAAAGATTAGGAAAAAATACAGTGAATCTGTCTCTGTAGATAATATGATCATTTACAGAGAAACCCTAAGCAATCTACAAAACTGCTAGAACTTGATCAGTGAACTTGGCAGGTCACCGTACACAAGTCAGTTTACAAAACACATACACTGCATTTGGGAAATGAAATTTAAAAATATATATTTACAATGGCCCCAAAACCAAACATTCAGGGATAAAATTAATGAATATATAAACAAAAAAGATTTGTGAAATCTATGACATTGATGAGAGTAATTAAAGTAGACCTAAATAAATGAATTGGCAGACCATCTTCAGTTAGCAAACTGTTTGGTTAAGATGTCAATTCTCCAGAAATTGGCTTATAGATACAACACATCCCAGTCAAAAGCTCAGTGGGACATTTTGTGGATGTCTATGGGAATGCAAAATAACTATAATAGAAGAATTATGAAAAATAAAAACAAATTGAAGGACTTTACTTGATTTTAGGACTTATTATAGAGTGAGAATAATCCAGACAGTTTGCTACAGGATAGACAGATTCATGCAACAGAATAGGGAGCCCCAAAATAAACGCATGCAGAAATGGTTTAGAAAAGACACCAAAGAAATTCGATGGGCAAGTCTATTCGACTAACAGTCCTAGAAAGACTATCTACATAGAAAGAAGACAAAAAATCTCTATCTCTACCTTTCATCATACATAAAAGTTAATTAAAAATGAAGCAGATATAAATGTAAGAGCTAAAATTTATAAAGCGTCTTAAGGAAAACAGAGAAGAAAATCTTTGCAACCTTAGGTAGGCAAAGACTTTTTAGACAAGAACCACCAGAAAGCACTAATTATAAAAGAAAAATAATTAATAAATTAGTTTATAGAAATTAAAGATGTATGCCCATCAAAAGACACAATTAAGAAAACTGATTAATAATTAAATAAATTTCTTCTGCTGTCACTTTTATCTGGGGCTATCCAAACATCGTATTCATTTAGTGCCTACCTATGCTGTATCAGCCGCTTAGCTGGCTGCAGAGAGTATACCATCCACCAAAGAAGAGATGGCCCTCAGGGGACATTCAGTGTGGTGGGAGAAATAGCCCAACAGGTAAATAGTGGCAATATGAAATGATGAATTCCAGCATAGTGAAGGTAGAAGACTCATGTTATAATTTTCATTTTAGAAATGTGGAAACATGGCAGCGGTTAATAATTTGCTGAGTTGCAAAGCCAGTCCAAGCATGTATTTGCTGACTCCTATTCAGTATGCCCCCTCCTCCACCCCACATATTTTTTTTTTCCTGTCATTCTGAGCACAGGGAGTGGCACCTTAAGCTTAGTGGCTAGGATCAAGTCGTAAATGACATTGTGCTTTTAGTTTACTAGGAAGAAATGTGGAAATCCCATTTTAAAGTTGCCATCTTTTAAAAAGCCTTATTTGTTTTAAAATTAGTTTTTCAGACCAAGGTATCAGCAGCAAAGATGGGCAGGTTTCTAGAATTATATTCTCTTGCTGTGTAGCGCCCAGTGGGTTGGACAGGAGGCCTCTGCTCAGGCAGTCCTTCTAAGCTTTGCTTTGCAAAGTATTTTTGGTGTATGCTTTCTAAAAAGTTGGCAAAGTTGACAGGAAGGAGCTGGGGCATAGAAATAGAGAAAAATATAGGACGTGGAGCGTATCAGTTGGGAGAGAAGACTTTACTTTTTAAAGTAAATGTGTGATGGGAAATGAATGCTTTTGTCCTCTTTACCCTGGGGTTTGTGACAGCAAAACATTGATTGTGTCTTGTGTCCTTAGAGTCACATACATACCTCTTGTATTTCTTATGATACCCATGCCAGTTATTACAATTTCAGTTTAATGATAAGGCAGCCATGGCCAGAGATTAAATGGCTATTTGAGGATGACTTAGTAAATGACTTTGAATCCTCTCTTTCTGGTTCTCCCCACCCCATTTTGTTTGTTTGTTTGTTTGTTTTTCCCCCTCATCTGCTAAGTATTTGTAGATTTTCGTATTGATAGCTTCCACTGTGACTCATCCTTGCTCTCAACTTCTATTTACTCAGGTCATACGAGTGACGCTCAGCTAGTTTCCCAGTGACTTCCAGGCCATCATCATTGTCTTCCCTCCCCCCAGAAAACACCCATGATTTTCATTTTCTGCGGTACTAGAAATACTTGTGTGGGAGCAGATGCCCAAAAATTGTGTACATGAACAGAAGTGAACAGACCAGCCGTGTCATTATACAGACACCCTCAGACAATTTTCCTCTGTCACCTGCTCTGTTTCTCATCTGATACCAAGTCCGATTTACTTTTTCCATCATGTTTTTTTCCTTCCCCGTAGTCATTCCCTCCATTCCTCCAGCATCCTCATTGCTTACTTTCTGTCTCCAGTTCCTCCTCTTAAGTCTGTTTTTCACAGAGCTGCTAAAATCCTCTTATATAACTCTTTCATATTACAGGAGCGATGCTTGTAGAATATTCGAAAGTCCTGATAGGAAGAAAGCAGGAACTAATAACCATGCGGAATCCTGCTCACCTTTCACAGGCGGCCACTGTCCATCCGCCTTGCTGTGGATAACCCCCACCCCCAGACCTCAAGAATGAGGGAGACATTTCTCTGGGAAACTCTTTTCTTGGAGAGCTACCTGAAAACAAAAAAGTTAGTGACCGGTGCTTTGGTGGCTGGAATAGTGTAAAACCACAGCTCAGACTTGCTTAATTTGGAGAGGAAAACATTTCCATAGCACTGAGGTGTGCACAACACCATGGGAGGCACTTTGGGAGCTCAAAGAATTGCAAGGACAATTTCTTACTTTCTAGGAGTTTTCTGTCCCGTGAGAAGCACAAACATGTTGCCTTATTCACTCTTTCTTTACTACTTGATCCCAACGAATGGTTATGTGGTTTCTTGGCCCACAAGAAGTTAAAGGTGGGGCATTAGCGGGAAGAGAGGACATCTGTTGACTCATAGTCAGTGTGCCAAGCAGCAGACATGAACCTGATTTTGATGGAGGCGCTGGACTCTCTGATCCAAATGCTGCACACGTGCATATATGAAGTAATATATTTTAACACTTCAGATCCACTTAAACTGGCAGCAAGGAGTTCTCGAGGGCAAATCGCTCTGTTATAGTTTAATAATGTTCCCAGGACCTTGTGCCACCGAGAAAGGTTTGTTCTGCTTAATAGTGAGGCAAAAATGGAACCGATGTTTGCAGAAAAAGTGTCCAAGTTTATCTGTCAAAGGGGCGGCAACTTCTTTTATTACAAACTGGTTACTGTGGTGTACGGCATCGTGCACTAACACTGGTAGGATTACTATTGTCACCGCAAGTACAGCCACCATCCCCAGAGGGCTTCGTGCATTCCCTGAAGTGGTCTGAGGGTTCCTCCCACCAGCCAGCCCCACGGTGCTCTCCTGCCCTTCCTTTCCAGGCGTCCATCTCCACGGGCCAAGAGGCAGCCTTCCGGCCTTAGTGCCCGAGGTACACTGGGCGATTAACATACTGTTTTTTAAGGGGTCCCTACTGACCGAGGGCACTGGTTCCTTTTCCAGCTGTCACTGCCAAGGTAGGATTGACCCCCAGGTCCACACGGGAAGGGAAGCTCCGGCCTCAGGTGGCTGCGAACACGCAGGTCCCAACTGGGCAGGGATTTCCTCTTTTAGCCCTGGTGCTCTACGTGGGACTCGAAGAGGTCTTGCCTGGGTCAGTTGGAGAAAAACAGACGTCCTAGCCTGCACCATCATTGGCTCGTGCACGCCCCTGAGATCAGAGAATAAACCTGCCCCTGTTTTCCAAAGCAGCAGCAGGCCATCCAGCAGCGATGCCAGGGCCATCAGGAAGCAAGCCCTTCGGGGGTTTACAACACCACCTTTGGGTCCAGCTTGTACTGGGCCCACACATTCTGGGAACCCAGAGAAAGGAAAGCTACCCCTGCAGGGGCATCCCACAGGCTTCGCGGCATGGTGGAAAATCCAGAGGCCTGAGTCTTATCTTTGATCTAGCTCTTAACTAGTAGTGTAATCTCCAGTAAATTCCTTTACTGCTTCTCCCTTTATTTACCTGTAAAATGGGGGTGATTAGCTTATGTGTCTTTTTATTTTTTATCTTTTGTTAACTTAAAAAAATAACTTTAAAATAGAGTTGTGAATCCACCTGTGCAGAGCACCCTCGCCATGTCCCCCCGAGGTGGTGTCCTGTCATGGCACTGTGCCACATAAACATAGTGCAGTGTCACTGCCGGGGAACCGACCCCGACTCGACGCACTGGCCCCATTCAGATCTCACCTGGCTCAGATGCCCTGGTGCATGTGCGGTTGTCACATGTAGATCCATGTGACAACACTGCAGGGAAGGTGCCGTGCGGAAGGTCCCTCATGCTGCCTGTCACAGCCAACTGTCTCATTCCTATGTCTCTGACCCCCAGCAACCACTAACCTGTCAATTCATCTAAAAACGTACTGATGACTGTGTGTGTGTGTGTGTGTGTGTGTGTGTGTGTGTGTGTGTGCGCGTGTGAAGTCTCTGCAGGGTAAAAGCTGGGTTACTCAAGTCCTTTAGTTTGTATCATCCAAGGTAAAATATCAGTTATGTTTCAAAGTGTCTGCCTACAACATGAACAGCTGCTGCTGGGAGCCACCTGTGAGTGTCACTCAAGAGCAACTGCTGGCAAACAGCAGTGAAGAATGTGCGAGTCACTGGTCAGTGAGCCGAGTGTGCCCGTGTCACTGGTGTGACCCGGGGTTACCTTGTTAGGAATGCCAGTCTCTGCTAAATCAAAGGTCTGCTTCGGTCACCTGATTCACGGGCAGGTTCCAGATGAGACTCCACGGGAGCTTCGTGGTCTGTCCTTTAAAACCGCAAACATTCGACAGGACGCCCTGTGGGGCAGAAGACAGAAGGACGTCTCAACCGGGCTCGTCAGTTACTGGAAAGGAAGAGCACGGGTGGCTTTCACAGTGACGGAGGGCAGGGCCTTAACCACTCCACCCCAGCAACTTGGTAAGCCCTTCTAACACGAACGCTCACCTTCCTAACTGCTGGGGATGAAGATGGCCACTTAGGGGCATCAGATCTGGTCCTTCTAGCATAAACACCCATGTCATCCAGGGCCATCAAAAGAGGGCCCCAGCTCGCTGTCATTTTGCAGATTTTTTGTGTGTTTACCATTTCGGAGTATTCAGGAGTGCCTCTTCTGTTCGAAAACTTACTGTATAAGTGAGTCTAAGTCACGGCTCTGTGGATGGCTCCCCACCATTGACTCACAGTGAAGCCACAGCCTTTAAAGCACAGCTCTGTCACCCCGCCAGAAAGACTTCCAAAGTCTCGGCAGCATTTGTGGGGGTCTACATCCAGACACAAGGAGCGCCCTGTCCTTAGAAGAGGAATGCAGGGTACCGGAGCCTCTCTTCTGTTCTGACATCAACCAGGCAGTTAGTGTGAGAAACAGACATAGCACGAGTCACATCAACTGGGCAGTTAGTGTGAGAAACAGACATAGCACGAGTCACATCAACGTCACATCAAATGCGGAACGTCCCCGATGCCACCAAGACTCTCTTTATCAGCAGAGTCAGATTCCGGTGAGAGGAAGTGGAAGTGCAAGTGCAGGAAATGGTCTGCATGGGCTTCGGTGTCTGTGTGGAGCTCACAGGGTGAGAATCCCCTTCTAAGCGAGGATGGGGTGGTGTAGGAGCTGAAGGCACGCTTCCAAATAACGTGTTATTCCACGCACATTAATTGTTGGTGCTCGTGAGAAGCTAAAAATGTGTGGAGGAAAGCATAAATATGCAATAGTGAATGGAGGAGCTGGGGAGGGGAGGGGAGTAAATGGGGAGGGAAGGAAGAAGAGGAGGAGGATGAGGAGGAGGGGAGCAGAGGGGAGAGGGAGGAGGACCCCTATGATTTCCATTCAGCTCTCTTCATGGTAAGCACCTCTAGGTGTCCAGGCCTTTTTGAAATCACAGTCAAGAACAGTCCACATTCCAAAATGTTTTCAAAGCCGAGAGGCAAAGTTTTACAGTTTCAAATCTCCAAGATGAAGCAGCCCCTGGTCAGCCCTAGGGGCCCCACGTGGGGCGGCAGGGACCCCGCCCCGCCGGCCTCTGGTCCTCGGGACTGAAAAGCGGGGACGCGGATGCTTCTCCCTGCTCCCTGTCCTCACCTCCCCCAGACCACATCTGCATCCATTCCCGAGGACGTGTCCTAAGTAGTTCTATAGGTTGTCTCCTCCTCACCGTCTCTGCCACCACCGCCCGAGTGTCTCTCTACCCGCCGGCTGCGCACAGCCTCCTGGCTGGCCTGTTGCCACTGTAATGAATTAGCCCTAATTAATTCCCCACTGTTCTGGAGGTCGGAGGTCCACGTGGTTCTCGGGGGCCAGGGTCAAGGTGCTGGCAGGCTCCGTTCCTTCTGAGGCCTCAGTCCTTGGCTTGAAGATGGCCACCTTCTCGCTGTGTCCTCGCCTGGTCACCCCTTGGTCTGGGTGCTAAGGGCATCAGTCGTATGGGACCAGGGCCACCGTAGGACCTCATTTTACCTTAGTCTGCTCTTTAAGGGCACTGTCTGCAACGACAGTCACATTTTGAGGCACTTGGGGTCAGGGTTTCAGCATGAGAATTTTAGGAAGGAAGATAACGGTTCAGCCCATGACGTGTGGTCTGACCCCCTCTGTCTCTCTGGTCTCATGCCTTATACCACCCCTCACTCCGGTCGCCAGGTTCAGTGATTTTCCCTCAGTTCTTAAATTTGCCATGACTTCCTGCCACATGACCCTTCACGTAGATGGCTCCTCTCCGCAGACCTCAGTTTAGCCGTCGCCTCCTGTTGGGGACTGAGTGTGTCCCCCCAATTCACATGTGGAAGCGTAATCCTTGGTGTGGTGGTGTTCGGAGCTGGGGCCGGTGAGAGGTGATCAGATTGGGACGAGGCCATGGGGTGGAGTCCCCACGAGGGAACTGCTGTCCTTATCAAAGGATGGGGAGTCCAGAGCTCACCCCCTCTGCCACGTGAGGACATGCTCTCCGTGAACCAGGCAGGCAGTCGGCCCTCGGCAGGCACCGAATGTGCCGGCACCTCGACCTTGGACTTCTCGGCTTCCAGAACTGTGAGGGGTGAAGGTGTGTCATTTAAGCCCCCAGTCTCTGGGGGTGTTCTGTCAGCCACACTGACAAAGACACTCTCCCAGAGTCGCCGCCCCAGACCTCTCTGTTTGTTCCCCTCGTGTGCTCCTAGCTTCTCTGGGGACTTGCCTATCAGAGCATTTGTCATAGTTGTAATTGTTTGTGGGATTCACTGATTAAGCCCCTCCCCACCGCTGATCTGTAAGCCATGAGTGTAGGGACTGTCATACCTTTTAAATACATGCACACCTACATGCTACACACACACATGAACACACATACACACTACACATGCACAAACGTGTGTACACATGTACATAACCCTGTTACCCCTGTGTGTACAAACAATACCTAGTCAAAATGGTTGTTGAGTGAGTGATTGCTCTTCAAGCAAACACTCTTTTCAGAGATCTACTAAAATATCTTTGTTTCTCAGTATCATAGGGAGAAAGGTGAGTAGTGTATATGTGGGCTGGAAAAATATTCAAGCTTTAGAATTTTTATCTTCTTTGAAATCTTTTATACAACATTTTATAAAGCATTCTGTGAAAAATGATCTTTCAATAAGAAAATTAAGCGGTGTTATAGTAAGGAATTAATGTATTACCGTATACTTAAAAATTGTGTATTATACAGAGACACAGAAGGTGTTTATATAGTGTCTGTCACTTGTCTGCTGTTTTCCTGGAAGAATGTACATGTTTCTGGCTGTAAACAACTTATTTGCCTTTTGGAGCTAGAGAATGAATTATGGCTTATTCATATTTTACCTTCTTTTTGTAAAACAACCTTAATATAGTTAACACGTGAACAAAAGATTTCAACTTTTAAGAAACTGGGTGTGTAAACACATATTAATCATTTGCTCTGTGCAGGGTTTTGTGATAAGTATTATTTGGCAGCCAGCCAAGTTTCATTTCTGGTACTGGGGACACCAGGGCCATGTGCTGTGTTTGTCAAGAGAACGTTAGTATCCGAAGCCTATGGAAGCACTTAGAGAATCACCTCCTACAAATTCTGTCTTTGGGAGAAGTCAATTAAATGGCACCATTCTAAAATATACAAACTAATGCAAAGTTCCTGCTTTTCTAAATTAGTAAAGTTGATGCTAATACAAAAGAAGTTTCTGTTTTTGAAAAACTATAAATCGAGTTAGTGCGGAGGCCAACTATGTAAGAAACATTGGTCAGAAATCATTTCTTCCACACAATCTGCAGTGGCGAGTGGCCACAGGCACCCAGCAGCCGCAGCACAGGTGCCTCTGGCTCATTCTTGGGTGGAAGGTGGAGGCGGGTATCGGTGGGTGAGGTGGGGAGCATCTGTCCAGCATGTCTTTGCTGCAGAGACTCGCAGATCGCCCCCCAACCTGAGGAACGTGGCTGCCAAGGCCGGATGGGCTCAGGGACACTGCGGACAGCAGGATGGCATGCCATCGCCAGGCACTTCCTCTTCCTGCCACCACCTCGACTTCCTGCCATTGTGGCGCCTGTTTCCTCTGCTTTTGGGACTGAAGTTAGGGCTCAGGCCATGTGATGATGTGGACAGTGGCCAGAGGAGATGTTGATGGTACCCCATTGGGCTCACTCCAGGCAAAAGCTTTTAAGAGGGTTAAATGGGTTTCACGATCTCTTTCTGGTTTTATTACCATTTCCATTTTCCTGATGACCTGCTTCCCACTCAAGGCTCCCAGCAGCTTGCCCACCTCTGCACAGACCCCCACTCTTCCCCCACCCTCTGGGGGCCTCCCCTTCCATGTGTTAAGAGCCTCTTCTGCACTTGAGCTCGTGGAGTCACTGCGGCCCTTGTCTTTCATTACCCACCTATGAATCTCAAACGCCCTCACTTACTAACCTTCAGGAGGGTACTGCCTCAGAGCCTTCCCCACCTAGTTATTATGCTCCAGTCCCTCTACTAGGTATTTCCCTGTGATCTTTTCTACCAACCTGTCATCTCTGCCTGACCGATGAGGACCAGAGGTGAAAAAACTTCCCCAGATGAACCACCTGGCAAGTGGCTGAGCAGGATGTGATTCCAGTTTGATCTGAGTTCACAGCAAACAGACTACTCTTCATGCAGTAGTTGCTACCTCACCAGGAATGCTGGGTCCTCATATAAGTAAGATTTAACTCTGTCAGCAGAATTTTCAGCATCATTCTTAGCCGTTGGGATACAAATCTCCACAGGGGGTTTTTCTGGCACTTTCAGTTTATGTCGCATATGCCTACTTAAATGATGTTTTTAAATTCTGAATGGTTATAACTAAGGACGATAGATAGTTTATTGCCAATAACCTTTTCATGTGGCACTTTGAAGTTACAGATATTCTTACCTGATTCTTTCGGTAACATGTGGCTTCTTGGGACTTCAGAGTAGAAGCAGGTAGATTAGACCAGAAGTCATTGTGGTGTTATTCCAAGTGAAACACGATGTGGCAACAGAAATGGAGAAAAGTACGTAGGTTAAAAATATGTACTGCAAGTGGCAAGGGTCGGGGGGTTGCAAAGGGAAAATGTGTAGATACCCAGAAAAGCAGGCGGCATGGCGGGCGCTGGAGACGGGCACATTCCACACCAGCGCATCCCCGTCCGCATCATTTTCTTGTGCTGCTGTGGTCAGAAGTTCCCAGAGTAGCTGGCAGCTAGGACTCTTTGGGTGACTTAGGTTCTGCCAAGGTGTTGCAGTCACGTGCGACATGTGATGAGAGGCACAAGCCAGACAGTGAGGGGCACTTGTGTGCGGAGGTGTTCCCCTGGCAAACACCGTGACCAGATCACTGGTACTGCTGGGGCATTCGTGGCGGAAGCTCCAGCTCTCAGTCGCTGCTGTCATGGGCGCTGAGTGCTGGGCCAGGGCTGTGTGCTTTCTCGTTCAGAGTCGGCTCCTGGCTCCGTGCGGTCATTGCAGTAGGCACCCCCCACCCCCGTAGCCCGCCAGGCTAGGTGGAGATGTAGGAACAAACTGTCAACACCCTCTTTCTGCCAACGCTAGCTGGAGAGCTCTGTTGTCTTCTGCAAAGAGGAGTTGGGACCAGCCCTGCCATCTCAAAGCCAGGAAGAGATGATGCTTCAGGCAGGCTAATTGTGGATAGCACCGTCAGGAAGGGAGATGGAGAAGTGTGCATTTGTTAAATTTAGTGATATATACTTCATTGTGACTCTAGCAAAAGCATGATTTTTTTGTTGTTGTTGTTTTTTTTTTTGGTGGGAGTAGAAATCAGTTACAATAAGTATTGAAGAGTGAGTAGGTAGGGCATGAAGATAGCTCATATAGATATCTCTGCTGACAACTTGACTGCTACACCAATGATAGAGGATCAAAGTGAAGGGTTTTTTTTATTTTTAAAGACAAGTGGTATTGGAGCAAGTTCGGTTGCTGATGGGAGGGGAGGTATGCAGTAGAGGGGACAAGGGAGCAGGTCTGGGAGACAGTGGGTCAGTCGTGTGACTTCTCTGTGCCTTAGTCTCCTTACTGGGATAATAAGATCGTCCTCTTAGTATTTGGGGGGATTGGAGTGAAATAACCTGTGCAAAGACATTTTAATACAGTGTCTTGCACTTAGTAGGGGCTCGATAAATGTAGCTATTGTTATTACAACCACCATCATTGTTATTGTCTTCTGTATGCTTTTGAGAGTTGCAAGTACACTATCGCCATCACTCCTGTCTCTCGATTTTACAGGTCTTCCATGCAGCTCTTACATTCTGGCCCCATTGCCGTTATCATCACCGAATAAAGTTAATTAAAGAAACATTTATCAAGTGCCCAGTCTGTGCCTGGTATGAATGCATTAGGTGTCTGGGATACAGACCTGAGCAAAACCTGTACTCTGCTTCCAAGTAGCATCTGGACCACTAGAGGGTATACCAAGATCTTCATTTTGTCAGTCAGGGTTCTAGCAGGAGCAGAGCCACTAGGAGGTATGTGTGGGTGAGTGTGCGCTGTACTTATTTATTCATTTTTGCATTCATGTGCCCACACACACACACACACACATTTGTGTGTTTATTATAGCTGGCCAAGCAAGCCTTAGTCCATAGGCAGCAGGGCATGAAGGAAGGCCTGACACCCATGGGCACCCTTTTATCTTCTTCTCTTCCCATACTCATCATTGTTGGTTAGCCCAGTCTGCTGTTGGTCATCAACTTTTTTGGGTTCTGGTGTGGGAGATAGTTCTCTATCACATCCCTGTCTACTCTCTTATACACCAGTTGGACCTTGATTGTAAATAATTAAATTTATGATAAACAGATATACCAATTTATTCCAGTAGGTACGGTTTAATTTCTTGAATTCACTCTAGCTGCATGTATTAACAGATTTTATTTAGTCATCTGTGCAGCTAGGGAAAGTAATTGGCTCTCTGAATTAAGTGCACAACCCAAGCCAACATGCGGATTCATTAGTTTTCAGCTTTAGTCTTTCATTTCACCTGCTGTTTACTGCTCAAAGGAAAGATAAATTGTATTTTAAATGAAATGCATGTTTCAGGAAGAAACTTTAGCAGCCAATATTCTTTTCTACTTAAAATCTACTTCTTAATCTGCTCTGAAAATTAAAGAAGTGTGTTCGATCGTGGCAACCACTGATGAATTTGAAAAGCCATATCTATAATTCTTATAAGTTGCTATAGCCAAAGGAATTCAAGGCACTGGGTTAGTTAGTCCAATTCTTTTTGTTGGAAGAGGTTGAAATCAGCTCAGGTGTTAAAACATAAAGATGGGGTGACGTGGGGGTGGGGGAATAGATCGTGAGGCGGGAGGTCTAGGTATCTGGGCACAGAGTGGCCTGCGCTGTGCTCCTGGGTGTAGACGAGGACTGCAGGTGTGTGTGTGGGGTGGGGAGCTGGGATGGCTCTCAGACCCCATCTGTCTGGGGACCCTCCTGCCCCCATTCCTGTTTCTCCCCAGAGTCTGTTCCACCCTCCTGCTCCTCAGTCTGTCTTGGTTCCCTCCATTTTCTCAGGTGCATGTGGCCTGGCTTGGTCACCCATGCTGTCACTTCGAGCCACCGACACTAACTGACATCAGTTCCTGGGTCTCCCAGATCAGATTCTGGACAGAAAGGATCCCCTTGGCCCTGTTTGTGCCCAGAGAATTTGTGCAATATTCTCTCTGAGAACCAATTAGCCCTTTTATTAGGACGAATCAGAACTACCTTCTCCAACTTACCCAAAACTTCTCTGCTCACCACTGTGGTGTAGTCAGAGCTGCCATGTTTTAAAGTCTGGTCCAACTCTCAGCTCAGTGGCAAAGAAATATGTAATTCATGAAGAAGAAGAGCTCCAGCAAGGCCAGCAAGGGGCTGGGGAGAGGAGACAGTGTTGGAAGCATGTCGGAGGAGGAGGGAGGAGAGAGGGGCCCAGGGCACTTGGAGCTTGGGAGGCCACTGCAAGGACTTTGGCTTTTACTCTGCTGGCAGTGGGGAGCGTGGGAGGCTCTGGGCTGGGGAGGGGCAGGGTCCGTGCCTGGCTTTAGGTGGCAAAGCTGCTTACTGAGGAGGAACCAGGTTGAGAAGGCAGTGTGAGGATGGAGACAGGGATCCAGGGAGGAGACTCGTTCAAATCCAGCAAGCCATGATGGCAGCTTGACCAAGGTGGCAGCCGTGGATGGAGGTAGCGAAAAGTGACTGGATTCTGTGTCTACTGAAGATAAAATCCACAAGATTTTCACACAAATTGGTTGTGATTCGTCGAGTTAAACTTTGATTTATATACAACAAATGCAATACTAATTACTGTGACAGATTCAAAATTCTACATGCTGAAGTTAACCCCCAACACGCCGGCCCACATGGGTGCTGACTCCCCTCTGTCCTTACATTTGGCTGGAAAAAATACACAGAAACTTTGGCGAGCTTGAATTGGATGTTGGAGTTTACAGCAACGAGTGCTTCCATTCAGGGCTTTTTGGAGATGTTTTAAAATCACCCAAGCCATGCGTTCTCCTTGCCTAACATTAATAGAAGGCTTGAGACTTCAGCCAAGTTGTTTCCACCCAGAGTTTTGCAATCACTTTTCCATCCAAAATGTGCAGCTGACTAATCAGCCATCAGTCAAAGCCAGGTCATGCCTTGTGGAACATAAAATTGCCGAGATCTTAGCTTAAAGCTTGCTGTGGCGAACCAGCTTTAACAGCACCTCTTGCTGGGACGTGGACTTGTGTGGTTGGCGGGCCTGGTGCCAGAACCTGACATAGGGTTTCAAGTCTGTCCTGACCCACGCTCACGCCACCAAATCTGGTCCGATTTTCATCGGCCCATTCCTCTGTCTTTGTATGGAGAAATGAAACACCTGAGGATAAAGCAGTCGGAACAACAACAGCGAACATCAACACTCCGCTGGATTCAGAGGGCTAAGGGAATACTGTCATCAAGGGCTGGCAAGGGGAAGCCGAACAGTTTTCAGTGTTTCTACTGCAGCTTTTTGTCATGACTGGGAAAATCTGCTACCCCCTTGCTTCCTGTGGACCCCGCGTGGGGTTTGAAGATGTTAGCGGAAATGAGGAGCAGAGTCCTGTTGACTACTTTTGGACATAGCTTGTCAACTGACTCAAGAGTCCCTCGGTGATATTTTAAATTAATTAAAAAGTTAGTTGTTTTATTACTGGTATAACCTTTGCTTCTTTCGTAACATGCTTTAAAGTCTGTGGGTCTGAATACGTGTTCCACGCTGTGGTTGATATGTCATTGTCATTGGTCACTAAATATGTGATTTATGTGTTTCAAAAGCAAGTTTTTAAAATGGATCCTAGTGTGGGCAACGCCGTCTAAAGTAGGAGAACGTCTCTCATGAGGCTGTCAGGTGGGGCTGCGTGGTGTCCTGGCAAACGGAAGCCGAGGAGCTGCCTAGCCCAGCCGGCGGTTCGCTGCCCTCCATGGCTCACTCTCCAGGGAGGTTTCTGCTGTGGCCCGCGTCTCACTCTCTTTTCCAGAATTTCTCTCCTGCTTTCGTACTATACGAAAAGCCCCAGAAGGCAAACGGGTTGGCTTCCTGCAGGTTTTTCCTGGAAATTCAGTTCATCTTCAGAGCCAGCTCCTCACATCATGTTGGGTTGAGATGAGTAAGTGAGGACAGCTTCCAAGAGCCAGTGCTGACACATGCATTTTGGCATCTTATTGCTGTGCACCCACGGGGAGGGAGTTGGGACTCGGGCGGCCTGGAATGAAGGTACTTCAGTGCATACAGGGCGAGGGGCTGGGCAGGGCAGGGGGCTGGTGTCAGAAGCCACGCTCATTCCTGAGGTGCAGTTACAATCCTCCTAGCAAACCAGATGTTTCTGACTGGAGAGAAGCTGATGAGCTTCACTCCCTGTCTTAGAAAGCAGCCTCCTGTTTACAAAGGACACCATTTAGAGAAATTCAGGACTTCAATGGACATCGTTCACTTCTTGTTTAAAAAACTGCAAATTTTCCAAGTATATCTTATACCTAGATATGCTGTTTGTCTTCTAAGAAAACAAAAGCTGTTTGTTGGAAGGAAAGCTTTGAGTTTTATTTGTCAGTTAACTCAGCCATTGGTAGTGTTCTCATGTAACTGAACACTGCAGCTTTGCTCCCTTGTAGGAAGTGATGCTGGGTAATGCGTGTGTGGGTGCTATGCTGTGTGAGGGGTTTTCTGTGCTGAGCGAGGAGGAGGAGGAGGGATCAGTGCTACTTACTGCACCGCTACATGATGCAGAGGTGCTGGAGGTCAGGGAAATGGTGCAAGCGAGTGTATTATTTTAAGTAATTCATTTTCCACCTCTAATATGTGCATATATACTAATAACTGGAAGCTAGTAGAAGAAAACTATTCGTTTTAAATAGTTATAAATGCCAGATTCTTGAGAAACTTAATTATATAAAAATGGTGTATATTTTCATAACAGAATAACTTCATAGGTTTTAAAATACTGAACTATACACAAACATAGGTTTTAAAATAACAGACTATACACAAACATTGTAAAAATTACAAACAAGATAGAAAGCAAAATCGGCCTAAAAATCTCCTCCCAAGGAAAACCATCCTTAACATCTCAAAATGTCCTTTCAGAATTTTTTCTCTCTTTATAGATATGCATCCCTCCTCCCTGAGATCATATTACATATATTCATTTCGATTTCCTTTTTTTCAATTAATGCATTAAATGTTTTTCCATTTCAAGAAATATAGAAATATGTCTTTGTTTTTAACCATACATTTTATCTGTGCATATTTGACCTCAAATATATTGATGGATAATTAGGGAATGTGCATTTTTATAATATTTGAAGAAGTTCTGTGATAAATCTCCTGTGCTGATTTGTCTGCTGTGCTGGTTTTTTTTTTTTCTTCTTCTTAGATGTCAAATTGCTAAAACTAAGGGCCACACAATTAAATGCGCTCACTTTTCCCAGCTGGCCCTCTACCCCATGTGGACGATAGTGCCAACTCCCTTGTAGGCTGACCAACAAGGAGCATTATTCCGCAGCAGTTTTTGTAAATCTCATTTTAAAATCATCTGCTTATGTTTATTCTTTTAAATTTGAAAACCTCGAAAAAGTAAAAAAAATCTCCCACAATCTCACGACGTAAAAGTCGCGTGTGTCTGTGCGTGTCTGCGTGCGTGTGTAATTACAAACTGGAAGAGGAGAGAGAGCTCCGGCCCATTTCATCTCAGCCCCCTAAGGTGTGAGGGTCTCTGGCAAACAACAGTGCTTTCCAAACACGGTGAGGTCATGCCTGACTTGTTTGTTGCAGCGTGCCTGTCTCTCCTGACCATTGTGAGCTAATGTGTCCCTCTTAGAGCATGCATATAAGCTGGCATCCTTCCTTCCGTGGCTCGTGGAATGCCCGCTGCCTGGCTGGTCCCATGCTATGCATACCCGGGGGGGAATTTTGGATGTTTGATTCGGCAATTCCACCCTCCAGGAATTTTTCCTGAAAATATGTGTGAACAGGTGCGTTAGGGTATATAAGCCATGCATCCATGAGCATGTTCATTGTGGCATTATTTTTAATGATGAGAAGTTAAAAACTATCTCGATATCTGTCAAGAAGAGATGCATTTAAAATACCATCTCGTGAAATGTTATAATATTCAAAATGCAATTTATTCAATAAGTTGCAAAGTGATATGTATAATCACATTCATGTTGAAAAGCTCCAAACAGGATACGTGCACAGATAGGTGCTTAATAATTTTAAGTCATTTGAAGTTTTGCAGTAAATGGTTCAGCGCAGTTCTCTCTGGGTGTTGGACCTGGCTGGGAAGAGCTGGAAAGAAAGTGGGGAGCAATCAAAAGCTTACCCTGTTTTCTTTTGTACACTTTTTAATTGAAGTTTTAACCAGTGTGTATTTTGTAACCAATTAGCATTTTTAAGAACGAAAAGTACATCTAAACTCTACAAAAGATAGTGAAAACACAGGACATTTGAGGCTGGGACGTCTCCGAGATTCTGCCCCCCATTCAACCCCCGTAACAGTTCGGAGGAAGAACAGGGACCCCAGGCCAGAACGGGTTGGCCAGAGCAGAGCGGACACCGTGGGTTCTGGCCCGGTGACACAGAACCGCCCGAGCCCTCTTCTCTGGGACCTGGTGACATAGAACCACCCCGAGCCCTCTCCTTGGGGGGCATTGCCCACACCTAAGAGCAGCTGTGAGGGCTGCAAGCCTCCTGTTTTCCACACAGAGCGTTCCCATCTCCTCCCAGTGAGACCCTTCACCTTCCTGACAAATCCTTTGTTCCGGTTTGTCAATGTCCATGTGACAACAGGAGTCAGATACCACCGCCTTCCAACTTCCAGTGTCATCTGGGATGCAGTCAGATGAGTCCTTTTGTGTGCATGAGATTCTTTTTTCTTTTTTTTTTTAGTTACTAAATCTCGGCCTTGTATTTTCTCAAAAATCACTAGGCGACAGCCTTGCAGTTTTTCTTCATTATTTGTCGCGCGGGGCTTCTAGCGTGGTGCTTTTATCTGGACGTTTTCCATCTGCCTCCTCAGATTTTAGGTTAAAGCCACATTTTCAGGTCAGCGACTCTCCTGACAAGGAAATCCTTCTCTATCTCGCAAGATTCGTGTCATCTTGCCAAGAGTCGGTCTTTCTGGCATAGAGAATCTAATCATTATATTTGACGATTTGCATGGCCAGCCATTAGCAGGCAGTGCCCCTTTTGCGTCCTAAAAGCTCTGAGTGCTGACACAAAAGCAAAACCCTGCTGGCAATCACCCCATCTTTCCCCTGTGTTGGATGGATCTTCACAGACACTGGAGACAGCGACTAGGACTTTTTCTGCACTGTGTATCTGTTCTCGACTGCTGGTTTGGCACTGACCGCTGCTCCAGGAAATCCAGCAGGCTTCTGAGCAGCCACAGCAGCCCCGCCTGTCACCACTCACAGGGAAGGTGTGTCCTTTTCTCACCCTGTCCTGTCTTCTTCCGGGGACTCACAGAGAAGCCCCTCCTTTGGCCGAGCTGCGCTCACGGCAGAAGGAACCATCCCACTGGCTCCTCAGCCCCAGGCATGTCCTGCTTCCCCTTCCTCTGGCACCTCCCTGCTTTGATGCTGCCATCACGTCTCTCCATTTCAGCAGATTTCCTTGTCCTTTCCAGCTGTCTTCTGTCGTCGACCCCTCTGCCTCTTCAAGAGCAGGAGCATTCTCAGACTGCCTCAGCTTTTCCACTAACAAAAACGTCGGTTCATACTAACGAGCCACATAATTCATCGACATCGGCCCCAAGGAAGGAAGCCCAGGCCCTGTAAATCACCAGAAAACTCCCTTTGTCACTTGGGCATTGTACACGTCGGGGGCGGGGCGGGGGGATGGAATAAATAAGAACACCTTCTTTGGACAGAAGAAGTTTACAATTTCTCGGTGGCTAAAGAATTTAAAGAAAAGTTCATCTTCGTGGGTGAAGAAGCCTGTGGACCTGGCTCAAGTAGGGACTGGGCAGGAGCCCCACCTGCTTAGAGAGCAGGACCGACACACATGACTGCCTGTGGCAGCCTGGCACAAACACATGGTCCCCTCATTTAAAAAAAAAAAAAAAAGCCACCTAGACTCAGTGGCTGCCTTTTGCGGCACACTACTTTCCCAGTTTCTGGTTTAGTGGTCCTTGGGAGTACACCTTCCCCGCAGTTACTCCCAGTTTGGTTCTTTCTTCCTTTTTTTTTTTTTTAATAACAGTACGATGGAGGTATAATTTACACACCGTACATTCATCCCATTGTAAGACTACAGTTCAGTGATTTTAAATAAATTTACAGATATCACTACGGTCTAGTTCTAGAACATTTCCATCACCCCAGAAAGTTTCCTGGAGACCATTTGCGGTCAGTTCCCACTGCCATCTGCTGCCCGAGGCGAGCGCTGATCTGCTTTCTGTCTTTATAGATTTGTCTTTTCTGGAAATTTCATTTAAGTGGAGTCCTATCTTCCTTTAGCTGCTGTCTTCTGCTAATCTAATAGGAGCTCGGATTTTATTGAGGTTTGTATTTTTTTTTTGCTGCGTTTCTCCCGCTGACCCAGCAGGACCGACCCTCGCCCATGCCTCAGCACTCACACGTGCCGCTGAGTCCACCGTCCCCCCAGCCACCCCACCTCTCCTGCCGTTTCCAAGCCCGGCTTCTCAGGCTTGACTTCGTGTCCTCTCTCTCCTCTCTTCTCTCCTGTGAACTCTCCTTTTAAAAGAATCTTTTAAATATTATATCTCATATGAATAAAGGGACATTTAAAAGAACATGTAATATATACATGTAAAGCATAGTGACATAATGAGCACCCACAAATGTCACCATTCCTTCCACCAGCCTTACAGTGGGATCCAGCATTCCAAGTATATACATCTCTTACTCATCTTTACATTTTTTTATCCTCACTGGTCATTTCTAACTCATTTTAATTCCACTTTCAAACAAAGAGTCTGAGCTAAAGAGTCTTTGAAATCCGTCACTTTGCTAAAATTCCTTCATTCTACTGAGACATAAATTTTTTTGTTTAGAATGTGTTAGAGAAGATTTATAGCTTACATTGTTGAATGGTGCTGTAATTTGTTTTATTATAAAGTCTTGGCTAAGAGCATCACATACAATTATACCGTCATTTCTGTAGAAAATTTATTCTACTTTGTATTCATTTGCTTTAGATGCTTGGGTTTTTTTCCCCTAAACTTTTTAAAACAAAAGCTGAGCTTCCTGTAATGTTCTCCCAACCCCAGCTCTCTTGGACCAAATTCATTTAACCAGTCCACTTGGCCCCAGGGGAGGTAAGGATGTCAATTATTGCTACAACCTAACACTAATGACTGCTTAAATTTTTAATTAATGTAATACTTGACACTTAGGGAGAAACTATTTATACTCATCAGTTAGGCCTTTGTTTTCATCTTTATACCTATGTTTGGCTTATTTCTGTTTTAACATCAGTTGAGAACCAGCTGGTATGGAAAAAGAAAAAAACACCCCCCTCTCGCTCCCACCTCCAGGCAGAAAAAGTTGCATGGAAGGTGATTAGAGATGGATATTGAAAATATTTGCAGTTACATTTGTTGATTTTTCGAACTACATTTTTTTAACATTCATTGCATTTTTGGAAGTTCAGACTGTTTTTTTATTCTTTCCTATGGTGCATTGATGACTATTAAAACAGTTCTTAAAAGCACTAACTCTTCTTGGACTTGTATTTCAGGAATGCGTTCTAAGACACGTGGTAACTTTTTGATAAGTTACAGAGTTTTCCTGAGGAGCTGGAGTGGGCCTGCCAGGACCAGTGGGAAGGTCTCTTCCCCCTGACAAGTTCAGGCCAACTCCACAGGAGACCAGAGAGCTCAGGCTCAGCTCCTGAGAAAGGTCCATCCCAGCCAGGTGGATTCCAAGGCACGCATCACCCCGGGCCCTGGCATTTCTCAGATGTGGGCCGGTGACTCCAACACACACATACCTCAGAGTTTTTCCTTTCTGAAAATGCCTCCAGTTTGTGGCTGTAGCCTTTATCGTTCTAAGTCCATTCGATCGCGTCTTTTAATGCTTTTTCTCCTACCTGAAATTAAAAAGAAACAGATAAGCAGATCTCCTATTTGAGCGGCTGAGTGAAGGTTTCCTGACTCCACCAACGACCTCCCCGAGAGGGAAGGCTGCTGTGCGGACGTGCGACGTCTCACAGGCCTACTCTGAAACGTGCCCTTCTGACCAGCAAGGCTGCAGGCTCCCAGACAGTCCGGCTCCTCTTTGCGCCCTTAAGGCTCAAGCACGTTTGCTCCAGACCTCATTTACCATGCCTGTTACCTCACCAAAACCTTTCTTCAGCTTCAGTCTCCGCCAGTCTTCCCGAATTCTGAAATAACCAATTTCAGTTCCCTGAGGTTTAATTTTATATTTGTCTTAAACCTTAAGCATCACTGTCTTTTGTCAATGAGTGTAAGAAAATTAAGAAGACTTTTTAAATTGTCATTAAGATCTTAATTGCTGTAGAAGAATAAAAAACAATTTTTCATGCCTGGAATTAATATACTATCGTATGCCAACTGTAATTTAAAAAGAAAGAAATTATTTTTTTAAAAAGCTTTATAAACTGAAGAGTATGATTACAGTCAGTAATCAGAGTCAAAGATAAGGCTTGGTTTTCTATTAATACCTCTCTTCTGTTAAACAAAATCAGCCCAGAACATTTGAGAATTTATTTACTTGAGTTTTCTCAGTTGTAGAAGAAAAAACAATGTGTTTTAAATTTTTAGAATTTTTTTTAGAAGTCTCATGCTTTCAAGCCTTCAAACATTTTGCTCACCTAAGTCTTCTCCATGTTTGTGATGCTTCTTCTTTGCATTATGATGGAAGATGCACCGACTGTACATTACTGTCGTTTCCGTAGTTTTATTTATTTATTTATTTTTTTAATGCCTACAGCACCTGATCTTCCTAGGTGGTCTCCCATCCAAGCACTAACCAGGCCTGACCCTGCTTAACTTCCGAGACCAGACGGGATCGGGCACGTTCAGGGTGGCGTGGCCGTAAACTATCCCGTGACTTTATTTCTATGTTTCATTTTTCCCATTTAAACTATGAAATCTTCCACAAGACGAACCCAGAGGGCAGGGCGGGCTCTCCCCTCAGCCACCTGCGCGGTGTCCGGCAAAGCCGAGTTTGCGTGAGTGAGAATGTCTACGTTTCGTTTCACAGGTGGGAAGCGTTAAGCGGGACATGACATTCACATTTCAACCAGAGGACCTAAAACGTGACTCTAGTAAAAAAATGTCTCATCAGCACTCGTCCTCCTCGGCCATGGAGGAAGACGTGAAAACGGCCGAGCATGAAAAAGAAAACACCCGTTCCGTCTGTCTCCTTGAGCAAAAGCGAAAAGTCGTTTCTTCCAACATCGACGTCCCTCCAGCAAGGTAAGGGGCGGGGAGACCCTCTCGGCATCTCCCCTGGCGTCGGGTCGGGCGGGTGTGACGGTCTCCATCACCGCTCCAACACAGGTAGACAGGCAGGCAGGCATGGGACGGGTTTTCTGCCAAGAACCTTTTCTGTGGCTTGTACGAAATTGAGCTTTTCAGAAGCAACTTGGAAGCTGTGGCCGTTAGAACTACTACAGTTCTGGGAAGGAATGATTAGATTTTGGCAAATGAGTAATAAAGAGCAAAAAGATAAATGTTAAAAAAAATTAAGAACGTGAAATGTAGGACTGAGCAGAGACATTTAACAGCAAGGACACTGAGTCTTCGGTCAGGGCTTGGAGAGCTGTGGTTGCAGGCTAAATTCAACCCCTGGCTCCTTTCTGTGTGGCCTGCGAGATAAGAGTGATTTTACATTTTTAGAGGGTTAAAAAAAAATGGTGAATATGTGACTAGATCATAGGTGGCCTGAAAAACCTAAAATATTTGTGTGTGACTCATTACAGAAGAAGTTTGATGATCTCTGGTTTATATATGGTAATCCACTTATGACTGATCTTTGGGATTGGGCGAAGAGGATTTATCTGAAATATCAAAGGCTTGTATCACATTATAATTTTACCTAACCCACATCTGGTAGCACTGAACCAAAGGACAGATAATATTACGGTAGAATGACAATGGAACAGTCGTCGAATATGCGTGTTAGATCTTTTACTTATTTTCTTCCTTTATCATTTATTTCACCTAGATTTTTTGGCATCCCAAAGATTGACAGATGTCTATCATAGTAAGATGTTATAATTCTCATTTTTCAAATGAGTAAACAGACTCAGAAATGTTAAATGATCACTTAGGAGCCCACATTTGACAAATGACTGGCCCAGAACTAGAGTAGGTTTCTGGCCCTAAGCGAATTTTTTTTCTTTCTTGCCATCATTAGTGTTTCTCCACAACCATTTAATTTACAACTGTGATCCTTTAAAACACATTGATACTTCTAATATCACTTGCTTTCCAGTCTCTAAAAACGACTCATCAATTAGGCAAACATCATTAGATAACCTAGATCATTGGAGCATGGCATTTGTTATTCTATTTTTTCCAGACATTGTTTTTTGGGGGGGAGGTACTGATGCTTAAATTGGTTGGATTGCACCCAAATAGCAATTACAATTTGATTATGCAAAGTAACTGTTTTCTAATTATAACTCTAAAGCTAAAGAAATCTATTAGCAAACCAGTTGTGACAGAAAAAAAAAATTCCTAGACCTAACAGCAGTTTATTAGAATACACCAGATTGTTACTTTGTTGTTGGATAAAAAATGAACCATACCGTACTGTTTGTTTTGCAGGATTTTTAAAATACAGTGATGTCATATTTATCACTTGCTGGATAAAATGAAATCATTTTCTTCTTATAGGATGCATTCTGGGAATTGTACAGTTTCACAGGGTTCCAGAAATTCATTAACTTTGAGTTCAAAATCAGAAAATGACCCGAGCTGTAAGCAATATCCTATGTGCACAACAGACAGTGGGGAACTTGATTTGGCTGCCATTTTCAGTGGTGTTATCTGCATTTCTCCTTTGTCTTTTACATACTCTACACCAGTCAGAGAAAAGTCTTCTGTGTCCAACTTGAAATTCAGTGATGGGTGTCCTTACTACTGAACCTCCAGAAACCTAGCAGTTCCTGGAACAAATGTTTAATGTTTAAATGCATTAAAACCTTTTCAGGTCACAAACCCTGTAACCAATAGGAAATGGCCAGATTGGGAGTGGGGCATCAATAAGTTCTCCATCAATAAACCAGCAGAGTTCTCCTTCCCATACCAACACTGATGACACCGATATTGTCTTAATCTTCTTAATTACAACTAGGAAACCTTGTTTTTTATGACGCAAATTTGGCTGTGTGTGTGTGTGTGTGTGTGTGTGTGTGTGTATTTTATAGAAAACTCTACACAGTTATTTGTGTTCGCTTTATGACATTTCAGATACAGTAATTGTGTTTTATATCCTTTTATGATAAGCACACAGTATCAAATTAAAATGTCGCCTGTTTAGAATTGCATTGTGAATTTAGAACTTTGGTCATTAATAGGCCTTTTTAAAATAATTAATAGTTTACATCATTTGCTATTAACAAAGGACATGCTATCTGGATCACCTGGGTAGTTACGAAGTCAAATATTAAAGTGTGACATCTGCACATTTGCAGGCATCACATCCAAAAAGACCTTGGATAGTTAATAAATAGTCTTTTGTGTAAATCATTTCTGGCAGCAAACTAGAGAAAATTGAACTAAGAAATGTCAGGTAGATGAGCCGCATCGCTGTGCTGGGTGGAGCGCTTTGTCACAGGGGCTGGGTCTATGGGAATGCTCCGGGTTGCTCGCGGGGGGAGGGGCATTGTTCTCTTTTGGTGGTACCCTTACAGCACATCTCAATTTGAACTGGGTACTCTTCACGCGATCGATGGCCACGCGTGGCTAGGGATGACTCTGTGGGACAATGCGGCTTTAAAGCATTGGCTGATAGTACATTTCAGCCCCACCCGCCATTCGTCCCTAAAGGGAGAATGACTCCAGTTGTCAGTAACTGATGTTTCATACAGTAGTGATTATTATGAAGCTGTCTAAATTCCATAGCAGTCAAAAACAGGTTAAATGGGTAGAGTCGCAGATCCAGTTCTTTAAAAACATAGCAGCAGTTTCCTTTCCAGAGCCTGGCAGAGCCTGTCTTGTGGTTGCCAGTGTTCCTTTTCCCGGAAGACCGGTCCGGGCATGCCAAGCCGGCTCACCTAGGCTTGACCTGGGCGGTCACACTTCCCAGCATTTGCTGCCTTCTTTAAATCCTAGTAACAAAATAATGCCTGCTACTTGTAAACTTGGAAATGCAACAAATATATCATTTTTTTTTAATAAGACTCCTAAGTAGAAAGAGTCTACTTTGTTACTGTCTTAAACTGTTACTGATTCTTCTTCTAAATGTTACCTGGTGTTTTCTTCCCTGCTACAAATAGAGTTATGGGCAGAGAAACCTTAAGGGGTGGGGCTGGGAGTTAGGCTTACCTTGGAATGCTTTGGGAATTCGATCGTTATCTGTTAGGTTATAGAGAGCTATTGAAGTGGCACGTTAGACCGACATTTCGGATCTCTGCAGGAAGAATATAATTTTCAGTGATGGGAAAGTTCTTGAAGAGTGTGTTTCTATGTTGGAGATAAAATAGCTGAGAAAACTGGACTGGTGGCGAGGAGGGAGGGACTTGGGGTTCAGCTGCCATCGATCTCCAGGGAAGCCTCGGCCTTTGCTGTGTGACGGGAGCCAGCACCACACGTGCCCCGTGGCAGCCCCGCTTCCTGGCCGTGTCTCGGCCTCTCCGCAGACAGAGAGGCCCGCGGCTACCAGCGCTGTTGTCAGAGCCGGTGGGGACCTGTGCCTCGCACGGACGTGGCCAAGCCAAATGGAGAAAACCAGGAGAGTTTGGGTCTTTATTTCCACCTTCAAAACTAGGAAGACCCAACAATCTAGTTTTACCGTAACAAGAAGTAAAAGCCCGTTTTGTGGTTTTAAAAAGTTCGGCTTTTGTTTTCAAAATATTCGTTTTCTTATTACAATGCTAAATTAAATCGATGATATTTTTTTATAACCACAATAATGAGTGTAAAAAGATAGGTCATTTCCTCTTATCGGTATGTCAGACAATGGTACACAACATATATACGTCTGCATTCCTTATACTTTGACTATTTTTCTATGCAAACAAATGAAAAATGCATTAAGCAGAATTGGTATATTCATAAGTTGAACGAGTACATGTAGGGCCCACATTTTCTACTCTAAAAATGTTGATTCGTTGTCTGTTAAATGGCATTTTCGTTTTTTAAATCGATTGTTAGATAACCACTTAGAAGTTTAGAATGTCCACGTAGAAGGAACCGTTGTGACACGCTGTCCCAAGGCCTCGCCTGCACAGAATTCAGTAAGCTTTCTTTCTCGTCGTTTAAAAAACATACTGTCTTCCCGGGGTGGATGTTCTGTAGGAATCTGATGAACTGAGATCGTATCTGTTACTGCTGGCCACAAAGGCATGCTGCCTCATTTCGTCACACTGTGGCAAAGTCCACTGAGCAATGACAAAGAGCCACAGCCTCTAGACCCACCCGGATGTGGCACCGAGGCAGGTCAGCGCCAACCCTCCGCACGAGCAAGAGGCTGGGCTACCACATCCAGTAAGGAGCAGGTTTCCCCCGTGTTTCACTAATGCATTTGGTGTTTCCAGGCTGGGCACCTTCTCTGTTGAGTCACCCCTTCTGCCGCCACCCCGTAAACAGAGGGAGGCGTCATTCCGTGGAAATATTCTGCTGCTCACATCTCCTTCAGAGTCAGGGCCTGTGAGCCGAGCCTGGCGCTGGACCCATCGGTCTCCTGTGTGCAACCACTCCGGCTGGCAACTGCTCCAGCATCAGAGCAAAGCTTCAGTGGGTGGCACAACGTTGGGGGGTGGGGGGGCATGAGAAACTGTTGCTTCGTGTATACGTGAAGGGACGGCGGGGCCTGAATAGCAGTCGTCACATCCAGAAGTGACCAGTGGCAAAGACACTTGCCATGAAGGGTGTCTCCTCCCTATGGTGTCAGGCAGTGTCTCTACTAGCCCCAGGCAAAATCGAGCAGAATTCCCTGTGTTGGCTTTGTCACTGGCGCAGGGACAGCTCCCACTCCTGTTGCGTCTTTTGTCTTTTGTCTCTATGGTATCAGAAGTCCATGTGTTCCTTTGGCTTCAGAGAA
Source organism: Macroglossus sobrinus (assembly GCA_004027375.1). Taxonomy (NCBI): domain Eukaryota; kingdom Metazoa; phylum Chordata; class Mammalia; order Chiroptera; family Pteropodidae; genus Macroglossus; species Macroglossus sobrinus. The sequence continues at coordinate 1,007,422 of PVKZ01000166.1, read as the reverse complement.
ACCGGCCTTCACAGGGAAAAGAACCCGTTTCCAAAAAGAGAAATGAAAAGAAGCTGAGTTTTTCTGAGCCTATTGCTGAAACTTCAAAGCACAAACGTGTTTGTTGCTTCCTCTCTATTTCCCAGACTCTGAGTAATCGAATTCTATAAATTTTAGTTATCCGCATAAAGAGGAAACGCAAGCCTTTTCTCCTGCCTACCTGAGCTAGAAGTGAAGCTGGGCATTTCATCCGGATGACACCTATAAAACATGGCAGATGTCTACCCTGTAGGAGCAGGAGCAGTGCCGAGCATGGTGGGCGTGTGTTCTGCCAGAGGTCACCGCGCTGTCTCACAGCGGAAAGAATTATGAGCATCTCGAAAGCCATCCGGTCCATCGACATTATTTGAAAGATGGGAAAATCAGGTGGTTGGGTTTTTCCCAAGCTAAGAGTTTTGGTTTGAAGAATGGATGTAAACACTTCCGATAAGTGAAATTTTTCGATGTTGCCACATTTTCATTTGTGAGGCAGCACTTAAAATTCACTGAGCACGCCTTTGTGTGCTAATGTGATAATGGTCTTTCTTCCTGTTTGAGGGGAGATGCTACTTTCTGCTCAGTCCTGTGAAACACAGCAACTGCTTCACCAGGCTGGGATGTGGCGTCTTCCTATGGAGGAGCCCACGTGTTCTCTGCAGTTAGAACACAGCGGTGCTGTTTGTCGTTTATACTGACAGTGGCCAAGGCTCAAAGTGGGCAGCTTAGGGGTGATCATTGTGGCCGGGGTGATGCTCTACTGTACAGCAGGCAACAAGAGGTTCATAGTACATGAGACAAAAATGCAAGACAGGCAACACTTTCATGTAAATCTGATCAATCTAGGGGGAGAAAGGGAATCCCTGTTCTATAATTAGAGTTATAATCAATCTTTTGGAAAATGGTATGTTTAATTTGATTAATAGAATACCTTGCCTTTGTTTTCTTATTCCTGTGCCTTTGGACACTAAAAACAAATGAACAATTTTTTTTTTTATTTAATGAGACAGAAAAAAATTAATAATCCTCCAGTGAGAAAGGTGGGTCTGGTTTTAATGTTCGTCCCTTGAGTTTCAGGGGCTTTATTTCTCTAAGTTGACTGAAATCACAGGGAACATGCCCCTTGTTATCTAAGACGAGATGTCAGACCATGTCTGGGTGCCCCTGGTTCTCTAAAGACCCTGCAGTGGAGTTTCTGTTGTTTGTGATTGTGGACGCAGGAGGCGGGCAGTGTCTTAGTGGAGAATGGGGCTCCCTGCCTCAGTTTGCTCTCCACGTTCCCAAGAGCGGCAGCTTCATGAGCCAGAAGTGCTGGGGGAAAGCATGGGATCACAACTGAAAAGGCAGTGATAATTCCATTCAATGACAAGGTGGGTCCCCAAGCTCGAAACTTCTGTAGCAGGCAATTGGTCTATTGGTGAAGGATGGGGTTATACCTACTCTTTGCCTCTTTCAGTGATAAGGTATTTAATTTTTATGGTTGGAGCATATTACTTACAGTTACAGCAGTAGCATTTAAAGGGAAGAACTAAAAACCTCAGTAGTCACCGGCTGAATGCCAGCAGTGACAGCTGGAAATAAGGAATGAGTGAAGGAATCAAGAGGTCAAAGCAACCTCCACACACTGGACTGTGATGCATTTTTCAGCCTAAAGGACAGTCAATTTTTTGGTGTAGCTGCTACTTTTTTTTTTTTTTTTTTTTTTTTTGGTGTTAGAATGGCTTTGCTTTTCTTTTATGAAATCATGGTGATAGGGGATAGGTTGTTTTTAACTTTTAAATTATAAGGTCTTAAAATTACAACATTCCTAAACTAAAGTCAGAAGACTCAAATTTCCCAGTCCATTGATTGCACACCGTGGCACCCAAAAACCTTCATTTTGTCATCTGTTTTTACAGCCGTTTTAGGCACTTGGATGAGTTGAGGTCTTAAAACCCCTTTCTGCAGGGACAGCCAAGAAACAGTAGGACTCACGGGTTAACATTGCTTATCTCAGGAGAAGTCAGCACTTACCTTAGGGTTCGTGTCTCCAAATTAGATGATAAATCCAATTCAACTCTAAGAAAATTTATGAATCGATACTTTAGCATGGTGCGTTATTATAATTACTCCTGGCAGCTTTCTCTATGTGTCATTGGGTAGAGGGGTCCTCCAATTTGGAACGTGAACAATATCTCCTGGCTTTACTTAGTTTCTGAATAAGGATTCGTTTTTCAAAGAAGCAAATGGTCATGCCATTTAAAGGACACACATTCTGTAGCCGTCCTGATCAATCGTTTTCCATGGGTGACTCACGTCATCCCCACTGAGCCCTGTTCCGCTCACAGATGTCTCGGGGGCAGTTTGGCTTGTGCAAAATAGTCCCGCACAATGAATTACCCTCCTGTCCCAAATGCCAGTTCACCCCCACTGAGACACACCGCCGGGTTCCATAATTATGATAAATGGTGGGAAAGCAGCTGAACATAATCCGATTATTACATTAATAGCACAGATACTATTTACCAATATCACTATAAAATACTGAGGAAAGAGGGCCATTTAGCCTCACACGAGCCTTCCTGTGAATCAGAACATCGATGCAGGCTTTTGAGGCATTTTATGTCATTTTTTTGCTTAACATAATGTAAGAGCGTATTTCCCATGTTTCAGTCAGTCCTGGATATATTTGGCTGATAGTTGGAAGAAATCAAATTCCTACATTCTTCGGTTATTAAAATAGAACCAACCTCCCACCCGTTTTATTACGTTCTGTAGAATGTTTTTGAATGACAGTCTAAGTGTTTTAATTGGTCTCCCACTGATTTATAACCCCTTGTTTTATGTTTCACATTTTATATCTCAAAATTACAAGTTACAGAGCCATTTTTATCCTGCACGTTTAAACAGAGCGAACAGCATTTTTTAAAAAAGAAAGCAGCGAGTTCCATTCAGACACCCCACCCGGGGTCATCCATTCGCATTGTCTCGACATTTTGCGGGGCTGGTGCTTCTTGTCTGTCTCAGCTGAGTGTCTGCTGGATGCGTGTAGGCTCTCTGTGTGTTGGGAAGATTCTGCCAGCAGCCACCCCTCTCCACATCTGGGACATAAGATGCGTCTGTCACTCACCTCTCCGTTCTGATCACGGGCTGGCTCAGTCCCACATTCACCCTCTGCACTTCTAACCCCAAGCAACACTTCGCAGACATGCCATGCATTTATGCTGTGGCTTCCGCCACTGTTTCCTTAAACTTACATGGACAAGTTCCTTGGTATTCTTACTCACTGGGCCATGGAGACCAGACAGGGAAAATAACCCGAGAGTTTTCTCTCCAGTCCTCAGCTTCCAGTTTCATTGCAGTTTAATTGAATTACTCATTTATCACTGATGGTTCACTTATTCAAAACTTGTTCACATCTATTTGTGGGGTTGTGCCCAGACACAGCTTTGCCCGTGCACAAACAGAAGCGGGGTCTGCGATTAACTGTGCATGTGTGGAGGGCCTCGGCGTGTCTGTTTGGTGCCCCTCATCTGGGGGCTTCAGCACCATGTCGCATTGCTTTCTTCGTGGGAATGTGTGAGATGCATTGGGAAATTAAAATAACTTTTTAGTTTCTTGTGGCATGATATCTTGCTGCCGCGATATCTTGTTGCCGCAGAGAGCTGATTTGTCTTCTGAAGTATTTTTCTCTCAGGTGGTTTCCTAGGAAGATTTTTGAATCGTTGAGCTACAAAATGAACAGCAATTTTCTCTGATAGCCAACTTGATCTCAGATTTTTATTAGGTAGCTATCACAAGGATCAAACTCTGAATGATTGCTCCCTGGGTGTATTACTTCATACGACCAGTAGAAGTGGAAAAAACTCAAGCTTCTGTCCTAAAATTACTTAGATTCTAAAGAAACAGATCAGCCGAGCAAAAAAGTCTAAACTCACCAAAACCATATTAAGATTTTCTTAGCAACGATGCATTTCTCTTCCTCTGTGATGTGTCTACATCTCGTCTATCTGTACTTGCACTACCTGGAGCCTCTCATTTTTTTACCATTGGTAACTCTCAGTTTTGTCCAGCTGATGTCAATTTTCTTATTATTTCTATCAAGTATCAATTTCAGATGTCTACATAATGATTCCTGCCCCTTGACACTGATTATGAAGTCTTTGCAACGTTATTTGAAATTCTTGCATTCCTCTGTTTATACTGTATTTTATCCAGTGCATTTAGCAAGGAGGGACAAATCATCTTCCTTCCCCTGATGCTGAGATGGCACCATGTCGTCTTAGATGGCAGTGGCTTTTCCCTGCCAACCCACACTAGATAACTTTTCACCTTCCATCCTGGCACATAGAAGGCAACAGATAAAAAGAGTAAGTGAAACCTCCTTAATTGATTGTGGTATTGGTCTTGTTAGTGATCCCTTTTTTATTTTACTTTTCCTCTTACTTATGTGTAAAATTGTGTTTTTATTATAATTCAAGGCACCATCATTTTAGACAATTTGTAGGTATAGGTAAGCAGAAGAAATAAAACAAAAATACCCATGAAATAGTGATTTGGCGATAACTACTATGAACACCTTACTGTGTATTATTTGCCCTTTTTTATATTTATTTACATATATATGCATATTTTTCAAATAATGGTTTTATATAGCACAGACTGTTTTTGAACTTTAAAAATATATAACTAATATACTGCAGACATATTTTAAAAATATTTATCTAAATTCATCTAGATCATAATCATAATCATAATGGATGAGTTGCATGGTATGTGTGCACTGTTTTTACTCAACTGATGATGGACATTTGGTTGTTTCCATTTATTGATTGTTACAAGTAGCACTGTAGTTAACTGAGCTCATTATCTGTCCTGCCTAACAGATTAGCACAGACTTACTGATTCAGAAGAACGTGTGCCAGCATCTGTGGGTCAGGGGTCTGGGCGTGGCTCAGCCGGGTCTTCTGCTTTGGGATGTCTCACACACCTGCAGTTAAGGTGTTAGCCAGGGACAGGCCTTGCGTGAAGGCTCGACCAAGGACATCTACTTCCAAGCTCACGTGACTGTTGTGGGATCAACTTCCTGGAGGGCTATGGGCTGAGGGCCTGCGTTCCTAGCTGTAGTGTGGAGGTGGTCTCAGTTCCTTGCCGCGGGGGCCTCCCCAGTGTGCCAGCCTGCTTCAGCAAAGTCACTTCCGCAGGAGGAACCCTTTACCTCTGCCATGTCAAAGGGACATCATGCAGTTACCATGCCAGGAAGAGTCTGCCAGCGAGACAGAAGTCGCAGCCTCATGTAGCCTAGTCAGAGAAGTGACAGCCCATCACCTTTGCCACATTCATTTTGTTAGTCCCTGGACCAGCCCATGCTCGAGGGGAGAGGATTATACTGGTTTGCAAATACCAGGAGGCAGAGATCACTGGGAGTCACCTTAGAGTATGCCACCCACATTAATGACCTCACAGCGAAGCCTGGGGTGCATTCTTACCTATTTCCAAATGATAAACCTGGGAAAGAGTATTCCTGGTCAGAGGATTTGCATACTTTTTGAGGGTTTTGATGTTCAAGCTTGCATTTCCACCAGCCATAGAACCCCCAGAAAACCTGAGCAGTTCTCCCTGTGTGACACTGTGTCATGCTTTGTTGTACACAATTGAGTAAAGTTTTCCTCTCTTGCTTTTCCTTTTTTACGTTTAGAGAAGTTTTTGACTACTTTAATTGTTCTGGCACTTTAAAAATCACATTGCTGCATTCCCACAAAATTCTGATTACTGTCGTGCATGAAAGCTCATGGGCCACTGTGTCTATGAGGTGGCAAAGCAACTGGGTATTTTTAGCTGGAAAATTTACTGTCATTAAGATTTGATACAGATCGTTTTTTAAAGAAATGAATTCTTGTAACTTTTTCCTTCTCTCTCCACAACACCTGGGCGGCACTCCTCAGTGGCAGGCCCCATCCTGAGCCATGGAGAGTGGCGGGAGGGACAGTGGGATACTTTGTAGTCACTGTCTCCGAAAACACACTGAGTAAGGGTGAGCACGAGGCCATAACAATTTGCCTTGCTGTCAAAAAAAAAAAAAATAGTAGGAAATGAGATGACTCAGCCACTCTCTCTGGGATTGTTGAAATATACTTTTCTCATTTAAATTTCTGATGATTTCATTCCACGTGTTTATGAGAACATAGGTGTGTTGTGTGTGTGTGTTGTGTGTGTGTGTGTGTGTGTGTGTGTGTGTGTGTAAACGCAGTCGCTGGTGTGTTCACTGCCAGCTCAGCGTAGGAAACCTTCTCCTTGCGACCGTGGCCTTTGTGTTACTCGCTCACTGAATTGGAACGTCCAGGTTGCTGGTGACATGTTGGTGACAGGATTAGACCTTTATCACTTATTTAAGGAGAGTGAAAAATGTATGTGTGTGCATGCACACGTGCAAATGAGCATGTGATCTCGCCTGCATGAGTTTTTGAGGAAAAGGAAAGGTGACGAGGAAAAGGTCTGGGAAAGGTGTTTGAATCGCATGACTTCCTTGGATGTTGTCCCTCCCAGAAGCTTCCTGTCAGACGAAGCTCACACAACGTACAGCATGTGTAAAATTGTGCTCAAATGAGCTTATTGCAAGTATTTGCCATATTCTTGGCAATTAGAATGTATACTATCTACCTCTACTCAGTCACACTTACTCAGTAAAAATAAGCCGCTTCTGTTCTTTCGTATATTTTACTTCCATATTTAAAAATTAAAGGGAACTTATTGAAAATGTGTTCTCTTGAATAATAATAATTGGGAGTTTCATTTACCCATTTCTTGATAATAAATCCTGATCTTTTGGGCTATAAGCACGTGGGTTTAGGTGATAGACTGTTTTTCTAAAAAGCAGCTCTTATGACAGGGTAGGACTTTTTGCCTGAGGAGGCCTGGCTACCTACCAGCGACTATCCATTAAAACCACCAGGACAGGTTGACAGGGACCCAGGCTCTAAGCACAGCTATGTATACAGAGTTAATGACTTTTCAAGACCAGCCCATTGCTTTTTATGTTTTTTATTTTTTTAATTAAATGTATCGGGATGACATTGGTTTAAAAATTATATAGGTTTCAGGGATACAATTCAATAGTACGTCATCTGTAGATTACATTGCATGTTTACCACCCAAAGTGAAATCTCCTGTCACCATACATTTGACTCCTTTGCCCTCATCTACCTCTTCCCGCTTCTCATGTTCTTCCCCACCCCACGGTGACCACTAAACTGTCGTTCACGTCTATGAGTTTTTATTTGTTTGTCCCGGTCATTTGTTGCTGTCAGTTTTATACCCCACATATGAGTGAAATAATACAGTTCTCAACTTTTTCCTTCTGGCTTATTTTGCTTAGCATGATAATCTCAAGATCCATCCATGTGGTTGCAGATGGCAGCATTTCTTGTTAAAATGAAGTTCTGGTTTGTACATATTTTTTTCTCCACGTTAACTTCAAATTCTCTTCCATAGACTTACACAGTGGGTTCTGGTTCTACCCAGTGGAGCAACCCAAATTATCCCTCTTCATGACAGTTTCTCAAATACTGAAACGCAGCTACTACACCCTTTTTACATAGTTTCTTCCCCATACTACAGATCTCCGTGCGTGTTTGAAGCAAGGAAGGAGCGGTGTGTGAGCATGGCAGGCCATTTTTTTAAGTAAAGGTTGGTGGGCTTCAGGCAGACACAGAAGGCAGATCTCTTCAGAGGTGACCAGATAGCTGAGTGCGGCTCAGCACAGAGGCAGCTTGCGTGAGAAGGGGGTGCACAGGCAGATGCCACGTGTATAGCTTTGTGTCTGCGTGTGGGTTGGTGCACACACATGTATCTCCTTCCTCTGTCGGCTGAGAATGCCTAGAAGCAACAACACTCTAATAGCAACAAGCACACCCACCCCCGAGACGCTGCCTGTCAATGCCATTCTCCAGTGAAAGGCTCCAACACTTGGAAAAAAGGCTGATTCTAGGACTCGGTGGGGAGATACTCAAGGGGACAGTAAAAAGTTTAGTGCTTAGCAAGGCCTGGGGCTATAGGGATGAAAGGGCAGAACACAGACGATGGGACAGTGAAACTGCTCTGTGTGACACTATAACGGTGGACACATGTCATCACATGGTTGCCAAAACCACGATGTGTACAGCCCCAGGAGTGCACCCTGATGTCAACTACGGTCTGAGGGTGATAATACTATGTCATCGTAGGTTCACCAATGTTAGCAAACGTCCACTCTGGTGTGGGATGGTGGGGGAGCGTGTATACTTGGGATGGAGGGGACAGACAGGGAGCGACTCTGTACTTTCCACTCAATTTTGCCGCGAACCTAAAACTATTCTAAAAAATAAAGTGTATTAACTTTTTAAAAAATATTGATAAGAAATATCTTGCATCCTCTCCCTTTAGGCAAGCTGAATGCAAGTTCGATGATGCCCGAGTTAGCCAGGCTGCTAGGACGTGGAGTGAGAACCAGGAGAGACTTGAGTTGCAGGATTTAAATGTGTAGGATTTGAAGGGACATGCGCACCCACTCGGGGTGGGATGGGTGAGCCAGAGGTTTGCTTCTGCGAGTCTCATGTACGTCCCTGGGTCCTGGCAGCTGTGCATGCTTCTGCAGAAGCACGCATCACGTACTTCTGGTCACCTGCAAGTCCAAACGTGGATGCTGTGGATGTTCATGCTTGGACTGTGTGCTTTTCCTTTCAAAATGGGACATTTCTTTAATTTACAAATATTTTCAAATATTTCCTCAAAAGCACTGCTGACAACTCCAGCCCCTTCACATGTTCTCGGGAGAATCTGTTTCTCGGTGTCTCCCTCATCCCAGCCCTCCTCCTCTGCTTACACTCTGCTAAACACCTTTCCTACGAGTTTGTGTTAATGTGCCTTTAAAACCCACTGCCTAGAGCTGCTAAGGACTACACATGTCCCCTGATTATTTTAGAGGACAGTGAGCTCTTGTCTGCGTTTGGACATTGTGATTACATCAGTGCAGCCAAAAAATTATATTAGATCCCTAAGCAGCCCACCTGGCTGGCCTTGTTGAGCCGGAGTTAAAAGCATCCCTGAGGCCTTTATCCTCTGAATTGATACATCCTGCAGCCACTCAGAAAGCTGCCCTCCTCAAGCGCTTTCATAATCGAATCTCTTTAATGTAAATGCAGACAATTACATTTGTCCTGGTTCAACTTCATCTTGTGATTTTGAGCCCAGAGTTCCAGCTTGTTGAGATCTCACAGCTTCTGCATGGAGCTGTGTGACACATTCTGGTTTGTGTCTGTGCCCCAGGTAGAGGAAGCTTGTAAATAAATCTCTCCCAACTGGGCCCACTCAGAGCTGGAGACAGGACAGCGGGGATAATTGTCTGGAGCGGAAGAGGCAACCTGCCTCTAACGGAGCAGCAATTCTCTAGTATTTTTGGTGGGAGCTGCAATCCAACATTATGAAATACATTGATGGTCATTTGTTACCAACTGCATTTAACAAACTGAAGTTTATGAGTGAGGCCTTGTAAATTAGAGTGGATGTGAGCCTGTCTCCATCATCCCCCTCCCCACTCCCTTGTGTGGTCTGGGACATTGTTCAATGAGAGAGAAGGCGGCAGGGCTTACGGAGGAGCACCCAGGCTCTCTCCCGAAGGCCTGAGCCCACGCAGTGGGGTCGCCCGTCACAACGGCGCAGTGGCCCTCAGTCTGTTTTTAAGTCCACGGCATCACTGAAGCGTTGCATTCCCATGGGTGACACCCCTTCAGCAGTATGGTTGCGCCTTGTGGCTGGTGCATCAGCTGTCCTCCACCCCCATCTCTCCTGCCTACTCATGGCGAACCGCTGGCTACGAACATCTTAGCCCTCGCATTTAAAGCAGCAGTTCACACACTGTAGTGTGTCAAAGCTGAGGATGGCAAACTCTCTGGCCCACGGGCCAAATCTGGCTCACCACCTGTTGTACATTGTTCAGTGGTTGAGGGGGAAAAAAATCACATTTTTTAAAGAATATTTCATGACCCATGAAAATTCTGTTAAATTTAAGTTTCAATGTGCATAATATAATGTTATGGGACATGGCCGCTCTCATTTGTCCATCTGCTGTCAGCGGCTGCTTCCGTGCCACCTCAGCAGATTCCAGGGCTCACGACAGAGACTTTACACCGCCCCTCCTCCCCCAAAGCCCGAGATTCTGTGTGTATCCCCTGGCCTTTTCCAGAAAAGTTGACAGGGTCACTTGCATCAGGCTCGCCCGAGATGCTTTAGAAACTGGATCTCGAGCCCAGCCCAGCCCACAGGAAACAGGACATGGATCGGGGACATGCATTTCAGTCTCCCACGGTCCACACTGAGACGAGCACTCAACAACTGTGATGACGAGCTCAGGAGATGGCAGAGGACAAGATCGGCCCTGCTTTCTTGGCCTAACTGATTATCTTTTCGTCCCAAGTGCCATAATTTTTCTATAAACTGTAAATTATGTTGGTTGGTTTTTAAGCACTTTGCCAAATCAGCACTCTCCCAAACTTCTCTGTTTTATGGTAATGCTATGTTAGTTTCCTAAAGCTGCCATAACAAATTGGCACAAACTGGGCTTTGTGGGACATTTGGTCCTATCCAAAATGTCCTTTGAGACCTTGGGTCCATGTCAAAAAGATCCTTGACCTTTGGTTTTGTCCAAAATGTTCGTGGAGACGTTTGTTCCAAAATTCATCACGGATTACCATGAAAATGATGTAAATAAAATTTTCATGAAGTTTGGCATTTGTACTATTTAATGAATTATGGACCAAACATCTCTGTGGACATTTTGGACAGGACTGAATATTACCAAAAGGACGTTTTGGCATGGAACAAATATCTCCATGGATGTTTTGGACAGGACCAAACGTTTGCTGATCCAAATCAGGTGACTTAAAGTACCGAAATTTGTTCTCTCATCATTCTGGGGCCATTCGTCCAGACCCCGCGAGCATCGCTCTCTCTGGGGACCCCTGAGAAGAGGCCATCCTTTGCCTCCTGCAGGATCTGTTGGCTGTTGCTGTCTCTTGACTGGTGGCCTCATCACTCCAATCTCTGCCTTCCTGACCACATTGCCCCCTCTACTTTGTATCAAATCTCCTTCTGACGTTCTCTTAGGACTCTTGTCCCTCTGCTATGTGAGCTCAGTGAAGCCTTTTAGCTACTGCAGCATTCCGCAAACACTGCTAGCACCGCAAGCGACTGAGCTGCACACACGGCACGTTTCCAGGAAAGTGCCTCTGCCCGCCACTGGGCTGCCGGAACTGCCCTTGGCCTTGGTGCTGGCCTGGCCCTCACTTGGTCATGCCCGGTGATTGCCGACTCTTCCCCAGAGCTGCTGCTTTTATCCTGAGGTTTCCAAAAGCCGAGTCTTTTCCATTTGTCCTTCAGCCGCACCCATCTACTTCCCCTCCTAGCCTGTGTAATATAGGTGCTGGTGTCCCCTAACCCTTCCAACAGCGGAAGCTGCCACCAGCTCAGCACCACACAACAAAGTGAGGCAAAATAAACCCCAAAAGCCAGCAAGGTGTAACTTTCTTATTCTTAATGTGAATGAGGAGAGAAAAACAAGTTTATTCAGAGGAACGTGAAGGGTGAAAATGTAGAGGGAAATGTGTGAGATTCTACAGGAAACTTAAGTTTTTTTCCATGATTTTGAAGGTCCAGGGAACTGAATCTATGTTAAGTCTCATTTTGTCTCATTTCTGACAGTACGGTTTTGCCATTGCCTGTCTTGCCTTGTAAATTGCAGGGACAGTGAGTGACATAGGAAAGATCTTACTGGAACTTCTAGATGAGAGGGTCAGACGATGGAAGGAAAGCGTGTGTGAAGGCAGAAATGAGGTGGACGAGGGGTGAGGGGAGAGATAGCTGCGGGCAGGGTCACTACCAGCACTTTGTTTGGTAAGCGACTCTGTAACTCGTCTACACCCTGGACATTATCTGTTAGTATGTTCATCTGATTATAGACACAAAATAATGAAAATGTTTTCTGTTTTCTTAGTGTATACATTACAGCTATTTTTAAAACACTTTTTAAAATGAAACTTCTGGATTTGGGCCGAAATAGATAATATGAAGTATATCAAAAACTAAACAAACTTTTAAACTACAAAAATTTGTCCCATTGATCAAGAATTACAAATTAAAATACTTGTATGGTTTTTAAGTAGTTGTACTTCCTGGTTTTCAGCAAGGCTGCTTTTGTTTCAAAATGCTTCTGGAAATTCTTTTAGAAGCATCTTTACCCAGTGTTTTTAAAATATGAGGACAGAGTGAGCACTATTATCTTAATATTTAATATTTTTTTAGAAAATATGGGGGAAATTGTAGAAAATCAGTAACGAAGGCCACTAGCCCCTTCGTTTCCAGCAGTTGCAGACTGCATACTATGAGCATGTTGCTACAGTTATTGAAATAGTAATGGCCCGAGGCAAACTGGAATCAGTGGATGAAAGAGACAAAAGACCTGAAATAAGTAAGAATTTCTCACATATAAATGAGCAGGGAAGGGCAGAATTATTCATGAAATCATCATATTGGGATAAAAATTCTTAGCAATTTTCCAAAAAAAAAAAAAGGACTTTTTTTTCCTCTCAAAACAAACACTAAACTAAATTTTATTGGATAGAAAGTAAAAAATATTAATAAATATATTTTTTTAAACAGAGATACGGTAAATGACAGTCTAAGCCTAGAATAAAATGGCAAATCACAAAGAAAAGAATTAGAAATTTTAACTATATGAAAATTAAAACCTTATTACATTAAAAAATACTTTAAAATCGATTTGAAAAATGATTTGCAGGTTAATGTTTTCTGGTTGTAAAGAATTCATTAAAATTAATTTTTGTATACTTGAAGCTAGTAGTAAAAAATTGAATTAAAAAAAATGAAAAGAAAAAATGATAATTTTTTTAAATCCCCAAACCCCAGGATGCGAATGGCAAAGGTCAACCACAGACAATTCACGAAAGAAATAAAACTAATGAATAACTGCTAAGTCATTGTCAATTAAAGAATTGATATTACAACTTGAAGAGCACTTAAAAGAATAACGGTGACTGGAGAGGGTGCAGACAGGTCCCTATCTTATACAATGCTGGTGGCGTTACGAAGCTGTACAATAGTCAGCAGTCCTTATTATGAGTCATGAAAATCATCACAGTATCTATTCAGTAATTCTGCTTCACAGGCTCTAGCTTAGTAAATAATCCAAAATAGTGGGTAGGGTGAAACTGTGTCCAGAAACTTGGTCACTCATTATTTATAAAAGTGACATGTGGCAAATGAGTTAAATGGTGAGCAGTACTGGACTACTTAGTGAATTACGCTAGTGTGCCCAAAGGAATATTGTGCAGTTATAAAAAATAAGGATTATGGAGACTGCATGAAAAAAATTATTTTGAAATTTGACGTTTAAAAATGTTGAAAAATTACACGCAGAATACAAATGATATTTTTAAAAGCCAACTCTAGAAGCTACTCTTGATCATTAAGATAAATATTCATTCTCTTATCGAAGTTTTTACCCTCTCTAATATATCTTTTTTCCTCTTCAAGAAAGGAAGAATTCCATGAGGCAGCATTTATCTGTGTGTTAGAGCAAATTTTCATCACTTGCCATTTCACTCTAGAATTGTCCAGGAAGATAAATATTCAAACAACTATCTTATTGTGCTTCTTGCTGTATAATTTTCTCATTTTTCTCACCCTATCATTTTTACCACTTGGAATAAATCAAGAAGCAGAATGAGGAAATAAATTCTCAGAGAATGATGTATTTGGATATTCAACTAAGTGACGGTTATTATTCAAAAATGTTACCTGGTATAGATTTGACCCCATCTGTACAAAGACTGTGCAGGTCCACTATACAGCTGAGTATTGTCTGCACTGATCTACTTTAGAAATGCTGAAAAATTACTTGTTGAAAACGACTTTATAAATCTATATTACCTTCCAGCAATTAGCTCTTCAGAAAAAAAAAAAGAATAAAAAAAAAAAAGGAGGCCCCAGTTTGTATCGTTAGATGATTTCTCTGATGTAAATACCCTTACTTGGTTAGTGTCAGTCAACATGATGGAGTCGAAAGAGATGTTACCAGTCGCCCTTCACGAGTTGCTGTGAGCTGGTCCAGCACAGCGCTGGACAGAACTGAGTTGTACAGCGTGTGGTGCTAACTGCTCTTCCTGATGTCAGCTCTGTGCGGTCCAGTTAAGGTTACAAGGAAGACTAGACCTCAGGTCATTGCCCAGTCCCTCCCACATGTATTGTTAAAGACGTTACATTGGTTTAAGAGATCCAATGAGACTCAGTAAGGAGTTGGCGCAAAGCAAACCCATGAACTCCACCTAGAAAAGAAAAATAAAAAAGAACGTGGCTTATTGTTGATGAGTACTGAACTTTCCATGATGGACAAGACATTCATATGAAAGCTGAGAAAGTTGCAAGTTACTATGATTTAGTGATGTGCATCTCCTGGTAGAAACAGGCTGATTTTTCCTACCTAGCCTTTTTATTTCCTCTTGGAGGTGACTACTTATGGGAGATATATACTTAAAGGGACATGCCATAGAAAGCTCGATTTCTTTTTGAGGCATCTGAAAGGGGAAGTATCCAGTTGGCTTTGTGCGACGGCTTGTTTCTCAGTGTTAGAGCCTCATTTCCCCACGTCTGAGTAAATCACACTTACTTGCTGCTTGTTTTCAGTCTTGTTACATGTTTCTGAAAACTGTCTCAAAGATAATATTTTTCTTCTCACTCTATCCTGTAGCTGCTGCATAATCTACACTCTAAGTTTGTGTTGCGACACGGTTGCCCTTGGGCCATAATCTCTGCTTGCTTTGATGTGGTTTCTCTATTCCCAGGGTATCTGTGCATTGGGGTTGCTATAGAGATTTCAAGTGAGCTAAACTGCCCAAGAAAAGCTCAGGGAAGCCAAGTTGATATCTTCTGGAGCTCAAGGTCATTAGTAAACCCAGGTATCTCTTTATTTTTAAAATTTATTTTTCAATTACAATTGCTAATATTATATTAGTTTCAGGTACACAACATAGTGACTAGACATTTATATACCTTATAGAGTGATCACCCTGAGAAGCCGAGTGCCCGCACCTAGTTATTATAACATTATTGACTCTATTCCCTATGCTGTACTTTATTCTGAGAATTTGTGCTATAAGCAAAGGAACCACTAAAAAAAGTGGTTCTATGCCTCTGCTTGAGAGATAATTTTGAAAGCAGCAAAAAGGCTGGGTGGAGAGAAGCAGGAGAATTTCTTTGTAAACATGGTTATAAAAGAACACTGTGCAGATAATAAAATGGTAAAGTCCACTAACCTTTGCCAAAAATAGTTAAATAAATTTAATACCTAATATTTTCTGCGTGTGCTGTAGCTACACTTAGGAACTCCTCGTTGGCGAACGGGGCCTACATTCATGGATTCTGTGCTCGCATTTGCCTGGCCTTTAGTGGGTGCTCAGAAACTGGCAGCCATTGTTTTTTAGTGATAAAATCTTGGAGATTAAAATCACAGTTGGAATTTTTGGTATTAGCTCTTCGAGAACATCATCAAGGCCCACGACACAAAGAGATGTACCTTTCCACCACATGTTTGAGTTATTATCATCGCGTGAGAAACTGCCATGGACTCGGCAGAGTGACATAACACATGTTTGTTTTCTCCCAGTTCCTGTGGGCCAGGAATCTGGGCGCCTCTCAGGGATTCGTGGGACTGCATTTCGGGGTCGGCTGGGCCAACATCTCATCCAGATCTCACATCGGGAGGGACCTTCCCTCAAGCTCACTCATGTGGGTGTTGGCAGGATTCCCCACACTTCGGGTCCTGGGACTAAGGGCCCCCGTTCCTAGCCGGTGGGTGTCTAGAGGTAGGCATTGGCTGCTTGCCACGTGGGCCTCCCCAACATGGCAACTGGCTTCATCAGAGGAGGAAAGATGGGGGGGGTCTGTTGGCAAGGTGAAGTCCAGCATGTACTACCGTCGAACGTCCCAGACGTTTTCCGGGTTCCTAGAAAAGAGGTGGAGACGCCCCTTCCAGAAACGAAGGCGAGTGCCCACACAGAAACGGAGCCTTCTTGGTTCAGGACCGGTGAGGGACTTTTACGCAATTGTCTTCGCTGATTATTTTTAATTGTTTACTAATTTACTAGAATGGTCAAGTCAGGCCCAGTTTACTGGGGCAACAAGCAACCCCCAAAATCTCATTGGATTTAAACATCTGAACGACAAAGGTTTATTTCTGGCTTACGCTTTGTGTCCATGTCTAGGCCACAGACCCCAAAAAGATGTTGAAACTGTGTCAGTCAATAGGGTTGCAGGACAAGAACACTGAGGGACTGGAGTCGGGAAGGGCCCCCTATGTTCGGGAGCAGGCCGGGGAGACGCGTCCACCCACAGCCAGTCCCCATGGCACCTCCACGCTGGGGACTCGCCTGAGACTTGCAGTGCTGGCTCAAGGTGTCCGCAGCTAGGTCTCCACCCATGTCACATGTCACCGCTCTTCCCAGCGAAGAACCTCCCCAAATGCCAGGTGTTCTTGTGGCAGAGCAGCCGAGGGCCAGGGAGCACGGAGACTCGGCGAGCTCGGTGACAGCGCTTTTCTCAGGGGCGACCCATGTGTGTGGGGGCAGGGGGAGCATCCACAGCCCCAGCACGGATGGTATCACTTTTAGATTTTCAAAACATTCTGTGCTTTCCACAGACATATGCCTCGCCGCTTCCTTCTTTACAAAATATCCCTTCAGAGAGTGGGACACGTTTTCCTTGTTAAAACAAGGAGGGAAAAGCATTCCTGGGAGCCGACTGCTTATGAAGAAGGAGTGATGTCCGACAGGGAAAGACATCAGCGGGGGGGGGCCATGTTTCATGTTTGCTGTTTGGGCTCAGCACTACAACCCAACCCGTTTTTCTTGTCCCTTTGTTTCTTTGTCTGAGTGGCAGAAAGCCCAGAAATATAAGTTTACATGCCAAGAGATGGCTCTAAATATAGTGCTGGGTGGGCAGGAAGACTGTGTGCTCGCGAAGGGCCAGCCACCACCGCAGGCTGTCCCCACCATTCCCACCGTCCCCACTGTCCCCACTGCAAGAGGCAGCCGCGGGAGGCCAGGCAGGTCTGCCTCGTGCTCGGGGCTGAGCCAAGATGCATATCCCACAGTGGCTGCCTGGCTGGCTGTTGCTGCTCTTCAGGATGTAAGGGCGGAGATGGCCTGCGTGGAGCCTGGGAAGAACGCTTCGTGTGTGCCTTGTTTAACCACCAGTGGTTTCTAAGAGGTGAAAGAAGCACTGCTCCCCTCTCTGCATGCTCCAGGAGGGTGGCACTGGCCGCCGTGGGCATTCCAGCTCTGGAACCTGACTACTCGTCTCTCATTACAAGGGAAAGGAAACAAAGCTACTGGGATTAGCACACCAGCTCGAAAGCGCCAACTTTCAAAGCTTGTTTTTCCGTGTTCCCCAAAAGCAGAGCAGGCCAGCACCCAAAGAGCTGAGCTCAAAAACGCCTACCAGTCTCTTTCTTGCCCTCAGCAATTAAATTAAATACACTTTGAAACCTAGCTCACAAATCAGATTGCCTCAAGGGGATGCAGAGAACCGGTTTGATCATTGTGTCGGGTCCTATTCCTCGATGAAGGCTTACTTTATCTCGCTTTTTTTCTCTTTTGCTTGGCAGTAGACTTAAAATGACAGCTCCACAGATAAACAGTGATTGGGTTTTTATGGTAAAAGCCCGAGGAAATCGTGTAGCGCAGCCAGTGCCTGTTTGTCACAAAATCATCTATATTGAATACATTCACACTGAACGGTTGACGTCAGCATGCGGTTGGCCCTGAAACCCAGCGCCTTCAGCGGAAATCACTACCTCAATGACAAAGAGGCGGTGGGAAGGTCTCATGCCAGAAGAGTGCTGGCGGCCAGTGAGTGGGCACGGAAAGGACAGCAAAGCAGTGATCTCGCAGTGCCCGGCTCGGTCGCGAGTGGTTGAGATGATAAAGCCCACAGGTGTGCCTCAAACAGCCTTACAAATCCCCGCTTGTGCTTTTGGATTCCAGAGACTGGGGAGACACAATGGAGATAACTCCGACATTAATGTCTGTACATTTGTTTTTCGTTTACTTGTTATAACGTCTTCCATGTATATTTGGAAATAGTACGACATGCGGAAGACAGATTACGGCCCCTGAAATAGCACTTGCCTCAGCATTGGCAATCGATCAAAACCAATCAACAGTTTCCCCTGAACAGTAGACGTTCCGGTGACGGGCGGTCACAGGCATCCATGTAGACAGACGAAGCCCTCACTGCTCACAGGCTGGAAGCTGAGATGTGGGCTGTTGCGGGCCTCGTCTTGCCGCTACAAGCAAAGCCCAGGACTGGGGCAGGGGACTGGCGCGGAGCATCACCGTTGGGTCAGGGCAGGGTGACCCGGCTGTGAGCAGTACCTCACAGCCCACCTCGCTCTGAAGTGCTCCATTCACGGGATTGCCAGCTGGAAGTTTGGGAGCGTCCTTGGCTTTGCCACTCACGAAGGTGTCCAGATGTTAAGGTCTTGGGACTAAAACGGAGTAACACTCGTCTCGTTGAGTTCTATTAAAACAAAGTTAGTGGTTGATGTGGCAAGGAGAATCATCTTCCCGGGCAGAATTTATTAGAGCTGTGAGTTCGTCAACACTTCTGAATTGATTTTCATGCAGGAAGATCTGTGTTGGCATAAACACTCCAAGACATCCTTGGGGATGTCACTGAGAGCCTTGCTGTTGGGGGTGACACCGGAAGCCACCTGTAGCTGCTGAGCGTTTGCGCCAAGGCCGGTCGGCACTGAGAGGTCCCCGCAGCTTAAAATACAGAGTGGGTTTTGGAGACGATTTATGGGGGAAAGGATACAAACTGTCTCAACAACGTTAACATTGATCAGATGTCGAGATGATATTTTTCATGTGCTGGGCTAAATGGTATACGTTATTAAAATTAATTTCTTTTTTTCATTTTTTAATCTGCCACCAGAACATTCCAACTGACATGCTTCCCTTGGACAGTGCGGCCATGGCCTACGAGGGGGCCCGCACCCCGCCCCCGCACTGCTGGCACTCGCTGTCGCCTCCTCTGGGGTGACTGGTTTGGTCCCAGGGGTCCTGTGGGATCATCTCCTGTGCCAGCCGGGTCAGCATTGCTGCTGCCAGAGAGGGTATGCTGAGAAGGAATATGGGTAGTATCTTGACAGGGAGGCAGCGCCCCGAAATCCTGGCCTCAGCTCCTTTGCTTACCCAGGACAGTTGAGCAGAGCTTCTGGGACACGGACAAGGGAGGGTGGTTGTGTGAGGACAAATGCCTTCAAGGAATTGGCACAGAGCAGGTGAGAGAGCGGTCAAGGCCGGCCGAGTTCAGCTCAAAAAGCCACCTCTGGGAAATAGAGAAGGGAGGAGGGGTGAGGGTCCCCCCAGGGAGGTCACTGACCCCACGAGCAGGGGCAGGGGCAGGGGCACACACCTGTGACTTCTCCACAGGGACAGCTCTCCTCGGAAAGTATTTACTGAATGTGAACTACACGTGTATTAGATGCTGACTGCAGCCCAGACACTAGATTTCTCCTGGACATTAAAAGGTTAAAGAAGAAAGTGAGGGGTCATCTGTGACCTCAAAGGGGCTGTAATCAGCTGGCAGGTAAAGGCTCTCTGTTACTTGTAGGTAGTTAAAGTCGTACGTTTCTTAGGAGGCTTATGGGGACGTCCTTTTGTGGGCAACGAGGCCAAAGGCACATGGCACATGGGAGATGGCCCTGCGTGTCCGGCGGCTCCAGACCCCTATGGAGTCGAAGTTCTCTGTAAGAGCCACAGTTTTGGCTCCCCTGCCCGCAGCCCCCATGGGACGATAAAGCACTCAAAAGCACCAGTTCTGTTTAAATGACTCCAGGGCTTCTCTGCTCGGTACCTCATGAGAGTAAAGACTCGGACCATCACATTCCAGACGACACCCCCAACACCTAGGACAGTGCTTGGCACAGCAGGTGCTTACAAAGTTGGAATGAGTGAGTAGGTGACCAGCAGAACCAGGACACACACCCGAGTCGTGTCCCTGCAAGCCCTGTCCTCTTTCTATTACATCTGAAAACTTGGAAAGAGATTGAAAATATTTGGTAAGCTCCCACCACGTGTGCTCTGTGTGAGCCGCTTTCCCACACGTGACCTCATGGATCTCCACGACGGTCCGGGGACATTCTTGTGAGAGGTGACATGTCTCTTGGGTAAACACCTAGAAGGACAGAGTAGGTATTTGTTTAATTTTATAAGAAACTGTCCAACAGCTCTCCAGAGAGATAGTACTGTTTTGCAAACCTCACCACAGTCCCAAGAAAGTCTGAGCTGTCCTAGGAAATTAAATCTTCTTTTCCCGGACAGAAATATATTTAATCAGCTAAGAGTGCTTGAGACAATTTTGATGTTTTCCCTATCTGACCAAAGGGCCAGCTTCTCCTGTCGCACACTCTGTCTTTAGAATCAGCTTGGCTCCGAGCGCCTGTCCTATTTCATTTTGAAATATGGTGTTTGTTCAGCTGTAACCTGATCTGTGGAATTTGGCGGTGCTCATGTACACCTAGTGGTGTCTGAAGACGGGAAAGCACTTCCAAAATTATAGCAAGAGGAACTATAAAGTAATTTTTATTGAATAAATTTGGTCTATCACATTATATAAGTTTAAGGTGTACTTTGATACCTTTGGGTATCAAAGTTAAGCTGTAACTTTGATACATTTATGTGTTGTAATGTGATATTTATCATATCACATCATTATAGTGCAATATTATTGCCTGTGTTCTTTATACTGTGCTTTAGATCTCTGTGGCTTATTTGCTACTCGTTCTGAGTTTGTACCCTGCAAAGGAATTTTTTTAATGGACGACACACTGATGTGTAGGAATCCCTCCCACTATGATATAAATGCTTTCTAGCAAAATAGAGGATATGTTCTATAGAATATTTCATTTATTATAAGCGTAAGGCCTCTCCCTCATTTAAAACTTTGGTCAAAGAGGGCGGCTGATCTCTTAAGATACTGGACGTGATCGACACATAGTGTTATTTCTCATGGAAAATGTCATTTCTACCTGTTGTTAAATGTTCCTCTGGAGCGTTTTTCTTGAACTTAGCTGCATAATTGCTATGGCCCTATCAACCAAAACCAAGGAATTTTCCTCTGTGCTCCGGAAATTCCTGTAACTGAGATTTCTCTCTTTATCATGACTATCTTCATGGCTTAAAACAGTAAATAAGGGCATCACAAAAGTGGGGGCTGCCATCAAAATTATCCCGAAGCACCACTTTAAAATTCCACAGGCACTCAAAAGGAAGTACAATTATTTAGTTTCTTAATTGTGAATTTGAGAGTTTTAATTTTTTACATCAAGTATACTGAGATGATACCTATACTTGAAGTATATGATAGAAAAATTCAAGGAGAAACTGGAACCTACACGATGAGGCAGAAGTGGAAGGGATGGGTCTTTAACTGTTTATGCTCTGGTTTAAATAAACTGTAAAATTAGCTAGTTGAGTATTTAAAATCGGTTGGTGCACATGTGTCCTCCCATTACTGCTGACCTCCCCAACCATAAAAGAGCCTGTCCATTAGTTAAGCATCCTCTTAAGCAAAGATCACCCTTCCCCCGCTCTGTGTATCGACAGGTGTATTTGTAGATTGTGATAAAAACATCATGCACTAAATTACAGCCAGATTAGATCATGACAGATGTAGCAGGGATGACAAGAAGGTTTCTGAATGGATATTTGAAATTTGCCAGGATCTGAAAGTCCCCAAGCTCTTTGCTCTCACAAGTGATTACACACTGCAGCAGGGGAGACGATAGTTAATGATGCGATTAGCAGTTTGTGACACGTTTGGCTCCTGTCCCCTTCCAATTGAGTTATTTTCACGCAGCACCTGGGGGAGACACGCTGACTCTCTCATGGCCCTAGTATGTAACTCCATGAAGGGCTACTTCAGTGTTCCAGAGTAGTGCAGTCCAAAAGAAGTAATAGATTGCAAGACACGTATGTATTTTAAGCTTTCTAGGAGCCACATTTTAAAAAGTGAAAGGAAGCAGGTGAGGTTAACTTTAATAATATACTTTATCTAACCCAGCACATCCAAAACACTAGCATTTCAACATGTAATAATATTTTTAAATTCTTAATGAGATTTTTAGATTCTTTTTTTTTCAAAACAAGGCTTCAAAATCTGGCATTTATTTGACACCCACAACACGTCTCCATGCAGACTAGCTACGTTTCAGGTCTGGAAAGATCTCCACATCTCACAGCCTAGAAGCCACTCACTCGTCCTTGTGAAAGTTGCTCACATTTCCCCTTAATTTACAGTGGCATCTCCCTATCCTTGGGTCATAAGACCATTGGAAAGGGAGGTTAAGGTCATCCGAAGAGCCATACTGTGCCGGCCCATCCCCTGTGCCATGCGCATGCTGCACGTGTTCACTACCTCATTTACTTCTCACGCGACCCTACGCAGCTAGGCACGGGGGCCCCTGTGTTACACGTGAGATGCCGTGAGGTCACATCGCCTGGTGAAGGTCATGTGGGTAGTGGGTGGCAGCATCAAGAGTCGAATCCCAGTGTGCTGGCTGTGGTCGGCTGCAGACTCCAGCTCCCTGGGCAGCCAGGCGAGGGTGTGTGCAGCATAGCTCAGGGCAGCCACGAGAGCTGCCTGCTCGGCTCTGAAACTCCCCGAACACCCCCGGCACGTGCTTCTCTCTTCCCAGGCCGCATTTTAGTCCATATTTATTTAGTGGGACATGAGGATATTTACTTGCTATTATCCCAGAGACACATCCTGTTGGATGGGGAGGCTTTTTCCTCTTCCCCGTGAGTGAGGGTCTGGCCCTGGGAGCCTCCTGGCTGTGGACATTGAGGAGGACCCAGCCTCCCCTCCTTCTCTGCTGCTGCGGGAGACAGACAGTGCTTTGAATGGGGGAGGGAAACCAGAAGTGGCGTCAAACACGCTTTTTGCTAGAAGGCTGAAGAAGGAAGATGTTGTGTAGAGTAGGTGATCTGATGAGCGCTGTCTTGTATGCAGGGCTTTGCTAGACCTCCCTGAGCCCGTCAGCGTGTGGGCCGTATCCAGAGCTGGCCCTTACTTTGGACTGCTTCCATCTGTCCATCTGCACAGCAAGTAGGACAAGAACAGGAAGGGTGGGGAGAGACGGTTAGAGGTTTCCCCCTTCACAGCCTTGCTGCTTCTGCTTCCCAGGGAGGCAAAGTGGTGCACTTAAACCAGAGAGTGGGACAGCCACCTGAGCCGCCTGGGTGTCTGCCATATAAGAAAGAATCGACTTTATGCATTGGGGAAAATGTGTTGCAAAAAAAAAGGTTCAAAAACTGTTCACTGAATTAGCATATGATTCCATAGCCTTCTTTGAAAAGGATGAAGCAGTCTTTAACTAAAGGTGTTTATCAACGAGGCAGAGAAACCGCAGGATAATTCTGTTGACCTTACAGTGGCCGAACAGACTGTTTTCTGGCTGTGTGCCAAAGGACAGTCAGCATTTTGCCTGGTTAATGCACTGAACTGGATTCCTGCTTTCTCGTTTAGATTTTCTTTCTCTCTGTCAAGCGTCAAGCACCAAAGCCACTTTTGCTGCCAATGAGTCTAAGCAAATTCTCTGCTTAAGGCATCTAAGAAAAAAATAAGTTACCGATTTGTTTAAATGTCCTTTATTTGAGGGAGAAAAAGGTCTGCATATTTTAGGCTGAGAACATGGAGCCCTGAAATGTGAACCTATAATTAACGTAGAAGCGTTTGTGTTTCATCCTCTCACAGAACCTGAGGGAGGAGACACTCTGCCGGGGGCCAGGTCTCTGCCGAAGTGCATTCTGACCTTTAAAAAGAAACTTAAAAAAAATTTTTTTAAATGTATTTATTGTACGTTATTTTTTTAAATTGACCTTTCTATTTTGTTACCTGGGAGCTCATTAGCAAAGGAAGCTCCCGGGCTCAGCAGGCTCATCGCAGCCCAGCAAAGCTTTTTACTCAGATCTGGACACCAGGCTGAATGTTTTTAAGAGGCACTTGGTGAGCGTAGACTTTGGGACTGTCCCTTTAGAAGACTCATGGGGCAGGGCGGGGCTGCTAGGACACTGGAGATGAAGCAGAAGCCAGCATAGAGTGTACTTGGAACTTCCTCATTTTAAACCATGCTCCCCAGACCCATCCCAAAGCTCCCTAAACCCGTTACCCCTGGAGGCTTCCTCACACAGGCGTGACCCATTGTGCAGTCCTGCCTGCTCTCTGCAGGCTGGGTGTCAGGGCTGGAGAGTCCAAGTTCCTAATCATGGCTGGGTCTTTCCGGCTACCAGCCCTCCCACAGCCCCCATCCAGGGACCCCATCCCCAGAGTCGCCTCATTACAACAAACAATGCTCCTATCACACAGGAAACCCCAAGGCTTAGGAGCTGTGATGGGGACGAGGGTCAGAAACCAAGTGAGCACTTCTCCGATGTTTCATGATGGGTTCCTAATAAATGCCACCTCTGGGCCTGCACCCTCCACCAGGTAGGGATGACGAGCAGGAGACCCGGCCAGCCAGTTCCCCACCTCCGGTCGCCTGTGACTCCTTGGTGGGAACAGCCCCCTCCTCCGTGTTCTACTCAGCTGTTAGTAACCTTGCCACACAGCCAGCAGGGCTGTCCTGCAGCCCGTAGAGCAATATGGCATGGTGATGAAAGGTGCAGGCATGGGACCAGAGTCTAGCCGGCTCTGCCTGGTGCTGCTATGCACCCTTGCAAATGGCCTTCCTCTCCGGGCCTCATCTTCCTCGTCTGAAAAAATATTTTGGGGGGGGATTTCGGGGCGGGGGGGACATGTCTATTTTGCAAGGTTACAAGAGGGATTAAATTAGATGATATTTGCAAAACATTTAGCATAGTTCCTAGCATTCAGCAAAAGCTAAATACATGATAATAATTATTAATATAATTGAATGTCATTGCCATGGTGGTTTTTTTTTTTAAATCTACTTTTGGGCTAAACAACTTTGAGGAAACACAAGCAAAGAGCCCCCTTTGGCACTCTAACTGGCCCTGTTTTCTCCATTGTCTGGTAAGGGCCGTGATCAGTGACTCCTTCGCTGATAAGCTCTGTTTTCCTTTCACGCAGAAGCTGATATAATGCAGACAATGTGTTATGTTTCCCACGACACCTTTGAATAAAATGCCATTTCCTCAGGAACAGCTAGAAATACCGATGCTAATTTTTCCCGGTGCTCAGGAACAGCGGGCGCCCTCCCCCTGTGGGCTGGGAAGGGGGGGGACCATGATGTCATCCCTATTTGCACTGCCAGGGATGAGCTCATGGGGCGGGGCTGGGCTGCAGCGGGCTACTTCCCCACTTGTAAGTGCTCGTTATCCAAGCTCTCTCTCCTTGCCGCCCACACTCCCCCTGACACCCCCTCCGCCACCCCAGCCACCACACGGGGCGGGAGGCACTGCCTGGTGAATGATAGGAAAGTGAATCAAAGTCCTGCGAATGCAGCTGGGCGTCGGAAGGCACAAACAAGGCAGACCGTGCGTTTCGGTTATGTTTGTATTGCTGGAGAAATAAATAAGGGCGCGGTGGCAGAACCGCTGTCGTGGATGAGAAGACACACCTGCTGGGACCCTGCGCCTCGTCCTTGGGCAGCCCTTTGCCCTCCTCTGCTTCAGGCAGCAGCTCAATCCCTGGCCGACCCACACAGCAGCTGTGCTGAGCATGGGCTGGCCTTAAGCCACAAGGCTGGCCCAGGGAGGAGGCTACAGGCGATCTGCCACGTCCCTTTCCTTACAGCCTATGTGTGAGCGCATGCATACTGCCACCTACCTACCTGGCGGCACAGGTAATAGTTAAACACACGGCCTGCAGAGGTGGGTGGCCTGAGCCTGGTCCCCACGCAGACATATGCTCCGTCTTTATGACAGCGAGGACTGCGTTGCCTCCCTAAGCCTTAGTTTTTTTTACTTGTAAATGGGGATGATAATCAAGCCTGATCAAAAGGCGGTTGCAGACATCAAATGACTATTGCACGAGGTTGCTAAGCACAGCACCAGGCGTGTGCACTGCGCTCAGCCGTGACATGTGATCAGCACTAAGACAAGTGCCCAGCTGCTGTACCAGCCGATCGCAGCAAGGGGGCGTGTGCTACCTCAACGCAAATATGCATATTTTAAAATATGAGTTGGAAAGAGGATGTAAATGTGTTCTGTAATCCCAAGGAAATTATTCACTTGTGAAAAAGCCCTGTTTTGTGTTTTCCTTTTTATTATGCAAGTTCTCAAACATACTCTGAAATAGAATCATATACTGAACCTTCCATATCTACAATAATCGACATCATGGAAGCTTTGTTTTATCTACTCCCCACCTATTTTTTTTTTTGGTGGCATATTTTAAGGACAAATCCCAAATATTATATCATTACACCCATAATACTTGAGTATGTACCTAAAACGGAAAAGAGTTTTATTTTTAATTTAACCACAATTATTATGGACCCTATAACATTAAAAATTTATAAATTTATAAATTTAGGTTAAAATATTTTACATTTTCTGTGACCATGTGATTCTGAGTGCTTAACGTTTTTTCTCTGATTTGAATTAGACTTAAAATTGCTAATAGTGAATATTTGGCAACATAATACACATCTATTAAAAGTTTGATGAGCAGATGACTATAAAAATAAATGATATTAAAGCCATATCTCTTAAAGAGATAAAGGATTTTAAAAAATTTTATCTGTGGATGAATATTACATATGGCTAGAATGAGACACCATTTAGCATCAATTTATCCCTATTTTGTTTTTTTTTTTCATTTTTAACATGAGCACACAAAAAAAGTCTTGTACACATAGACAGGTAAATGGGAAAGGAAGGACTTATGTTATATGAGTGTCATTCAGTTATTTGAACTGCTTTTAAGAGAGAGAAATGCCAAATATTACATAGTACCATATTATCAAAAACTAATTTTAAGGATGTAACTTGATTAGGTTCTCCTGCAGTTTCACATGAAACCAAAGAACTGGACCCCACTAGAATCACAAGAGTATTTTTTTTTTTAATCTAATACCCTGGGTCACTTACTTTTATGACACCAATATTAGTTGACACTTCAGTTACCACACTGGGCAATTTGCAAACAGATAGGTGAAAGCTCGCCTGCTTTCCCAAGGTGGGAGAGGGCTGTCTGGGGACGTGGGCAGAGAGCCCACCTTTGCCAACAGCAGGTACATCCTCAGGTCGGCTGTAGAGAGAGGGCACTGCAGAGCATGGACAGACAAGCGGAAGCGTGCAATTACAAGTCGTTTGTACAAAAACAAAGTCGATTGCTTCAAAACAAGCAGGTTGCTTTAAATTGATGACACACTAGGTGCTACGAAACATGAGAAAAGACTGGAAAACTCAAGTATGCGCTTCTCTTGCTTGATAAACGTCTCTAAAATCTTGCTTCACTTTAAATCTCAACTAAATATTTTATACATTTCATGATTTATGCAACAGTAATGAACACTAAGAGGTTACTATGTGCCAGATCGCCCTAATTAACTCATTTGTATCTGTTAGTTGATCCTCACGACAGCCCTGTGAGGTCGACTTTCTCCCTCTCATTTTACAGATGAGGACACTGGGACCAGGGGAGGAAACTAACTGGCTGGAGATCACACAGCTGCGAGGTCTTCCTTTAGATGGCCCTCCTCCAGAGTCAGTGTTCTCAATAAGCCAGCCTCTACTCTAAGATCTTGATTCTTGTCAAGGAAAGAACATCCAAACCTATTGAAAAGTTTTAGAGGAACTTATTTGAGCCAAGGACATGGCCGGAAGTAAGATCTTAGTGGACGAGAAAAGGCTCCAGAGAATGGCACTTTTGTGTTTTCTTTTCTACGTTTAGAATCAGAGCAGAAAAGTCGGGGAAGGAACGTGACGTCGTTGGTGGTGGATGAAGGAGGCGGGAGAAGGTGGTGCGAGGACATGTCTGGGATGCAGGAGACACATGTCTAGGATGTGGCGAGCACAGCACAGTGAGCAGTTACTGTGTTCAGCACACATAGGAGGCCGCGTCCGGGACGAGCTGGCAGCGAGGCCTTTTGTGCTGGGCACCGCGGGCCGTGCCCCAAGGGGTCCGGGAAGGAAGGTTACTGTGGCCTTTCAAAGGCGTGGACCCTGGGAGAGAAGGGACAGGGCGCAAGGCGCGGTCAAGGCAAAGCCGCCCTTTGCTCAGGGAGCTGGAGGTGACCAGGACGTGACCGGGACATGACCGCCCAGCCAGGAATTTATGACTGGACCAACCCTGGGGCTACTCCTGGTCGCTGAGCCTGGCAGGCGTGCCACGTGGCCCCCTTTCTGTTCATATTTTGAATTAAAAATAAGACATGTAAGGCTTGTATGTAGCATTTTTTATGATTTTCCTCTTTAATCACCTTTTCTGATTGACTGACCAAGCGAGTGTGTTGCGAGGTCTTCTGCTGGACTGTGAATGCTGAGTGAAAATAGTTTTAGAAACTGTGAGTCAGGAAGGATGCAGGTGCTTGTAGGGTCCCGACACCGCTCAGTCTGCATGGTGACAAAACCATGACAAATCATCGAGCGCGTGGTGAAAACGCAGAAGAAAGTTTTAAACAAGCCCGAGCGAGGTCTTCTAATTTTCACGTTAACTATTTCTCTCCTTTGAGTATGCCTTTGTGGAGGTGAAGAAATCTCAGAATACCTCTAGGCACACAATGTAAATATCGATACATCTTAATTAGACAGAGGACAATTAAACCCCTGTGCAGCTTCTACGACCGACAAACATCTGTGACGGCTCATATCTCCTACCCACCTTCCCCCGCCTTTCCCGATTGCCTTGCATTTGTGTGTCTCAGATGTTCAGACTGTGACGTCTACGTGTTTCTTCTTTTTGTACCTAAAGAAGTCTCAAGCTTCTTCCCCTTTCTATTTTCTTAAAGTTACATCATTCCAAAGTAAATTCCATTTTCTCAAGATTCAACACTTAATTTGCGAATCTGGTTCCGGCATTACCTACAGGCTGTCGGGCTCCGCGTTGGGGCACTGAGCAAATGAGAACGTGCTTCCTCGCTCCTGACACTTAGCCTTGGACCACAGTCACAATCCAGTGTGAGACGTGACACCGGAGGCTTGGTGGAGGCGCCCTGTGACAGTGCCCTGGGGCAGTCTCTTCCACGAGCCACGGAAAGTCAGCTTTCGTCCCACCTCCTCCATGGCTGCCGCTGCTGTGGATGAGAGAAGGAGACACAGGCTGCGGGAATGGCCTCTGTCCTTGCTCCACACTTGGCCTCCTCCCTGCCAGGTGGCTGAGGTGGAACATTCTGGACCAGCACGGGAAGTTCCTGTGGGAAGTTCTTGTGGCTACAGCACTGAGACGAGTCCTGACAGTTCGTCTCTTGCTTTAGGATTTCCTATGTACAGGCATTCATAAAAAGTTAAGTTCAGAAGTTCTCACAATCTGCACACCTGTGGCTGTGAAACTTTGAGAACTGTAGGAAAAAAGAAGAAAAGAAAGCAGAGGTGGAGACGGGACACAGCGATGTAAATATCCGTTATATTTACATGTGAATGGACAGGGGGCTTCTCCGCCCCAGACTCCGCCCAGGCTGAGGTTGATGTGTGGGAGTCACAGCTGAATGATGGGGAGGCCTCAGGAATCACCATGTGGGTGCCGCGGGGTCTGGGAAAAGCCTGGGTCTTAGAGGCAGGCAGCCAGACTGGGATTCAAATCCTGAACAGCTGGGTGACCTTGGACCAGTCAGCATCCTTAAAGCCCCTCCTTAAAATACCTTTGTCATGGTGTTGCTCTCAGGATGTGGGGAGACGAGCGTGGAGAACACCGGACGGGTGACTGCACCCCATCGCTGGTCTGCTCCTTTCTCACGGACTGAGTGACCCACGCACCAGCTGGACCAGTGACCTGTTCCTCCCAGCACTCAGCTCTGACACATTTTCTCAAAACCGTAATAAACAAACCTCTTTTTCATTAAATCACCATGGACTCATCTAAGTCCTTGGTGAAAGGAAGACAATGCCCCCAGAGAAGGGTTGTGGAAGCAAGAAGCCCTTTGGAGTACGTGTCAAAGGCCCCCCAAATCTGCTCTGTACGAGACGAGTGCTAGGTCCGTTGTCCTTGCTCCCTAAAGCTTTGAGATGCTCGGCCCGTGTCCCATTTTGAAAAGGGCTGGCCTGCCACTGTCGGCCCAGCAGCTCCTCGTTATTCGTGTACTGATTAGTCGTTATCAGTGCTTTGATCTTTCCTGGACGCTTGTCACATTGTTTTGGGACTGGCATAAGGAGCAGACCATGGGGCAGTCTCTGAGGGCAGCCAAGCCCCTAAAGGCCCCTGCCACTGACGTTCAGCCTTTGGAAATGGTTCATTATTTAAGTGAAACCAACAGAAGTGTGTAGAGTGGCCCTCAGTGAGAGAGATGAACGAGGTCACTCAAGAGCTCAAAGGTGCATGTGGCTCCTGCCCACCAAGGGGCACAGACTGTGTACCCAAAGAGCTAAAGCACAAAACCATACACAGAGTGTGTCAGGTCGCTATGGGTTCTCAATGCTGAGTGGCCGACCACCCCAAAGCCGTCGGCTTGAAACAGCTGTCAGACATCCTTGCTCGCTCGTGCACAGGTTGGCCAGGGGCCAGCTGGTCTAGATGACATGTGGCTGCTTTCAAACTGCCTTCAGGTTTGCTGCACATAAGCCCTGCCCTCCTGGGGTCATGAGCCAGCCAGAGCACACGCTCACAGTGACGGCAGAAGTGCACAACGGGCAAGCAGGACCCCAGGGTGCCCCGGAGGCCTCGACCCAGAACCGGGACCCCATCACGTGTGTCCCATTCCCCTGGCTGAAGCGAGTACCACGGCACACCCAGTAAGGGTGGGTAGAGAAGAACCCTCTAGCTCCAGAGCAAGGGCGGCTCTGTGGATGCCCGGGGAAGGGCGCGCGTCAGTGCTGGGTGCAACAACGCGAGCCACCACGGTGATGTCACCACTCAGACCGGGAGCGGGAGACAAAGAGCAGTTTGCTCTGAGGATGGGCCTCACTCACCGGAATTTGAGATAACCGTACAGCGTGGGTAGAAGAATGTCAGCCAGCCAGGCTGGGGTGTCGGGCATGCCGGAGAGAGGCAATTCCAGGGATAAAATCTCAGAGAGCACCATCTCTAGTAGGAGGATGAAGGTCTTCTGGGCTGGCCGATGCCCCCCTCCAGGGGGTCACCGGGAGGTGGACACGAAGACCAGCAGTCACCATCAGGCCATTCTTAACCACTGGGGTTTGTATGAGGATTTGTCGGAAGCTCTGAGGCTTTATCCTAGAACAGCGCCCATGCACATTCAGCCCTGTACATCCATGAGAGAGCAGGAGACCATTCCAGACTAGAATCAGCTTACACGTGGCCTTGAACGTCGTGCGGGGGCTCGGCCGTCACTCAGCATGTGACGTGGAGTCATTCAAGATTCTCCATTTGCAGAAGGGAAAAACTCACACAATCAGAGTAAAGTTTAGTGAGGTCATTGAAGAGGGAGTTTTAAGGATGGGTTAAAGACGGTGGCCGGCAGGAGAGGAGAGAAAAACTAGAGGTGGACAAACAGACCAGCTAGCTGACCGGTTGTAACCCCAGTAAGAGCACAGTAACTTGAGAAGAGGATATGAAAAAGAAGGGGATGGGTTGGAAAGAATTTGCAGAAATAGAATCAAAAGAAGCCAGAGTCTGGGCTGACGAAAAGGGAGAGCGGAGGCAGAGGTTGTAAACATTATCTCTCAAATCTCTCAACGTCCTAGGAAGCAGGTATGGCTGGTTCCATTTACAGTTGGAAAGGTTGAGTGACAGAGCACGTAGCAAAACAGATGCTTTAAGCCAGTTTTGTGGGCTGTGGGGTCCTTGTCTCACTCCACCCGCCCGCTGGCAAACAAGCTTTGTGCGTTTGGCTGTGGTTCCCGTGGGTCCTCGGTGCTCGTCCCAAACTTGGGCAGAGTGGGAACCAGTGACTACTCACTCAAGAAATAAGTAAGTGGTAAATGCAGCTTTGTGCGTGAAGGGAGTTGTGCTGAGTGTCTCTTCTCGGGGACGAATAACAGCCCTGCTGTTCTTGAGAGAATCTGGAGGTGATGGGTGGACCCTCGTTGGGCCGAAGACATTTCCAACATATCTTTTTCTACTTAAACTTCTTTCTGCCAAGGAGGCGTTTGCACCAGCTAAAAGCGTTCGGAGAGGCTTTAACTCCTGGAGTTATTTAAAGGGTACGGATGCCTTTGCCACTTAAAAATGGAAGTGGGGTCACATTTAAGCTGTGTTTTAACTGGCCTTTCTTAGTTTTCCCTGAGGCAGATAAACCAAACCAGCAGAGGAGGTTGACAGCGGATGACCGCAGGTAGCGGGTTCGTGCCAACCTGGCACTGGGCAGTGTTCCTGACGGCACGTGCCTTCCACGGAGGACAGCACAGGAAGCCGTCCGCAAATCAGACTGAAGACACTGCAAGCCCAGTCTGAAGGGTCTCCCGAGTTCTTGTTTGCAGATTTCAGGAACAAACATGCCATCTTAAGGATATGGAACAGAGACCGGTGCCAAAAATACAACTGTTTTGCCTGAAATTGCTAAATTACAAACAAAAATGGTTTAAATGACTCAAAAGGACGTTTTCTAGACATGCCCGAAGACATCTGTCCAGTGGCCCTCCTGTGGACCAGGTCCTGACGTCATACGTTGCTGTGAGCAATCGGGATCAGTTCTGCTGTCTGAGAATGTGTCTTCTTGAACACTTTGGCTCCCAGTGCTGGGGGGGCTCTGGAGAGGCTTCTCAGGATGGGGGTTTCAGACAAAGATTTGTCGTGAGCTGTTGAGTTTCTCCTCAGGGATCTGATCTCCCCCGGCCCCATCACGAGAACAAAGCGTTTTAGAGTCAGATGGGGTGCGACTGTGCAGATTCCGTTAGCTGCTGGAGAGAATCCTGGCCTCTTGACCCATCAGCACCGTGGCCTTTGGAGTCAAACTCCCACAGGGCCAGCATGTCACGTGACTTGGTTTAATGTTCCTCCCCCTGGTGCTTATAAAGAAGGATGAAAGACATTGAATGACACCAAGAGAGACCCCTTGGGTGTAGGTAGAGGTCGCAGGCTCTTGGGGCTCCTCACCTGGGAACCTTGCATTCTGAACACAGACCACTCAGTAGAGTCTCCTGGGAAGTTCTGAACATGTCAGGGCCTCGGGCCCATCCCAGGGATTCTGATTTCATCAGCCTAGGGTGAAGCTGGGCGTCTACATGATTTTTAAAAGTTCTCCAAGGGAGTCTAATGCATAGGGAAGTTTGAAGAAGGCAAGACGAGGCCAATCTTTCGAGTCAGTCCCTGAACGGTGGCTGAGAAGGGGCCCCTAGCCTCTTCCCTGGGGCTTGCTGCCCTGTGGCTCCACGTCCTCCAAACGGAAGCAGAAGCTGCAGCACGGGGAAGCATGCCACTGAGCCAAAGGACGGCATCACTGCCATAACTGAGTCCTTTCCCAGGATACTGTCCCTTCCGAACCTCTCAGAAGAAAGAGGATAAAATACTCACATTGGGGAGAAGGAAAGCGTGCGTCT
This sequence comes from Macroglossus sobrinus, assembly GCA_004027375.1. Taxonomy (NCBI): domain Eukaryota; kingdom Metazoa; phylum Chordata; class Mammalia; order Chiroptera; family Pteropodidae; genus Macroglossus; species Macroglossus sobrinus. The sequence continues at coordinate 973,760 of PVKZ01000166.1, read as the reverse complement.
AGGGCGGTCTCCCCAAACACAAAGGACGGGGCATTTTAATTCTTGTCCTGTGTGGGCTCAGGGCACTAGCAGTGATCCTAGGGGTGCCCCCTGTGTTTCTGCCCATGAGAACAGGGCTGTGAATTACTCTCAGCAGTGTTGCCTCATTCCCTGTCCCGTCTGATAGCTGTCAGCACCTGAACGCAGCATCTCCTCTGATGCCTGCGTCTTAATGAGTATTTTAATTTGATGAGTCAGAATTTTGATTTCTGCAGCCAAGACATGTGATCAGCATGCATTCATAATTCCTTTTCATCTTGGAAATCGCTTGTTTCCATGGAGTCATTGACGAATATTAAATCTGACTTCTTGTGTGTATGGATGCAAAATAGCAGAAAGCAAAGATTGGTGGCAAGAGAGAGAGTTTGTGCTTAACAAAATGTCTACACTGCACTGAAACATCCCTAGACCTGTCAGCAACCTGCCACCACCCCCTTTATGTGGCCTATAATGGGACCTGTGCATCACCCATCATTGCACTCACGAGATGACTTATCAATCAAATGGAAACCAGTGGTTGCTAAGGAAAACTCAACCTGGAGTCCTTTTTTCTCAAAGAAAACAGCCAATATAAATATGGGAAGCGAGAAAGAAAAGATCAAAGGCCCACAGAGCAGGCTGGCCAGAGGCAATCTTTAGCAGCTTCCAGTAACCTCAGGAAATGGCACTGTCTAGTGGTGCCAAAAGCTTCCAGGTGGTCAGAAAGCCTCCTCAAGCCAGTGGTTCCTTGATCGAGAAGGAATTAAAAATACCCAATTAAACAAAAGAAAACAAAACCAGGTAGTCTGAGTGTCAAGTGAACTTTAAAAGTCTCAGCGACAAGAGAACCTGCAGGAGAGGCCAAAGTTTCGAGTAGTGCAGACATTTTCCTGGATTCATTCCACAAATGTTGGTTGGGCGCACCTGTCACTATTTTTGGCTCTGCGGATAAGGCTGCTTTTGGTCCGCGTCCACAGACTGTCATCTCAGAGGGGACAGAGGTCTGGAGCAAGGTGTTCCCACTGGTACATTTCGTTTTCCTTAGCTCCAGTAGGACTTTCTTTTTTTCTTACTGCCCTTTTACCCTGCAAACTTCCTGCAAGATGGCGATGTTCACAGAGAGGAAGGACACGCACCTACGTGGTACTGTGGCTGCTGGTGAGAGCTTTTGGACCACACCATAGAAGGCTGCATTATTTACCCATGAAAGGGGGGCAGCGATGTTCCAGGCTCTCTCTCGCATAACAGGTCAAGGGGTCACGTCAGGATGGCAGGATTCCTCGCGGTGTACCCCCATGAGCAACTGCCACACAGAGAGCACCCCGCGAAGTGCGCTCATCGCCTATGTGGATCTTAAGCAATGACGTTCAGACATACGATGGTGGTGAAGGCTCAGCTGCTGCTAAAAGCAATTACGGATTAAAGGATCCCCCTAAAGGCCCTGTGACTGAAGAAGCTCACCATGTGGAGTTGCCCAGCTTATCAGTTTACTTCCGCATCATCTGTCTTCTCTGCACCTCTGCGAGAGCAGGCACCTTGTCCTGGTCACCAATGCTTCTCCCAGTGGCCTGACCCAAAGCCCATTAACCATTCCATGACCGATCTGAATAACTGATGATGCAGGTGGTAGGAGGTTGCATCAGACTCCACATTCCAAAGCTCCCAATGCAATGCGATGACCAGATGAGCTGAAGAGGCGACATTTAAGAGCAGTAAAACCGAAGTCTATATCCAGGCCCCAATTTCCATCTCACAAGGGCAGGGTGGGGGATATTTGGCTTAATGCCAACACCTATGACACACTTAGAGGATTTAGTGGACAATAAACTCAGAATGAGTCAACAATATGAAAAACAAATGTTCAGTAGCATCACTAGAAGGGGTTCGGTCCCCTGTGGTAGTCAAGGATTTTCAATGAGAGAGCCAAGAAAACTCAAGAATTGTCTTTTTAACAAATAGTACTGAGACCATTGGGATACTGACATACAAAAGGATAAAGTTAGACTCCTGCCTCAATCATCTAAAAAATCAACTCAAAATGGATTAAAGACCAAAGTTTAAGAAGTAAAATTATAGAAGAAAACTCTTAGAAGAAAACATAGGAATAAAGGTCATGACCTTGGGTTAAGCATTGGTTTCTTAGCTATAACAGCAGAGCGAAAGTGACAAAAGGAAAAATAACTAGAGTGGGCTTCATCAAAATTTAAAACTTCAGTGCAGCAAAAGACACAATTAAGAAAGTGAAAAGATAGCCCACAGAATGGAAGAATGGAAGAAAACATTTGCAAATTATATATCCAATATTGGTCTGTCTAAGTATCCAAAATACAAAAATACAAAAACTCTTACAGTTCAATAAGAAAGACAATTCAATTTAAAAGGGCAAAGGATTTGAATACACATTTTTCCAAAGAAGATACACAAATGAAAAACAAGCACAGGTGTTCAAAATCATTAGTTATCTGGGCAATGCAAATCAAAGTGATTTCACACCCAACATGGTGGCGATTATCAAAAAGATGGACAATAGCAAGTGTTGGAGAGGTTGGAGAGGAATTGGAGGCTTCCTACATTCCTGGTAAAATTGCAAACTGGTGCAGCCCCTGTGGAAAACCGTCTGGCAGTTCCTCTAAAGATTAAACATAGGGTTACAATATGACCCAGCAACTGCATTCCTAAGTGTATACCAAAGAGAATTGAAAACACGTGGCCACACAAAATCTTATGTATGAACATTGATAAAAACAGTACTCATACAGCCAAAAAGAATGGAAACAACAGAAAAGTTCATCAGCTGATGAATGGTTACATTAAATGTGATGCATCCTTACAATGGAGTATTTATTCAGCAATTAAGAGAAAGTTCTGATACAGGCTACAACATGGATAAACCTTGAAAACATTCTGCTAAGTGAAAGAAGCCACTCACAAAAGCCAGTCACAAAAGACCACACATCGTGTGAGCCTGTCCAGAGCAGACAGGAAGTAGACATCCAGAGACAGGAAGTAGATAGGTGGCTGCCAGCAAGTGGCGACAGGGTAGTGATTGCAAATGTTCTAGAAATGTTAGCGGCTGCATGACTCTGTAAACACACTGAGACCCAGTGCATTGTATGCTTTAAAAGCATGAATTTTGGGGTATATAATTTTATCTTAATAAAGCTGTTATTATTATTTTTTTTAAAAAAGGAGTTCTCCAGAACAAGGCCCCCTTCACAGAGCGCCAGCCACGTCCTGCCTGAAATGCTGATTCAATCCTGAGCATGGGACAGAAGCAAATTGGAGCTTATCTCACAGTGGGCAAGCGGCTTAGATAATTAGGACATTTAGACTGTTTGGAGCAAAGCACTGAAGACATACAGGATGTTTAATCTGTTTAAAAGAGGAAAAGACTTGCAGGCAGGGAGCATTCTAGTCCTTCAAATGTGAGCATCGTTTATGGGGCCGAGGGGTCAGAAGTGCCGTTCGTCATCCTAGATCCCTAAACTATGTAAGGAAAAGGCTGCTGTTGCCTCAATATAAAAGAGAACTTTCTAGACACCAAATTGTCTGATAAAGGAAGGGTCTCCCTCCGAGAGAGCGAAAGGTCAGTGTGCAGGTGCTAAGGGTGTGATGGCAGGGGCGGAGGCTTCAGATGACGGCTTGCCCCGTCTGACCCCGAGCTAGTTTTCCGAATAGTGGATTCTATCATTCAATCCCAGGAAGCTCCTCTGGGTGTAATTGATCTCTCAGTTCTCATGCCTGGAAGTTTGTGATTGTTTTTCCTGTAATGCATTTGCTACCTTCCACTTTCTCACATTAACATGTGCCAGTATTTTTGCCTACTTAATATACTCTTAAAACAGCTTCTGAAATTCATTCTTGTCAACCAGAGGTCAGACCATCAGCAAATCCACACACGTTTCTGCAGCCTCATCCAGATTCCTTATAAACGGCCCCGAGAAGCAGCTTCACGGGACTTGGCTGTGGACATGTCCCCATCCAGAGGTGTTTTTCTCTCTGTCTGTACACTGGTCCTCTGTTCAGACAAGGCTCCCTCGATCCCATGATAACTCCAGGGTTTTTTTTAAAAAGCCCATAAGATGGAACTGAACTAAATGCGTCAAAAGACTGATGGAGTGGCACTTTCTGTCACGTAAATCAGTTGGGGCTGTGTGTGGTCCAGCCTGCTAGCCGCCATGCCTGGGCATCAGCGGGAGGCATGGATGGCCATGAGCCATCACCTGGGCTGCCTCCCCTTACTCACACACAGCTGTTTCTGCAAACAATTATAATGGGTTATAAGGTATAAAATGCTCTTCCCGAAGTCATGTCATTGCTATGGGTTTGCCCAGCAGGACCACAGCCCACAGGAGCTGGAATAAAGGTTGGTCTTGGCCATGTAGGGGAGTAGTCCTCCAACAGTTCTGGAGACAGGAAGCCCTCCTCTTCAAGGACCCAGCAGGCGGGGCTGGCAGTGCCGGGCCACTCTGCCTGATGTGGGACTGTCCCTCTAAGGGGCAGGCTGCTCAGGACACTTGAGCTGAGACTCTGAGAACCGCTCGAAGTTCTTCCTCCCCAGCCCTTCCTCGCCTCCCTCCTTCATGAAAGACGTCAGACTGCATGGGGCCTGCGGCTCTCCCTGCCTCCTCATGCTCCTAGCTCCACCGTCCTTCACAGACATCCTCCCCAATAAGTTGCTTACAGAACTGATCGTGCCTTGGTGACTGCTTCTGGAGGACTCAGACTGACACAGCAGCTAGTAGTACCTCTCTAAACTTCAGAAAGTTTTACCTTTTTGCAGATGAAAGCAGGTGCTGATTTCCATCTGTGCTGGATGACTCTTCAGAGAGAGAGCATTCCAGTGAGGAAAGTAATGTTAACGGAGTTAGAGATGGGTCATGCCGAAAACGCTTTTTCCTCCATATTTTTATTATCGTTTTAAAATGGCTTGTTTTCTCGTCAAATTTCAAATAAGTTCAGATTCTATAGTCCATATGCTTGTTAATTCCTTATCATAAGTTTACGGCTTCATTTCACCTATGTAGAAAGGCAAATTTGTAAGCCTTCCTAATGATTCAAAAGAATGGGGGAGGGGAGAAGGCAGAGGGGTAACCCTGAGCTGTGGACTAACAGAGGCCTATTCGCATTTGAAATATTTGAAATATTTAGAACTCTGTAATAGCACAGAACGGAAACATACTATAGTTTCATCCATGTGCTATTACAGTAAACGCGCCTATAAACTGCTGCTACAATAGTGAGCCAACCTGAATGAGTGAAAATTACCAGCAGAGGTGGGTGGAAATTATCATTCATACCTGATCTCTCTCGTTTTCAGTGATATCTTTCACATTAAACATTAACTCCAGCATCCCAGGCTTCTAAGCCATCTATATTGCTTTCAGAAGAAACGTGAAATAGTAGCCACGGCACTGTGCTCTGCCCGGACTGTGGGCTCCCCTTGGCATGAGCCAAAGCTCGCTTTGGCCTTTGTGACCTATATTCATCTGCCTCTTGTAACGGGAAACTGATCTGCCCTGGGTGGCCACCACCCAGCGGTGTGCCTGCTCGGCTGTTATGCCCAGCAGTGACCTTTGCATTGTGCCCCTGACTGTATCGGTTTCTCCTGCCATTCCTCAGGGGCGGTCTGTTTCGGTGCACGCAGCTGAATGTAGGACAGTCCACCTGCGACTACTCGATAAGCAGGCTTGATTCCACAGCACTGAGGTTGCACTGCTGCCCCCAAATGGAAGAATGAGAGGATTACCGCTGTCCGTGAACAAGCTGCCCAGCTGACAGTTTGAATTCATCTGCCATCCAATCAGAGCGGTGCGGATCAACAGAAACACGTGTTGGTGACATAGTGCAGATGCAAATGAAAGAAAACACAGGCGACAGAGCCAGTGATGTCTGTGTCTGGGGGCCCTGCAAGGGGTGGTGGACAGGCTGCCATGCGTGTCCCAGATCTAGACATTCCAAGGCCTCAGGTGGAACCAGACAAGTTGTGGGGCATTCTTCCTAGAGCAGTACTTTGCACACAGTAGGTGATGGGTGGAAGCTCGCTTGAATTATGTTAACAGGAGATTATTGTCAATAAAAGCCAGCTCCAGAAATAAAAGCACACACCTTAGGAAAGAACCATGATCAGGCTCATTGGTCTGAAACAAACTGATTTTAAAAAGGGATACATTAGTTCACTTCAAAATATCATTTGAACCATATGAAACTGCCACTCTTGTAGGTTCAAGAGTAGTGAGTATTGGCAATTTCACGTGGTTCATCCAAACAGTGTAAAACCAGTGTCGGGGTAGAGAACAGAATTTGGGTAAATGAGCCGAATTGACATTTAATCATTCACAACATTTTAAGCACAGCATAAGAATCCTATTCAAAGAAAATCCATAGAGAATCCTTTAAGAGCAAAACACTTCTTTAATGTGAATAATAAGCCTGTAATTTAATCAATGTTTTGTCAACTCGAATTTTCATATGCTATGTCTACATTAATGTGATGTCACCCATGTATATAAAAGAAATGCTTTTTATTGAAAGATCATGTTAAATGTAATACAGAAAAAAATGTGTCATCTAAAACAAGTTTTATGTCACAAATGTATCTCAATTATGGAAAATGACACGTATATCTCGTTTAAAATGGGGCCGTGGAGGTGATCGTGACTCCAGCGTTAGCATGTGCCTGGAGTGGGGGAGGGCCTGGCCAACTGACCAGACACCCCTAGAAAGTAACCAGACACTGCGTATTTGTAAATTGGGGTGATAATATCAGCCCTCGGTGGTGACTTAAATAACATACTTAAAGTATCTGGCATTGGAAGTGCTCAGTAATTATCAGTATCCTTAGAAAGAAGATACAGGTTTTGAGAAAAGATTACATTTTTTAAAGCCAAATCTGGAACTAACGCAGCTTTCAAGAGGATTAATTCTGTTCACACCACATAGCAGTTCGCCCCCGTCCTCAGAGAATGAGGCAGTGGATGCGTCTACCCTGCCACATGTGTAGCCAGCATGACCAAAATCTGTAAGCAGCTCCCAAGCAGGTTAAGCATGAAATAACTCAAAATTCACCAATATAATAAAAGCCCCAAAGCCCCCTCACCTGGGGCTGGACCCTATCCATCACTCATCCTCTGCCTGGCTGACTGGCCACCTGGGGGGCTGGGCCTCACCCCCAGAGCAGGTGTTGGGTGCCTTTGCAAAACCCAGGCAGTGATGGCTCCACACTGCAGACCCGACAGATGGGAGACCCCTCACTCCCCGGGTGCCAGGCAGGGGATGCTGTGAGTCCTCTCTGCTAAAACGGTGAGGTAAATGCAGCCACCCTGGCCCACATGTGGGTCTGCTGCCAACATGTTACTATTTCAGAGAAAGGAAGCCACAGAAATAAATAATAGTCTTTTTAAACCTTATTTAAAAAAAAAAAAAACAATAAAAAAACAAACAAAAAAACCTACAGACACCTTATTTTTCTTTAATTAGCAAACCAGAAAACACTGGTTTCGTTTTCTCCTAAGTGCCAGGAAATAACTTTTGTTACCATAAACTGCAGTGAAGGATCTGTCCGGGGCGGAGGCCTGAATGGGTCCGAGGCTCCAAGCAGCGAGGCCGGCCGCCCCCATGGGCGCAGACGTAGAGTGACAGGCAACCTCGTTACAGTTATCTGCCTGTGACTCTTGTCAGACAGACGCTGACCTGCAGACTGCCATCACACAGAACTTGGTCTAGACAGCAGATTTCACTAGTTGCTAAGGAACAGGATTAGTGCTAATCTAAAGAATGTATCCCTCATTTTTATTTCTGTTTGTTACTACTTTAATTACAGATAAATGTCTGTTAGGACTCTCAGGGGTGTAGCTGGTGGGTTAGCCAGGGGAGAAAGTGCCTGTACGTACCTTCCAAGCAGACGGCATTGAGACGGAAAGAGGCTGGAAAGAAGAAAACGGCCTGAACAGTAGCTGGTGGCCACGGCCCAGCGCAAGGGCCAGACCAGCAGCCACGGCCATGGGTGCTGCCCTCGCTCTCGGCTCCCAACGTTATCTTCCTGTCACAGATGCTGTCACCCTGCACCCTGCTGCGCAGTCACCAGGCAGTTAATTCTGCAGATAGAAGACTGGTTGTCAAACCACAGAAATTCATTTTCCACTGAGCAGCCAGAGCGCGCTCTTTGAAAAGCAAATCTGAGAGCCTGGTCACGCCAACCTGACCTGCTCTCTCCCAGACCACTCGATGCTTCCCAGGGCCTTGAAGACGGGAGTCAAACTCTCCCGGGGTGGTTGCCTCTGCAGGCACAGGACACTGCAGGGGTCCTTCTGTCCCTTTGGAGGGTGGCCTTGCAGGTGCTTGCACTGTCCACGAAAGCCCCTCCCTGCCATCAACTGTGCAACGCAGGTGTTCGTGGCTGGTGTCCCTTAGCTTGGCATGACCCCCAGGTCCTCAGCAAGGCCACACTGCTCCTCCTGGCATTGTCAGCCCGAGGCTTGCTTTATTTGCATGTGTTTGATTAAGGTCTGCTTCTCCCACGCTCTGTCTGCAGGGTGCCTGGGAGACTCTAGCTCCATAAGCAGAGTGTCCCTAACCCCTGCCCCTCACATTGCTGGGTCCCTCGAGCATGAAATCTCCCGTGTCCCAGGCTTTGGCGGCTGTGGACAGCCCCCAGGAGCCATGACGTCTCAGCCAGGGTGCCACCAAGCCTGAGTAGGGCCCCGGCCACCACATGCCAGACGCTGCCTGCCAATGACGCCAGTGCGGTCGTACCAGTTGACGCTTTGTGAAAAATAACACCAGAAGAAAAGCAACAACTGGCGTGTGGGTGTGGGTGCCCAGAGTGACTGGACATGCCTCCCGCCCCGTGGGGGTGGGGTGAATTGGAGGGGTGATTCCGGCTGATGGCGTGGGACCCTGACTATGTGCCAGGCTATGCTGGTGTCTGCAAACATTTTCTCATCAACTCTTCTCAACAGACCTGTTTCTAGCCTCCTTTCACAAATGAAGAAACAGACTCAGAGCTGTCAAGGAGTTTGCCCAAGCTCACACAGCCTTGGTAGGCAGCATGGGAAGGAACCCTATGTTCATAGACATAACACTGTCTGCTCATAGGGGAGCTGTTAGCCAGTCTAGTGCTTTGCGTTTCAATTCAGATTTAACCAAAAGTAGCTAAATAGCCCGCCTTTTGTTTCTTTTCCTCTCTCCATTTTGCATTTTGACCCGTTTGTAAAATACAGATGGATCATCTGTCTCTCTCCCGGGTTCATGAATGTGCAGTGGCTTACTCGCTTTCTGCTGACAAGAACAGGATAGACTGATGAGCCTGGCACGTTAAGGCCCGGTGAACTGTCTGGGGCTCTGTCCCCTCTCATCTCCCACTACATCCTTCAACTGGGACGCCCAGGCAGTTTGCGGCCAAGGGCTTGCCTGCTTCCGGGCCTGGAATGTGGTTCTCCTACCTGGAAGTCCTACCTGTCCGTCAAAGCCAGGTCAACCAAGGGACAAATAATCTACAGAATGACAATGCATATGACTTATTTTTAAAATAATTCTAAATATTGTTACGTTCTGTCGGACTCAACTAAGTCTGGGAGGAAAGGTTAATTGGGAAAAGTCTCTCTGCCTTGTGTAAACATGTGATCGCTTTTCAACAGTAGATGCAAATTCCATTTCAAAGTAGGAAAGAATATTTAATATCACCTTAGGCGGCTTTTTTTCTCAGCAGCTCTAAATGTACCAGAAGGCCTTTGTGGCAGCTTTCTCAAAGTGTAACAAACTCTACTTTGTGTATCATCTCTTCGTGTTTAATTATAAGGATTTGAATTTGTAACACCAATTAATCAGTAATTAGATAGCACTGTACCAGAAGAAATTAAGCAAAGATAAAAAAAAAAAAATACACATCTCCGTACAAGGCCGTAGCATTTCATACGGTGTGATAAAAATGCTGAGAAATACGGGTTAACAGGATCGCAGGCAGGGCGGTCTTTAGCTCTTCGTCGCTGTCCTATTGTGTTGTGTTGTGTTGTGTTGTGTTGTGTTGTGTTGTGGTGTGGTGTGGTGTGGTGTGGTGTGGTGTGGTGTGGTGTTATCAGTGACCACAATGCCCAAGGGAAATCTGAAAGTAATCCCAACACAAAAACACTCTGATGATGCTAATGTTTGTCCCTCTTTTCACGCGGACTGCTGGAATCTGCTGAATCTGCTGTATGACAGTAATTATACTGAAATGTAGTGGCAGACTTTGGCAATGCAAAAAGAAAAAGAAAATACCGTGTATTTTATAATGATGCATTCTCCGTTGATCTTCATATTTTAAAAAAACACATACGTCATCTTTTGAGCTAATTGTCAATTAGACCTCTAAAACAAACTTCAGATGTGAAAAATCAAAAAAGCTAAAAAGCAGATGGAGGAAGGAAAAATAAAAGTCCCTGAAACCAAGATATGGAAGAGAAAAGGCATCCATGTAGGGGTCGGGGCAGAGGGCAGGGGACCTCCTCTCTGCGGTCATGACATTTTCCTGCCCTGAACTCCAGGGCCTCTTACCTGAATTCTCACACCTTTTGTTAATAAGAGAAAAGGTGAAGCCCGGCAAGTGGGAAGAGCAGTCAGCTGCTCCTGCAGCCAGTCCTGGCAGAGATGACAGAGTGGCCCCCGCTGTGCCCCACCCTGGCACGAAGCGAGCCTGACAGTGAGGCCCTGGGCAGGGCAGCGGCTGGAGGAGCCTCAGGTCTATACAGCAGTCTACACAGCGAGCCCTTCTCCTCCAAGGCCCCTTAGTGACTTCGTTCCCCTGTGACGTGACTACACAGAGTGATAAGCATAAGGCTCAAAATGACACGAAGGGGCTTGTAGCGCTCCCCTGGCACTCTGGCTTCATTTCTGCGGGGAACGGGCATCACCTGCACTGCCAGGTACGAGGTTCTCGCACATTTTAGATGTTGTAAAATTCTGTAAAGTCTTCTAACATTGTGCCAAATGACGAAGCGACTTTTCCCCTGGTCTGTGAGGTCATCTTGAGAACTTCTGCAGAGTGAATTTCACTGCACTCTCAAGCATGTTTAATTGGCAGTCTCTGAAATAAAAGAGATTTGTCTTTCAGTGGGACAGTTTTCCAAGGAGTATGAGGTACTTTGAGAAGAACTATAGAAGAAATTTTTAAAATTCTCATCTTTTGGGACTTCAGATTGGAAGAGTAAGCTTTGCTTAGTAATTTAGCATCATGGGAGTTGTTAGAGAGCCAAATGGTCATAATTTTTATGACTTCATCATGAAATTAATTGAGCAGCACCCCCTCAAATATGGAAAAATTTGATTTTTCTCCAATTTAAGAATCTCTTTTCCCACTGTGTTGTGAAATGATGCTCTCAAGTTTCTATCTCTATAATTTCGTTTCTTTTACAAATTATACAGCACACCTATGAGTGAAAGCCACATTTTTCAGTGTGACAATCGTTTGTCAATATGGCTTATTAATCCTCTGTTGCGCTTCTTCCATGGTTCCCCAGTTTGAAATGTTCATCTCTCCGGGGGAGGTACAGTTTATCTGATGTCCGTGTACTGTATGCATTTTGTCTCTCTTTATTAACTTTGTTACTGAAACGAGCCCAAACTCTTCTCTCCTCCCTGGACTCCCTGCTTCTATCTGCCTTCCCTCCAATCCATTCTCCACATAGCAACTCAGGTAATTATTTTAAAAATATGAATTCTATGGCATCACTAGGCCTGCTTATGTCCTTCCAGCAACTTCTTGTTCTTCTTAGAATAACACTGGACACCTCCCGTGACCCTAGGACCCCACATGGCCAGCTCTGCACCTTTCCCCCCTTCTCACTCTAATGGGGTCTCTCTGCAAACATCCCGCCTCACTGCTGCTGCCTTGTCTGTACTTGCTGTCACTCCTGCCTCCCTTGCCCCTTCACAGTCACTTCTCTGCCCCCTTCACACATCACCTCAGCTGTCATTTGCTCAGAAAAGCCTTTCCTGACCACCTTGGTGCAGCCACCCATAGCCACTGTAATGTCGGTCCGTTTACGCCCTGCATTGCACTTGTCACTGTCAGAAACCATTTTGTTCTTCGTTTGTGTCCTGATGACTGCACTAGACCCTGCCAGCCTTGTCTGCTGCTCCCCATGCATCCCCACACCTTGAACAGCATCCAGGACTCCTGATAAATGCCTGTTAGATGGATGACCAATGAATGACTCCTCTCTCCCTTATACCACAGAGTTCTGACCGGATCACTGAAACCCTGAACTTCGGCTTCGTTATCGCTACAACACGACTAGCAAAACCTTGGGTTTGCAAAGGGGATGAGTTCAAGGAGTAAACATGTGTGGTAGCGTGTGGCACATGGCATGGCCCCTCATCAGTGTGGGGTGAGCCCAGTTAACGGTGTCCCTCCTTGTTTTCCAGGAAATCCTCAGAGGAACTGGACATGGACAAAGTGACAGCAGCAATGGTACTAACCAGCTTGTCTACCAGCCCTTTGGTTCGAAGCCCTCCTGTGCGGCCCAGTGGTAAGTCTGGGGTACGGGGCCTGGGGGAGGGCCTCTGACACCGAGAGCACAGTTGCCTTTGAGGGTCCTCATTCCTGTCCAACAATGAAAAATTAACTCTCAGCATGAGCAGGAAGCAGTGGGAAATGTGAACAAAATGGAGACCTCAGAGCCATCAGCTTTCTCCTCATGTTTCCAGATACCCCACTACACCTCATCCATCCATCTATCCATCCATTCGTCTGCTCATCCATCCATCCATTCGCCCATCTATCCATCCATCTATGCATGCATGCATCCATCCATCCATCTATCCATTCATCCACTCATCCGTCCATTCATCCATCCACCCATCTATCCATGCATGCATCTATCCATATATCCATTTGCCCATCCATTCATTCATCCACTCATCCACCCAACCATCCATCCATCCATCTATCCATCCATCCATCCATCCATCCATCCATCCATCCATCCATCCATCGATTTGTCCACCCATTCATCCGTCCATCCGTGCATCTATCCATGCATTCATTCATGCATGTATCCATCTGCCAACCATCATCTATCCATCCATTTGTCCACTCATCCATCCATGCATACATGCATGCATCTCACACACAATAATTGAATCCCATCACTTTCCAGAACACATCTTTGCAGTAATTACGCTCCTTTGTCCTCAGGTAAATGGGGATTGGTCTAATGAAGTCGTTTTCCCCAGCAATTTTTTCTGATTGATTGGAGAAGTAGTTAGATCAAAGAACTCTGAAGATTAAGTGTTCTGAAAAAGCATTATCCCAGACTCCTTAATCAAATGGAATTATTTAGTTGATTCACTCGCTCAGCATATGTTTATTGGGCGCCATGCTGGATGGTTTGAGTGCATCATTGAAAACCATGTCTGTTCTTCTAAGTTGTGTTGCATCTCCCTGCGGGAGAAAAATACCGTCCACCATGGCTGCATCGGTGGGTGGCATTTACTGGGCACTTTCTATGTGCAAAGTGCTTGGCTTGCTTTATCTCATGGAATTCTCACAACTCTATGAGATGTTATTGCCACTATTTACAGATGAGTAAACTGAGGCATGTGGGGATCCGTTGACTTGTAAATAGCAGAGCTGAAATTCTCTTTCACGTCTTTCTGATTTCAGAGCTGCCGTGTTAGTTATGAAATAGCGTGGGCTCATCTAAATCATTATGATAAATGAGGGGGCAGTAAGAGATGAAGTCGGAGGCCCTGGCGGGTGATCTTTCATGAGGGGTCATGTATGTCTAGCTAGGAGTTTAGACATTGCTCTGAGGCCACAGGACAGCTATTGAGTGCTTCTGGCACTGGAAAGTTACAGTTTGGTTTATAGGCAAAACCAGACCATGTGGATGTCCTGCGCCTTGGTGGTCAGAGAGGGAATGACTAAGACATAACAAGAAATGTGAGGAAGGTGGAAGCAACAGGACCCGGCAATGGACAGAGGATGACGTGGAGGGCGTGACTAGGGTGACTTCCAGGCAGTTGGTGGGCTTCAGCGAGGAGGCCCTTTCCCTGAGACAGGGAGCAAAGGCAGAAGGACACATTCACTGGTGAATGTCTGGAGCAAGAGTTGCAGTCACTGAAGAAGACAGTGGGTCCAGGTGGAAACGTGGCTGGTAGGCAGCGCCTGAGGTTCACGCCAGGGACACGGTGTGGCAGACAGGGGGCGCAACGGGGGAGAGAGAGCTGGGCTGCTGATGCAGAATTGGAAGGCGACATGTCGAAGCCATGAGAGCAGGTGCGATCAGCCCTAGAGACTCGTGTAGAGGCACAGGGTGAAGAGAAGAGAGCCTGAGGGGAAAGGCTGAGGCTCACTACCATGCAAGGGCTCCGCAGAGGGGAGAGAACCCAGGCAGAGCCTTCTGGGTGACCGGAGACGTAGCAGAGAACTAGGACAGCGTGGTCACATGGATGCCAAGGGGAAAGCATGTTTTAAGGGGAGCCGTCAGATGCTTCAGAAGCCTGAGGCATGTGACAAACCGGATTCTGCATCAAGAGAAAGGTCACTAGAGTTAGGGCAGGACCTCCATGGGCAGGAATCAGAGTGCAGTTCGCTGACATGTCATGGGCTAAAACCACGAAGGACACTTACCAGCAAGGGAGAACCTCCTCTTGAAAGCCAGCCTGGTCAGTTATGAGACGAGCTGTGGTTCACACATAGCGTGGTCCTAAGCTTGAGGGGTTCAATGTGGTGGCCATTCAGTGAGTCCTCACCAATATGTGCTCCACTTGGCTGTCGGGCAGAAGGATCGCGATGCTGGGGACTCGGCGCAGTGTGGCGAGTCCATGGCGCCACTGTCACGATCACCACAGGCAGGGGTGCTGGCACCCCGATGAGGGGTGGACAAGGCGCTCTCAAGATGAGCCTGGCCATGCCTGTGGAACGACCGGACCCTCTTCCTGGGGGTCTCGTTAGCAGGCACCCCAATTTACCTTTCTCAGCATGGCAATGCCACTCCAGGAAGATAGCAGTACAAGCAAAACCGAAGGCACCCCAAAACCAATCCTAGAAAAAAAGAACTGCAGAATTTCACAGAATCCTCAGAGGAGAAAGAATATATTTTAATGCAGTTATGCTTTTTAGTGGCATTTTTTTAGTTGAGAATGTTTGTAAAGCTCCTTTCTCTTGAAAGGTTAGAACCAAAACAAACCTTTTGCTTCTTCAATGCAAATGGACGTTAGCATAGTTATAAAGAGAGTAATTTAGTGTTCATTATGATTTAAAAAATAACTACCCAAGTAGTAATCCCAAATTGTCTGATACCTCATTAAGTTTGAAAGGAAGCAAATTCTTCAAGAGGAAAAGAAATGTATGATAATGAAGGCTTTTTTTTTTTTTTTTTTTTTTAGAAATAAAGATTATCTCCAGATTAGTGTATATCAGTAAATTTTTGTCCTGACCCTTTTCTGTGCCTGGAAAGGATTGTTTTGTCAGGCTGGAGGTCTGCAAAGACAGCGAGCTTCCAGTGGTGCCTGTCTGCATTTTTAGCAAACACTCGTTTAAGATAAAGAGACACTGCCCTCTAAACACATAATGAATTGGTTTTGACTGTTTTCTGAAAATTTCATTTCTATATCACATTGTCCTTCTGATTAAATAATATTCCTGAAAGGGACTGTCAGTCCCAAGAAGGCAAATTAGCTTCTGGCATTGACACGAAGCAGTGGAAGCACAGTGTAATAATAGCCGCGTCTTGAAATAAACTCAGTTACTCACACTTAACATGATTGTACACCTAGCACCAGGGACTCATTTTATTCCACAAGTATGCACTACAGAATATTTACAAGCCTCCCGAGCCGGCCAAGGAGTCCATCACATCAAGTTATGTGACCTAAGGCCGTCATCACGCTCCTCTTGCAGTCATGTGTACAGGATGGGGCTTTCTTGTTTATAACAGACAACCAGGGTCCAGCGAGTACGTCCCTCTTGCATAGACCACAGGGAGTGAGATGCCAGTTTGCGTTCATCGCGGCCCCAAAGGCATGGTCCTGCAGAAATGACTGTGTGATTCTGTCAGAGCCTCACCTTAATGAAATAGGTACCTGCCCCCTGTGTTTCATCTGAAAACTTCATTCCTCTCACTGAACTTTTTGCTTGACGTAGCTGAAGAATACATTGGAAATCTATAATTACAAGAAGGTAGTCAAGACCTTCTTCCATGAATGCTGGTTTATTCTGCGTCTTCACTTCATTGCTAATTATACAGATGTTAACAGTATTTTTTAATGACACATTTTGGGATTTTTTCTCCCCTTGTACTTAGAATATATTCAAAATGCACATAAATATGGAGGAGAAATTTATACAAAAGCTAATTAAGAGTAGGTGTTTTGCAGGGTAAAGCAGATCTTCAGTGATTCAAAGAACCTCTCAGACATTATAACTAGGCAGAGATCTCTCTGTATTAGCCAACATTTCATGTCTCCCCCACAAGTGGAAAGGCAAAATTCAACAGCAATCTTATCAGTGATTATTACCAATAAATTCTTCTCTGAGCTCAGCTTTGCTGGAGAGAGGAGGGCACTCACAACACAGGGCCCACAGGCCAAGCGGTCGGCCAGGGTATGTATGGGCCAGCCCAAGTCCTGGTCAGGACAGGTCACCCCAGCTCCTGGGGTCTTGGAGTCCTCGTCTACAGACGAGGGCATGAGATCCATGAATGAGCTTCGTAAGATGACAAACACTGAATGTCAGGTGCTAGTTTTTGTTGTAATAAGGTTAATGGCTTTAGGTAGCTGTCCAGAAATGATTGTTTCTTAGATCCTTCAATCTTGGACTGCCTTTTTCTGTAAATGTAATCCAAAGATCATGAACCTATGAGAAATTTTTTTTTTTTTTTAAGTTAAACTAGGGGTAGGGGAAGACTGCAGATGGTTTCCCTCTGACAAGGGCAGAGAATCCCCAACAACTCTGGGCTCCCGGACCTCTTGAACACCGCCCTTTTGTTTTCCACCATCTCCACTGCGGTCCTAGGCAACCGCTGCACGCAAGTCCGCGCGCCTGAGAGCTGGGAGCAAAGCTGCGATGCGGTGGGAGTGGCTAAGTGTCCATAAGGCACGCACAGCGCATGCGTGGTCTGAGGTCTGGACAGTGCCCTGGAGGGGTGGGGCCAGGCGCGCAGGTCTCCCTGACACTGTGTCTGTCCGTCTGTCCCTCTGTCTGTCCCGCCGGCCACGCAGAGGGCCTCAGCGGCTCCTGGAAGGAGGGCGGCGCCGCGTCCAGCAGCTGCAGCAGTGGTGGCTACTGGAGCTGGAGCGCACCCAGCGACCAGTCCAGCCCGTCCACGCCGTCGCCACCGCTGTCCGCCGACAACGCCAAGCCTGTCCGCAGCCCCGCGCCGGACGATGGCATCGATGAGGCCGAGGCCAGCAGCCTGCTCTTCGACGAGCCCATACCCCGGAAGAGAAAGGTCAGCCTCCCCAACCCCGCGCTCGTGGTCGCCCCGAAACCAACGCGGGGTTGCGGTGAGGCTACTGCAAGCAGCCTCCATGGTGCTGTTCTGTTCTGCAAGGCACACGTCCCCACCCCTCCCTTCCCTCTGGTCCTGTCACCACAGGAGAAAGCCCCAGCACTTTCCAGTCAAAGTGGGCTTGGGGCTCCATGTGGCGCTTGACACACTCTCTCTGCGGGACTGACTTTTGCATCTCTAAGCTAAAAGAAATATGCTTTTCTCCTCCATAAGCAAATTGAAAGGGTGCTTTGCGTCTTACCTTTATGGAACAGGAGGTGACACGTACACGAAAGCTGACATGGGAACATACGTGGTTCCCACGTTCCCAGAATTGCGTATTTACTGAGTTAAAAGTGAAAAGGAGATCTAATTAACCGCGTTGCTAGATGGGCCTCCGGTCCACTGGTCCTCACAGCCACCCTGCCAGGCTCTTTTGTTCCACTCACTGTGGCACGAAGAGACTGAGGGCCAGGGCATGAGATGCTTCAGCTGGGGGCCCCGCCTTGCATGGCAGAGAATGGCCAGGGCCTACAGCCCACACTCTTCCTGCTCTTCACGTGTGTGTAAATGATCACGGTCACATACAGCTTTCAAACGCATTTCTGTTTCATAGAATAAGGCCCTCTACTACTATGTCTAGAAAATATTTACCATTATTTTTTAAGTCTTCGTGTCGTTGTGAAACTGTGACTTTACATATTGGAGTTTTAAGCCGACATCGGTAGCTTCATCTTTTGAAAAGTGAACAGAAAACACTCATTGTGTGAGGATTTGTTCATCAACATTGTGCTTCGAACAAAAACAGTGGGAAAACGTGCTGGGACGACAGAAAGACCATGCTGATAGGTCGGCTGGTTTTCATTTTAATGCCTCCTTTCCCCACTTTCTAGAACTCCATGAAGGTGATGTTCAAATGCCTCTGGAAGAACTGCGGGAAGGTGCTGAGCACGGCGGCAGGCATCCAGAAACACATCCGGACCGTCCACCTGGGGTAGGCACCCTCACCCAGAGCACGGTGCAGGCGGGTGGGTGCCAAGGCCGCCTGCTGTGGCACTGTGCGCAGCCACATTGTGCACAGCCACACTGTGCAGCCACACTGTGTGCAGCCACACTGCGTGCAGACACACTATACACAGACACACTGCGCACAGACACACTGTGAAGCCACACTGCGCGCAGACACACTGCATGCAGACACTGCGCGCAGACACACTGTACGCAGCCACACTCTGCGCAGCTGGCTGAAGGCCCAAGGAGGCCAGCTAGCTCGCTCTCCCTGGCCCCTGAGGGCGTGGCACTGTGGATGACTTAGGCCAGTAGGACACAGCAAGAAGAACGTGGCTTTAAAGTGGTGCTTTCCGAAGGCGCTGCCCTGAGCCCAGGCCCCTCTGAAGCCGAGGGTGAGGATGAGACCGACCCCACAGGCCCACATGCGAGGGTCAGAAACAAAACGGACGTGAGCGACGTGTGGTACGTGGGATGCTAGGGAGAGATGGGACCCCTGAACCTTCCTGTAACATTGAAAGTGCGTTCCTCCCTGGTGGAGAGGCTCTGACTTTGAGCCTGAAAGGCAGACAGAGCCTGAGAAGGGCTTGAGGACCGCTGTCAGTCAGAGCCATGGTGATGAGGGGACATATCCTCCTATCCAGAGGGTCTCCCCTCATCCTCCAAGAAAGGCCACACACGGTGGGTGCTGCCTGCTCCCATCCCCAAAGGACCCCACAGTGTCCCCTCCAACTGTCTCAGGACAGCTCGCCATGTAAGTAGCTCAGGGTTATTTAAAGGTTGGGAAGGAACATCCCAAAGCCGTGACCAGAGTAGGGCATCAGTTCCAAAGTCCATCTGCCTAGAAGGCTGACTGCTGCTCAGTCCCGTGCAGAAACGCAGGCCACGTTCCAGGCTCTGGATTGCGAGTGGTGACACGCCCTTCCCTGGAATTGTGCAGCCTGCCTTCCTGACATACGGCTTTGCCTCCCCAGGTCGCCCCGCTTACTCTGTGCTCTCAGAATCATCCGCATCCACAGGACCCCTCTGTGACAGGGTCCCCCTGGGGCTGCAACAGAGAAATCCCCTTCGCTCTGGGAGCCCCACCACATGGGATGTGGGGCCGTCCAGATGAGGGCGGGGAAGGGCACACTGAGGCCTGGGGGAAGCTTGTCTCCATCTGATGCACATTTGCCAGTGTAAACGGCACCCTTGCGGGCTGGTCCTGATCTGTCCCCATTAGGCCTGTGAGTCTGTGAATGGGATCGTGGCAGCTCCACCTGCCATTTGCTGGAAAGGAAGTGGGGACAGGCATAAAACAGAGACACGTCCCCGACCTACTCTCTGGGGTCTTTCGTGAGATGCTGTTGGAAAGCCAAGCCAGCCAGACCCAGGCGGCACAGGACACCTCCCCAGATGCTCAGCCCGAGAGCCCAGGGACAGGGAACGAGGCCGGGAGAAGCCACGGGTCTGGCCCAGCGGAGAGAGAGACGGGGGTCGGTTATTTCAGGTTCTGAGTAGGGACTGTAAGTGGGAAGAGGAGTCAGTTGTCTGTGGCTGCCAGATGTATCCACGAAGAGGGCAGGAGCCACACACAGGCGCCCGCTCAGCCACCCTGCAAACCCAGTGGCCGGGTGTGCACCGCCTCCTCAGGGATTAACAAACACACTAAACGTTCTCTAAGGTTATGGACACGGCCTTTATTTTCCTCAAAACTCGCTGTGAAAAGCAGTTTTCCATGACTCGGGGAGAAGTCCGAAAGCACCAGAAGGCGGTCTCCCTGGAGACGGCGAGCACCGAGGCCTCCACTGTGGGCCGCATTTGTATTTAACACGCACTTAGCACTTATTACCTGTCAGGATCACATCTTAGCACTATTACTTGCTTATCTTCACGACAAGTGGGCGCTATGTCGCCCCCATTTTATCAACAAAGAACCTGGGGTTCCGGCCCATGCCGGCTGCCAGAGTCACACACCTGGCTAGAAGGTGTCAGGATCTGAACCCAGAACTCTGACTCTGAACTCATGCTACTTGCCATCACTGTGCTGCAAGGTCGGCCTCACTCATTCACTCATTCAGCATGTAATAGGCACCTGCTGTATGCCAGGTGTGCGGGTGTGTGCGGAGCCACAGAGCCGTGACCAAGACGTGGCCCTAAAGAATGTGCTAGAAAAGAGACAGTGGTTTAGAAAGCTACAGAAATGCTCCCAGCAGTTAAATAATTTAAGTGGATTAGATGAAATGGACACCTTTACGAAGGAGACAGAGGACCTGACAGTTAGGAGTGACATCTAATTCCTACCCTTCAAAATGCATCTACAATTTGACATCTCCTCACACCCACTGTCGCCCGTTCTCAGCGCACCAGCGGTCACCTGGATCGCAATGACCAGCTTCCTTGCTGGCCTCCGTTCTGGCCCCTGCCTCCTGTCCTCTGTTGTCCAGATGACAGGCACAGGGGGCCCCTTTAAAAGCCATGTGGTCCCTTGAAGCCCGAGTAGCCTCTGTCATGTTCAGATGGGCAGCAAAGCCCTCTGCGATCTTGCCTCTGCCTTCGTCCCCTGCTTGTCCCACCTCTGTCCCCCGGACCCCTGAGACCCAGCCACCGGCCTCTGTGCCCTTCTCGGAAAACCCCAAGCCACCCACCCAGCGCCTTGTGTGTACCACTACGGGCCGGTCAGCATGGGTGTGCCCCTCACCTCACGCAGGTCTCTGCCCAAATCAGAGAGGCTTTCTCTGAACTTGGTTTGAAGCACACACACCCTGCCATCACTTACCCAGCTTAAGGCCCCTCATATGCTGCTTCACTTTTCTTCCTTCCGCGAGCCTGCCCGTTCCATCCAGGCAGACTCTATCCACGATCTGGTCACTGATGTCAGGAGACCCTAGAGTAGATTATCGGTGCGTCGCTGAGTAAGTGGTCGATGGGTAGACTGACCGGGAGAGGCTTGGAGGGGTGAGGGAGGGCACGGGCGGTCCGGCACCCTGGCACACCTAGGTATCTCCCGGGCAGACAGTGTGTGCGAGGTGGTTCAGTCTGACCCTTGCTCTCCTTCGTGTCAGGCGTGTTGGGGACTCTGACTACAGTGATGGTGAGGAGGACTTCTACTACACGGAGATCAAGCTCAACACAGACTCGGTGGCGGACGGGCTGAGCAGCCTGGCCCCTGCTTCGCCCTCCCAGCCACTGGCTTCGCCTCCCACATTCCCCATCCCGGACTCAAGCCGAGCGGAGACCCCTGGTGCCAAAACCGAACCTAAACTGATGACGCCCCTGAGCCGCTCGGCGCCCACCACCCTCTACCTCGTGCACACCGACCACGCTTACCAGGTGATGTGCAAGGGACCCTGAGCAATTGCTTTGACCCTGACCAAAAGCAGCTGGGTCTGACCTGTGAGCAGAGGATAACTCAGAGGAAAAACAACATCCTACCCCATGCAGTAGCCCGGTAGCCGAGTTTGGCTTCTCTCGCTCTCCTTTTAAAGCCATGATCTTGCAGATAGAACCTTCTAGATGCTTGGACTCCCTGGGACTGACTGCAGAGCTCCTGGAGGCTGTCCTCAGGGTTCCTTAGTGTCGCAAGGGCTTCAGAAGGGTGCCTGGCACATGCCGTGAGAGTCTGTTATATGAAGAAGAAAAGGCTCATTGGAAAGCTTTGGCACAGAGGTGGACCCGCCCTGCATCCCAGGTAGGGACCTCACACCCTGCCTTCTGAGTCAGGAGTGAACCCTCTCCGCTTAGAGCAGTGGGTGTCAAGGTTCCCCAAGTCAGCAGTGCTAATAGGTGAGACCCACTGGACCAGAGTCTGCTGTGACAGGCCCTTGAGGTAACAGCCTTACTCTGAAGTCCCACAAGACCTCACAGACAAACCCCGAAATGGGGTACACAGCTAATGCCCCTTGACCCCAGCAGTTACTAACTCTCTTAAACATTGGTTTGAGTTAATAAAATGTCAATACATTTAAATTTTAAGAAAATGTTTTACCCATAATCCTCCATTACCTTATGTAACTTTAAAAAAAACAAAAACAAAAACAAAAACCTCCTGTTTGTATTTGTGTTCTCTCTCCCTTGTTATAGAAACATTTTTCATATAATCGGATGGTACTCGGTTAAATCAAATTGTTTTCTTAGAGTTAGGTATCTACTTTTTAGTTTATCCGATTTTTTTCACCATCATTAACAACTCTATTATGAATATCTCTATGCCAGTAGCTTTTTTTTCCCTTCAAAGTAATTACTGAGAGAACATAACATGAACAGCTTATGGCTCTTGCTAAGTATGGCCAAAACATTTTCCAGTGGTGCCAGTGGCAAAACCACTGTTACCAGCAACTATATTTATGATTAGGGAAACTAAGCCTGGAGAGGGAGAATTCAGTTACTTATTTAGTAAACAAACTCAGGAGCAATAGAATAGAGCTAAGTATTGAATTTGTTGATGCAAAAATTTCATTTCTGACTCTTATGTTGTTCAAAAAAAATAATTCATTTCTTTTTTCTTGTTGGTCAGTGTTTCATTTAGGTCTGAAATTATGGGCTTGAACCAAGTTAATTAATTTATTTTGCACATCTATAAAATGAAAGCTGGAATACACACTGGTGATTCTAGAAGGTCCTGCCTAAACCATATATTCATAATTTTGGGATTTCTCTGTTTATAGATATATGTTTGGCATAAAAATATTTACAATGTAAGCAAAGAAATAAAATCCACCCCTAATCCCAATGATAAGACAGTCCCTTGGTTAGTATTTTTGTATATTCTTCGAGACTTTGTTCTATGTGGGTATGCTTACTCAGTTTAAAAAAGAAATCTATTGTGGTATTTTTCTTTTCTCTGCTTTGTTTTTTCCACGGAGTATGTCACGCACATTTTCCCATGCCAGTGAATATTCTTCATCATCGTTTGTAATGGCTCTGTGGGTATATCATAATTTATTTACCCATTTTCCTATTATTGGATGTTTGTGTTTCCAGTTATTTGTATATAATACACAGTTCTGCAATGAACATCCTTGAATCCATTTCCTTGGAATGAATAGCTAATAAGTAGAATAGCTAATAAATAGAATACTAAGAATTTTTATATATATTGCCAAATTATCCCCCTTACATGTTGTACCAAATTTACTCACCCATCATCACTGTATAAAAGTGTGTAGTTCCCAATTTCATAGTGAGGAATTATATCTCACAGGTGCTCTAACATACCGAAATCAATAGTCAAAAAAAATCTCCTTTTGTACCTTAAAAAGATCATTTAAATATATTAAAAAGTTGATTTCTAGCTACTGTCTTTGACAATGTTTAACCTCCTCCTATTACATAATTAGACTACGATATTGATGCAGCTGAGATCATTTCTGAGGCCCCACCTTGCTAATGACAGCTTAAGACTGAGGAAAATGTTCTCTCAAACAATGTCCTCTGCTTTCTGCTTAACAGGCCACACCTCCCGTGACCATTCCAGGGTCGGCCAAGTTCACCCCCAACGGAGGCAGCTTCAGCATTTCGTGGCAGTCTCCTCCAGTTACTTTCACCGGCATTCCAGTAAGTAGAAAAATGGAAAGCTACAGGTTGGGTCAAAACCAAACTCAAATTTAAAGGGCAAATTTACACATGCAAGAAAATGACAAAAATCAGAGTGCCAGACGTGCCCTATTTCCTACGTGACAACTACAAACTCTGCATGGTCACTCACGGTTCAGACGGGGCCAGCTACTGGGTGAAAAGGCATTCTGACCGGGATTTTAGAAAACTAGAAGAGAGTTTCAACTATTGATAAACAGCATTTTGGAAACAAATCAAGGTGTTTTGTGTTGGTGTTTATGTGTGTGTTTCTAAAAGGCTTTATAAAATGAATCGTTGAATGCAGAAAAAGACCCTGTGCCTAAATGCTGTGTATCATTATGAGTAGTTTTATAAAATTTATGACTTTGAAATGATTGTTTATGGGTATGTCATATGGAAGGTTCAAAAAAAAAATTTTGAAGTCACTTTCTTTCCCAAAGCCTAAATAATTCATACTACTGGTGGGTAATTTGAAAATAAATGAGTGCTAAAATATGCAACCAGGTTTAAGTGGTCTATAAGAATAGATTTGACATATTACATGATTACTGTCTGATAAATCATCATGAATTAACCTGATTGCTAACTTTCATTTAAAAATATATTAGGTCTTTTATAGCTTATCACAGAACATCCACAGACATGCAGGCTGCTGATCACGGTGGTTTATGACTCTTGATAAGGTGCAGAAAGTGGCTTCTGATAATGGATATTAATGTTATTTGCTCCTTTCCACCCCTCTGCCCGAGGACCTTACAAAAGCTTCTTATTATCAACCACAGGCAAATCCCAGAGGTTTCTTGCAAATAGTAAGGCCTCCTGCGGAGCTGATACTAATGAAAGTGGCTCAATCAATTATGCTGTCCTCTGTCAATGAATATTTATTAAATTTCCTAGAGGAATAGCCAGACATAAAAAGCATCCTGCTGGCAGCAATTTGGGAGTTTGCAGCTTCCAGAAAATACTCCTGGAGATCCATTCTTAAACAGTGCCTTGGATCCAGAGTAATTAGGAAAGCTGCCGCTTTGGGGAGTAGGGGGAGCTTCTGGTCAGTCTGACAGCGAGGAGGGGGCGAGCAGCCTTGGTAGGGGACAGACGGGGCAGCTGAGACATCAGGATTCTGGCAGGAACAGTGATCTACTGAGGCGGTGTCAGAGGTGAGCAACCGGTCCTTTGGGCGACACTTTGTGTTGTCGCTAGACACGGAAGACCCGGAGTGGCCCTGGATGTCACATCTGAGACAGCCCTTCTGCCCTGGAAAGGCAGCTGCAAGTGCAGAGTTACGAGGCCTGCTCTTCTGAAGTCTGCTCGACCGGGTCTCTGTCTCCGACTCCAGGGAACTTCCCCCTAGGTTCGATTAATTAAATCGCTCCCTCTGAAGGGCACAGAAGCCACTCTGAGTGCTTCTCCCTGGCTGCGAGTTCTCTCTCCCTGAACACCTTCTGCGACAGGAGAGTAGCCAGGTGTCTACTGGCACCGTCCACTGTTTGTTTTCTGACAGTGGACCTTGTCTCCCTACCTTCATCTCAACACCCTAGGTGTTTCACCGGGCCCCTAATTTCACTGTCGGGGATGTCTAAACCAGAGCTTTGACAGAAAGCAGGCAGAGCAGGGGGGTTGGCTGGGCACCCCACTGAACTCCTGTGCGAGCTTCTATGTGTTCTTCCACCGGAGAACCCCCAGTGGGGGCTCAGGCTGCTTCAGCTAGCTCTCCAGACTGTGTCTGCAGCCATGCTTGCCATTCCTAGTTGAAAAAAAAAAGGTCAGGAGCGCTATCTTGCCATCTTTAGAAAGGAGACAAGGAGGGCACCACTAAAAAGATCTTTCACTTGCAATGCTCTGTACCAGAGCTTTTAAAAATTTGGTGGGTGTTTGTTGTCCACCTCCTTCGGCAGGGTTGGACCTCGCAGGTGCTCCAAGCACAGGAGTAGGACCATCACCCGTCCACTGAGGGGACACCAGCCAACCGGTCCTGAATTCTGCAGGCGTGCCAGTCCCACCCCAAGGAGATGGGGCGCCAGGCTGACTATAAGAACATGTGAATGTCAACTGTAGTTGAAAACTTTAAAAATTATTGAAAAAAAAAAGAATATGAATTTCTAACTTCTAAATTAGTATGGCAGCGCTCTCAGACAGAGGCTCTCAACGTTTCAGATGCGGGGGATGCGCAGTGTGGTGGCCTCAGCTGCACCCATACACTGAGGAACAGAGCTGCCGGCTCCATTGTAGGTCTGCTTTCCTCCATGAGAAACAGGACCCGGCATGGAAGGGGCCTCCTAGCACGTGGGAATGGCCGCCTCTGAGCAGTCCCAAGGTCTGCAGGCCTCCGCTCAGCCATTTGCCACCCGTGGACTTCCTGGGCGTTGGGCTTTGTGGGTGAGGCCTCTTGCCCAGGCGTGACGCGAGGCCAGTCTGCGTGCTTACAGGTGTCGCCCAGGGGGTCTGTGTTCCAGCCCGAGGCTGTGGACACAGCACGGACAAGGACCTTCATTAGTTACAGCTTTCTTTGACCCGTCTTTTTGTCTAAGTATCTCTATTCCTTTCTCCATCTTTCCTAACAGAAGGGGAGAGCTCCCGGCCCCCGTGTTTGTCTGCCCAGACTGCGTGACCAGGACACCAGACTGGGGACCATGACAATGGAAATTCATGTTCTCGTAGTCCTGGAAGCTCCAAGTCCAGGTCAAGGCACCAGCCAACTCTGTTTCCGGTGGGGGCCCCCTTCCAGCTTGTAGAGGGCCCCCTTCTTGCTGTGTTCCTTCATGGTCTTTCTTTGGGGTGGGGGGGATGGTAAGTGCGTTGAGAGAGACCTTTGGTGCCTCTTCTTATAAAGACATTAATCCTAGTGGATCAGGGTCCTACTCTTTGGCCTAGTTTCTCCTTAATTACTTCCTTTAAAGGCCCATCTTCTAAAACCACCATGCCAGCAATTACAACTTCAGCAGGCGGACTTGCAGGTGACACTGACATTCAGGCCACACCAGGCCCCACGCCAGCAAGAAGGAGCTGATCAGGCTGCTGTCCCAGGTCAGGCGAGGGTCTCCAGCCCGAAACAGCCCAGCTTAATTGTTAGTGGTTTCACTGGTTTTGTTTTCTTAACACTCTGAGAGAGGGTTCAGAATCATATGAGGTTAAAACATTTGAAAAATGGAAAGTCACAAAGAAAAGAGATTTCCCCAATTTACTTGCAGAAGGTCACAGCGTCATATTAGTGCTCTGGCGTGACACTCAGAGGTAGACGCCGCCTGTGGCTCCTTCACCCTGGGACCGCCAGCCAGGTGCATGGCCTGCCTTCAGCAGTGTCCTGCTCTCCCTGGCAGAGTGACATCAACGAGCAGCCCAGCACAGTCACCAGTGCTGTGCCTGCGACATGTTTTGTTACTGCAAAACGGGGTCAGGGAAAGTGACTCTCCCTGTTTGTGACTGATTCGTGAAACACACATGCGTCCTCAACATGCAGGAGAAATTAGCCATGGTTTTTGCAGACTTTACTTTAGAGTTCATTAAATGTCTCTGAGGCCATACCCAATTAATGGACAAGTTACAGGCAGGGAGCCCAACAATTTTATTTATTTGGAAATAATACCACATATTACATACTTCTTAAAACATACCCCCAAATAGAACTTAGAAATGGTTAAGATATAAAACAAACAAACAAAAAAAATTGAGATTTGGGGACCACTAGAAGAGATAGCCAAAATAATAGAATTTTCAGAAACCTGATCATCCCGCAAGCCAAGAGTTGTCACGCGTGTTCTCATTTTAGTGAGTGGCACCAGTGTCCCTCCAGCTGCCAGGATCTGGGATTCGTCCTTGATCCCTCTTGATTCTTCCCGGGTTTGTCTTCGTTGTTCTGTCCCATGTCCCATCAGTCTGCGAGTCCCAAACTCCACCTCTCTGTCACCACAGCCACACCTTGTCTAAGTCACCAGTGCATCTCCCCCAGAAATGGTGTAAAAGCCTCTGAACCAATCTTCACAGCACCCCCAGCTGTCCCCAGTCTGCTCTCCAAGGAGCCAAAGCCACCTTTTTACAGCATGAATCAAACGTCTCATGTTCTTAAAATTCTCCCATGGCTTCCCTCGCACTTGGAATGACACTCAAATTCCTCATCACAGCCAGAAGCCGAGGCTTGACCTACCACGTCCCGCCCTCCCGCCCTCCTCCCCACACAGGGCCTCTGCCCCTGGAGGCCACTGGCACTACTGTCCTTTCTGTGGGGTGTCCTGGAGACAAGAGGTTGCCTCCTCAAGCAGCCTTTGCTCACGACCCTGAATAAATAAACGTCCTGCCCTTGGTCAGGCTTCGCCTTTTGCCCCATTTTATTGTCTTCCGGCACCTGTCACTAAAACGACCTTTGTATTTGGTATGTATTGTCCGTCTCCACACCAGCATGGCCACTCTGTGAGGGCAGAGATGTTGTATTCGGGGCTGTGTCCCCACAATCTAGAACAGGGCTTGGCTCTTAGTAGGTGCTTCGTAAGTTTGTTGAATGAAGAACATCCTCTAATCTCATATCGCCCTGCACAGAAGCAGGGTGGCAGTTTTGCAAAATGTAGAACCTTCCACATTGTCCCGGGCTGATGGAAATAGTGTCACTGTAATGTCACCTATATCTTTTTGTTTCTCCGACTAAATAAGGAAATATTCTTGGGACATAGGTTCTACAGTAATTTTTTAAATTTTCCATTGTCCAGATCACTTATAATTTACATGAGCATATTGTAGATCATCCAGATCTTTCTAGGTCATGGGGCTATGCATAGCCAAAGCCATCACTCCCTCTGGTTTGTGACTTTGCATCCTGGCTGGGGGCAGGATGGGGTGAGGGGATTTCTCTCCTGGAAGAACCTACATTGCTACCCACATCAAACGCATCACCGAACTCCAGAGCTTTTATTTTTAAAAACACTGTGTGTGGCACTCTGCTCTGCTGGCCTACCCAACTTGAGCAAAAATGATGACCAATGTCATCATTGCATAATTCAGATTCATGACAACAATGGTTTAAAATGTTAGGTTTTTTTTTTAACTGTTTAATTCTTTTTAATTAATATCTGGGAGAATAATTCAGAAGTGCATTCCTTTACATTGAAAGAAAACCGAACATCTGGTCCCTGAAGCAGGGAGTGTAGGTCCTGTGTGTCTGCCCTCAAGGGCTCCGTGGAGTTAACTGGTTGTGGTGTTTCTGTGGCCACGTCGGCTCCCGGCTGATTGTGTGTTCACATGAATTTCATGTCTGCGCTCCTGCAGCATATTTACTTGTAACGTCATCTGTCTTTCGTTATGAAAGTTAGTTTTTTGCAGCTTTCAAGTAGCCCAGGCACTGGGGAGATAGTTAGTGCTGTGAGAGCAAATGATGCAGAGACTAAGAGAGACTAAGAGGGATGAAGGAAAGGGACCGCCCCCTGTTTTTACGACTGGGAGGCGGAGCCGTGACAGAGAGGAGCTCAGAGCAGCCCTGGTGGAGCAGATGGCAGGGTCCATGGCCTTGGGCAAGTTGTTTAACTTCGCAGTGCCTTGGCTTCTTCATTTATAACATGAGGACGATAATAGAACTCACCATCGTATGGGGTGTCTATGAAAATTAAAGCCGCCGTCAAGAGAACCTGGCACACAGCGACGCTCAGCAGATTTTGCGCCGATGACGTTTGTTCTTGATTTGCTCAGGCTCTTTGCTTCTTGCCTTTATTCCTTTTGGCCCCCAGAGCCTGCTGTGTGGACATCGTGCACAAGAGGCTGTTTATTTAGTGGCTGTAAATTCCATACACTGGCGCGAACAAAACTCTGGGGGCCATGTGGTGCATAATTTTAAATAACTCTCTTAACCTCTTCAGCTATTTCTTTCTTTCTTTCTTTCTTTCTTTCTTTCTTTCTTTCTTTCTTTCTTTCTTCCTTCCTTCCTTCCTTCCTTTCTTTCTTTCTTTAAAAAAAGAGATCATGAGGCTTGGGATAGGAATATACTTTAAGGATTAAGATATTATCAAGTGAAAATATCTTACTATGGGCAAACTGAAATGCATGAATGTGAAGTCATGGAGATTTTTAAGTATTCGTTGTTACTGGGTGTTTTCTCTTTGGGGATACATTTAAATTCTGCCATGGGCATCGCCACATCCATTTTAACGTGTGGTCTCTGTGAAGTGAGCACTCGCCTCCACGTCTAATGGTCAAGCACCCACGGGCCATGGACATAGGCTACACAGGTGTATGGCGAAGAGAACCTGCCGGGTCACCTTTGTTTTCCATGTACTTTCCAGGTGTCACCAACACATCATCACCCGGTGGGCCCAGGGGAGCAGAGACAGCACCCTCACACAGTCTTGTCATCCCCGCCCAGAGGGACAGTCAGCCTAAGGTATGACATCTCAACTAAAAAGAGAACAGCAAGAAAAAGAAACCAGAGTGCAATCCACCGTACACTGTCCCCCGAGTGGACGAGACACCCGCTCCTTCTTTTCCATGGTTCCCCCATCCTTTGACTGTTAAAGAAGCTGTGTTGTTTATTTGGTGTAACAACTGACAGTAAGTTTTCTTACAGAATAGGCAATAGTGTTTACCGGGTCTTCTTAAAGCCCTATCATACGAACCTCGCTATGAAATGAACTACGAGGCAGAGTTTTTCACTTCTCGTGCGTGTTTGTTTAACTCACAACTAGGAAGAGAGACAGATGGGCACATCTGCAAGTGGACGAATAGGAGCCTGAGAGTGATAGAAGCAAACTGTAAGAGCCACGTGTGCTGGCCGCGGAGCTCCTGGCCCATGTTAGTGTGATCGGACAGAACCCTACGATGCTTCCCTTTTCTCCATCCTTCAAGGGATATGAGCCCTCCATGGAACACCTGCTGAGCCCCCCATGACGACGTCTCCCCTTGTGTTTTGCAGGAAGCCACGGGGAGAAGGCAAAAAGTGCCGGAAGGTGTATGGCATGGAGAACCGGGACCTGTGGTGCACCGCCTGCCGCTGGAAGAAGGCGTGCCAGCGGTTCACCGACTGAGCCTGCCTGCAACGCTGCCTACAACGCCGCCGCGCGCTCCCGCCCTTGCCTTGCCTCCCCGGCAGGTTTCGGCAGCGCCCCGCAGCCCAGGAGAAGCACGTCCAGGAACCTGGGTGCAATCACAGCAAAAGGGAAAAAAACGGTGGCCTTGCAGTGACCAGACCAGCTGAGAGCAGCTGTAACTCACCGTTGCATGTGTGAAAGGTCAGCTTTTTCTGCTGTGTGCCTGGGTCTGAAACTGGGGGCTTCTGCAGCGCTCGAACCACCCAAGCCCGTCTTACCTAGAAAGGAGGCATATTTTGATAAGCTTTCTGAATAATGCCAGTTCTGAGGCTTTTTCGACATGCAAAAAGCTACACATTGTTCAGTAGCATTTGTACACAGAATGTCACCTGCTTTCACGTGCATAGTCTTCCCCTGGTTTTCCATTTGACCTCCCAGAGTGGCACACAGCGCGACGTGTCCAGCAAGGGCAGCACTCTGGGCACCTTTTCTGTCTTTCTCGTCTGTCTGTTTTGTCCTGTTTTGAAGAATAGCCCCAAATGGAACCACGGTAGGGCTGTGAGCTTGAACGGGCCTGGACAGCCAACACTGGAAAAGAGACGGACGATGGAATCACCAGCAGACTTCAGCTCCACACTGAGCTCAGGACGTCCCGCCATCACTATTTGTCTTCCTGGGACCCATGAAATGCCCAGCGCCCTGTTTGCCCACCACAGCTCAGCCCAGAGCCAGCGCGGGAGTCCCCAGGGGAAGCCTGATGCCTCTTTCAGGGGTGCGATGCAAACTGCAGCCGGGATCTGTGTGCCACTGCTCACCTGGCTAAGTCGCAGGTCGATGGGTCATCAGGGCCCTCCCTTGGAATGCCACACTGCCTGGTTGGAGAAAAGGTCGAAGACTGAGACTGTCCCGCAGATTCGCTGCAGATGGCAGAGCATGGCCTGCACGTCCCTGTTTGTTCAGAAAGCCACGTTAGGTCAATACAGCGCTGTCTGTTCTGAGTGCACTTTGACAGGGTTTATGCTTTAGCATGTCTGGGAAGTGGGTTAACGAAAAATCTGAATGCTTTATGGGTGAAGGGAAGACCCAAAATTTTATTTTTCTTATAAAAATAGTGGAGCTGTTCATTAAGAATTTGCTCAGAAGGGAACATGGAGAACACCAAAAGGAAAATACACATCGGTATAGGAATCTCCAGATTTAGTAAGGGCAGGACTTGCACTGTGTTCCATTTTTCAGGCTTTCTAACCTGGCCGGTCTGTCGGTCGGTGGGTTGGTTGGTTGGTGGTTGGTTGTGGCCGGTTGGTTGGTGGTCGGTTGATTGGTTGGCAGTTGGTTGGTTGATTGGTTGGTAGTTAGTTGGTTGATGGTTGGTGGTTGGTTGGTGGTTGGTTGGTTGGTTGTTGGCGGTTGGTTGGTTGGTGGTTGGTTGGTTGGTTGGTTGGTCGGTTTTGGCGGTAGTAGTGCAAGAAGAGGGGAGTATTTGTCAAGCCCTGTAAATTCCTACCCTACTCTCTACTGCCCTACTGAAGAGTTATTTCTCCTATACCTATGCAAAGAAGTATGAGCACCTTAAGAGGATGCACTGTGTGGGACTGGGCCCTGGGCTCAGCCATAGGAATGTTAACTCAAGTTGCACAAGGCAGAGTTTAATATATGTCTAGAGATTATACATACACTTTTTCTAAAGAGTAGAAAGAAGTCATCTAGTAATGACAGATACCCTTTTTTTATATGTAAGTGAGGGAAATATACAGAGGTTCTACAGTGTATCATCCACAATCTACGTTCATATATTTTGGCAATTTTGTTTTTTAAACTCTCATGTGACTTTTTAGACATTATTCCTTGGAAGAGATTCTGTTTTCTTCCATCTATTTTTTATTAATCAGTTATTTCAAGAGAGCAGAAAAAGAGCTTCATGTACTTTCGCGCCATGATGACCCATCGGCACCAGCCATCGTGCGTTCGGCACTGCCACGGTCAGCCAGGAAAGGGCATTTTGGTTTCAAGTACGGAAATGTTTCACATCCTCTATCCAGCACGTCTCTTCTCCTCCCTGGGGACCTGTCGCTTCACCTGCCGGCACCCTCAGCCATGAGGCATCAATGCTCTGGCCTAATCCAGGAGCCCCGAGCCATGGGTGCAGTCACCACAGTCAGGATGTCACCGTTTGAGCTGGCTTCCCTTGCTCGTGCATGGTGGTTGGGGCACAACCCTGGAGCAGAGACATCTGTCTTCAGCAAAGCTCCCTGGCTTGTGACACTTGGATTAAGTCACTAGTCAGAAATGACTAACGTGATGAGGGTGGCAAATGCACACACACAGCTTTGGGCCACGAGGAGGGAAGACTTTGGCAGTGGGGTGTTCCTGGCACCAGGCTCCATGCCTCTCCCCGGAGAGTCACTGCATGAGGGTAGTTCTGAGCTGGGACCTGGCAGAGCCAAGCTCAGTCCTTACCTGGATGTTAACTGACGCAGAAGGTAGAGCTGGGCCCCCTGCCCTGGGTTTCCTCCTTCCTAAAGCCTTTTTTACACACAGTCCTGCACATCTCTCACCCATGGGGGGCTCCTTTCTCCCAGCCAGCCTGGGGCTCTGCGTGCTCCCCGATCTGGCTTCCAGGCATGCACAGACCCTCAGTACCTTTCTGCACACACACCCCCATTCCCTGTACTAACTAGGGGACACCAAGCATCGCCTGGCTGGCCTTAAAGAAAAGGGATTAAATTTCTTGCAGGCCACCCAGAAAGCTATGAATTGCAATATATAACACTGATTGTAAAAGCTAAAATTAAAAAAAAAAAATGTAGAGCTATTTTGTTATATTTTGGAACTAAACAAAATGCCAAATTACGCCTGACGTTCATTTATACTATCTCTGTGATCCCACGTCCTTTTCTGTCTTCACTTGTCAGAGGGAGGAGGGGGAAGGGCAGAAAGGGGTGTTCTGCAGCACGCTGGCTGCTGAGCTGGGGCCCCACCCATCACGGGGGCCTCGGAGACCTGTCTGTGCATGAGAAATGGTGCCACCACGGGTGCTGGTCCAAGAGGATTTCTAAATAAGGTGCGCTGGAGCCTCGGCTTTTCTCCCCCTTGACACCCTTCCTCTCTCTCCAAGGAGATCATTTCCTAGCGACGGACAGACACTCTCCAGACAGCAGCACAGCAGGTCGTAGGCATTAGTTTCAAGCCTTAGTCCTTCCCAGGGGACATGCACCCCGTTTGTGGGAGGCAGTGTGACAACTTGGAGAAAGTAGCAAGAGGGCCGGCGACCCCAGAGGAAACAACAGGGACCCATGGACGTCGAGCTCCCGCTCAGTGCCGATCAGCCCCTGGTGGCTGTCCCTGGGTGCCCCCGAGGGAGCCACCACGTTCCCCTCTGGGGTGGCCGCCTGCAGCGGGAAAGAGCGAGGGCTCGCTGAAGGAGCCACGTGTCCTCGCCCTGCGTGTGAACGAGCCAGCACCATCGAACCCACTTCTTCATCAGACGTCATCGGAAAACGAAAGTGAGCTTTCCCCGGAGTGTTCAGAGAACAGTGGCAAGGATGGTATCCATAGGGGAGAACACCTTGAGAACAGTAGCAAAATACTATCAATAATATTCATTTCCTCAGGGAAAAATGGAAAGGTATGTGACCAATGGGACTGGAAGATCTTAAGATTAGAAAGACTGTTATTATCTCTAGAGTCTTTTCTAGCCAGAAAAGTTTTGTTTGTTTGTTTGTCAATGAACTTGCTATCATTTCAAGATGAATTTGCATGAGCTAGGTAGTGCTGACTTTCTGAGGCTTTGCGAAAGGTTGTTTCTTGGTGGCCAATTTGCAGCAGAAGACTGGCGTCCAAACCACAGATACAGGCCCTGGCGGCCACTCCAGGACTCATCTGGGGCGTGATTGTGACCACGAAACCCCGGCCTCCTGTCGCTCGTGGCCTCAGGACAACCGGTTGTTGGCTGTGAGCGGGGTCGGGGGCAGAACCAGTCCAGCTGTGCCACGGCATGCTGGGGGCAAACTTCCTCAGACTTCCATGCGTGCGGTGCTGCTGCTTCTCGCAACCCTGTAGAATTCATCTCGACCACATGGCCTGCCGTGCTCACCTGTCCGAGCAGAGGGGAGACTGCGCAGGACAGCTGGAAACAGAGCAGGATTCGTGACCGTGGAGCATCGCAGGGAATGGGGCGGGCTCACGGGTCAACCAGAACCTGTTTCTCTAAGAAAATGACCCTGCCAGCAGCACAGGCCCTCTCCCCACGCCTCGTACTGGTGGGGGCCCTCCGTGTGCAAACCGTTTCCTTGTGTCTTTTTGCATTGAAAACTAGTCAAACCAGAAGTAATTACATTGAGATTAGTTCTTTTAGGGACCAGGTATATCACTAAGTAATGCACATGGATCCAGCAGGAAAGTGTAAGATGCGTTTCAGCCCGACTGGTTTGCTTAGTGTGACTGACTTTACAATCCCCGTGTCTGGTGGTCTGTCTACATGCGTTAAAAGGTGGTCCAGTCCTCGGGCCAGAAATCCAAACAAGAATTCAACTTCTGGTCCTGTTTTGTAAATACTTCCTGTTTGTTTGTTTGTTTGTTTTTTAAGA
Source organism: Macroglossus sobrinus (assembly GCA_004027375.1). Taxonomy (NCBI): domain Eukaryota; kingdom Metazoa; phylum Chordata; class Mammalia; order Chiroptera; family Pteropodidae; genus Macroglossus; species Macroglossus sobrinus. Next base: position 938,120 of record PVKZ01000166.1, on the reverse strand, counting down.
CAATCTCATATTTTATAACTTTTCTTGTGGGTCTGAGAATCACAATAGCAATGTGTTGTGCCAAAACGTAATCTGAAATACAATAACAGCTATAACTTAATTTTCCAGATAAGACAAGAAATACACTGCTTGGGCTTCTACAATTCTAAGACACATGACACTTTTATAATAAGCATTAGTACTTAACTTCTCAAGTTCACAGAACTGGAAATATTTTACAAGATGCAGTGTTTTGTAATCACAAAGAACATGAACATTTTGTGGGAAATGACCTTGGTTTTATACATTGTAGCTTATTTTTTAAAATACAGTATTTTACCAGACAGGAAGTGTTAATGTTATAAGCAGTTCCTGCTCTCCAAACAAAGGGCTACGCCTCTTTTAAGCAAGTGTTTTGATGCATATCTTTTCAGTTGACCCTGGGCAGCAGAGGTAGACATGTAGATCAGATGGGAAGATTATTCCAAGAGGATCCAGGTGGCAACAGCTACCCTTTACCATTACCAGTGTGTTTTCAAAGTCTTGTGGGGAAAAAAGACTCTTTAAGAATCATCCTACGTATCTTAAATCTTTAAAATGTTCATTGACATGCTTATGGGCAATGAGAGAAATCTTCTTGTAAATTTTTTAGGGTAAAATGATAGATATTGTCATAAAGTCAAACTTATCAGAACCACAAACCTGCATTTAACTAGCCAAGTATCAAATCAAGGAATGCAAGCCCAAAGGTAGAATTCTTGGATGATTATTTACGTTATTTAAAGTAATTTTGTCCTCGGCACCAAGAAAATAACTTTAATTTCCTTGTTAGAATAAACATGTGATTCTTCACGTGAAGAATTCAGACACGTCAGGCCGAGGTCAGAAAGCTCAGTATTCCTGACGAGGAGACAGGCCTGGAGGGCCTGTTAACTGCATGAGTCATTCTGAGCTTTGCCGAACCATTCAGAGAGCTGGGCTGTTGTTTCCAGCCCACTCACTGTCAAAGCAGGAAAGCTTCTTTCTAAGTCATTCACGAGCTAGAGCTGTGAGCCAAGTGTGCAGACGACATCGAGAAAATCCGGGCTAGAGCAGCCGGGGCTCCACTGGGCACCTATTAGGAGGCAGTCAGGGGTTGCTGAGCCCTCACTCTCAGATGGGCCTTAGCGTCTTCTGAGATGCTGAGGGCTCTGAGTGCAGGGACTTGGCCTGGCCTCCCGGTCCTAGAGAGGCAGTCTGCAGGTCTCCACTCTATCGTTAGCGTGGGAAACTGCAGAAGCCCGGCCCAGAGCAGCTGGACATCTGACTTGCAGATAACGATGTTATCTGACATTTCAGTTTGACAGCAAACTCGGATTTTTGGCCCCCAGGTCCAGCTGGGAGGGTCAGGTCAGGTTCTCTGTTAGCCCCGCAGACACGCTGTGGTGTGATCTGGGCAGCTGACATCAAGGAAGGGACAGAGGTCCGTTCTCCCCAGAATCGTTCTCTCAGAAGACTCCAATGCAGAAGTGAGGTGCCCTTAAACAAGCCGCTGATTGGAACGTACTGAAATATGTCACCGGCTCCTGTTCTGCCTCCTCATGCCGTGCCCCAAAGCCCTGAATGACTGTCACCCTCAGCGTCACTGTGACAAGGTGCTGGCAAAGAGCAGTCTTGCGCCTTTGGAGAGTGAGAGCAGTCCCGGTCCTGGCAGCCACCTCACATTTGCTGCTGGCATACCCTGTCCCCTCTGTCGTGATTGTCCTTACCTGCTCTTGTGTGTGTCCCTCCCCATAGCCCCCAAGTGAATGTTTTGCTCCTGGGCTCCTGGCGTCTTATTCTTGAATAAAGTCTGAGGGGATAAATGTCACTGTGACAGGTGTGTCAGTCTCCACCAGCAAGGCCACCCTTTCCTTCGGAGAAGAATTTCCATCTGTCAGAGCAGTTTGGGGCTCACTCAGAGCAGGCCAGCCAGCACTCAGCCCACCACGCTCAGCACAAAGACCTCAGTCAGGCTCACCGGTAAAGGGGGATGGGCAGACATGTCTAGTCCCCTCAGTCTGACTTAAAGTCACACGCTAGGCCATCCTGCTCCAGCCCTTCCATGTGGCCCAACATGGAGGGACAGAGCGTCACCTCTTGTTGCTCGGCCCACATTATGCAGCACGAAAGCTGAATGGGCTTTAATTATGTGAAAGGAAGTGGCTCCCGCAGGTGTCATATTTTAGTTTTATATCTACAGAATGAAAACTAACAGCTCCAATCCCCTCACATTGTGACGCCTTTGTCCCTCGTCCAAGTGGAGCCTTCCGCCCACATTTTGGGCACAGATCGAGGGACAGAGAGGAAAGAGGTGCTGCCAGGGCTGGAATTACTCCCCAGGGGTCAACAGTGTAACTTAATAATAAACTGTCCCCCACCCGCTTCAAGATAAGGATGCAGCACTTTGCAGATTGCAAGCCCTTGTTTTGCTCTTTAAACCATTTTCCCTAGATTCTGCTGATTGGAAATCGAAGACTGTGACTTGACCAAGCCCTGTGATGATAGCAAAGCCCCTTCTTGCAAAGTCTCCTGACCGGGGAAAACCTCCGTGACCACTGGTAGGAAGCTTTAGAATGGAGTTAGATTTTTAGGGAAGAGTTCAACACCCCCAAATATACTTGTTCCGTGACTTCAGTAACTGAAAATGCCCTGGGTGTAAAATAACCCAGGAATGAGGATCATATATGTAAAAAAGAAAGAAAGAAAGAAAAAATCAATATTATCAATATTTTCCTACAACACACCCTAAAATTCCTATTTTTGTAATTAATGGTTGGACAATGGTCAGCCATTTAAACATGTGCTCTCTGGAATAACCAGACACTAGTGTAGTTTCCAAAGCGTTTCGTGTTTCAAAATCTATATACTTAGAAGAACTCAGGATAAGAAAAAATCGCTAGGTCCCAAAGGGTTCGTGACTCATCAAATGCAACGGCCAAATGGCCTGTCTTCAGACGCAGGGTTGGAGAGTGAGAAACAACAGTTATCACAAAACCTCTGCTGCCCTTAGTCTGCAATAAGGTTTAAAAAAAAAAAAAAAAGTCTATCTACTTCTAAAAATCAAGCCATCTTTCAAATTGTTTTCTACACCAAATCTAACACATTAAAATGGAATTATAAAACATTTGAAATGGGGTAGTTAGTGGAAATGCTGTCAGTTGAAAGCGTTGCTGTTTAATGCCTGCTGAATGAGAAAAGAAGACGAACTGGAGAGAGAGAAGCTGTCCTTCCTGTTCAGCAGACAAGAGCATTAAAATGACAGACGTAAACTTGTAACTGGGCACAAATTCAAAAGCAATGTGGCAACGCCATCCAGTTTTTAGAGAGCTTTTGAAATACAATCTTACCACCATTTGAAGGTTAAGTATGACTTACAAAAGTCGTTAATATTAGTGAATGAATGTATAAAGTTACAAACTATGCATTTTCCAAGAGTAATGTTTATTTTGTGTCAAATCCAAGGAAATTCTTTTCATAGAGACTTATCACAAACATGAATTATTCAAAATAAACTTGAAAGCGTATCATGATGGGGATGTGGGACTCCCATCCATATATTCTTTTAGCCGATATTTTTAAAGACAGTGCATTGAAACTTCAGGCTCTATACAAATTCAGCCATTAAGGTGAATAAATGGGAAATGGTTCTTGTTTTACTTCTTAAGCAGAAAAAGGGACATGTTCGCTGTCACAAGATGTGCCCAGTTCTTTTGAGGTGTGTGTTCTAGTGACGCTGAGTAATAAGCAAACAAAACTGCGTAAAGATAATGAGTCTTGCATTGGATAAATATATAGCACAGGTCATGTCTGGTGTGTTTAATTCTCAACCTAAGGGGAAAAAATATTCTTCAAAGGGTTTAGGTTGCATAATTTCAAAGAACAAAAGATAAAGGTATTGTCCAGCAAAGCAAATCATTCATCTTATTTCAAAATTACATGGGGATGATCACTTATATTTTAGGGAAGTCCTTAGAAAACGGGCACTTATTTCTTCAGCCCGCTTGTCGATTTTGTATTTTCGTGAAACCTTTCCCATTAATGATTTATCCTTGCTCTTTAATCAGTGCTTTACTATGTTACTCAGTATGAAAAAAAAAATGTTCTTTCCTTCATCTGACAATGTGGAACTAGAGAATACTTCTTCTCTACCATGTCCTTCTGTGTCCGCTGAGAAAGTTTCTGTTTGTATACAAAATAGCGGGAGAATGCACTTCTAAACCTGGTACTCACGGTCATACTGGAAATGTTTGCTACCTACTTAGAAGGTACCGGGGGTGGGGTAGGGGTGTGTCTTTTTATATGATTTTTAGCCAAATTCATATGTTCTGAGGCGACATTTCTGCATACCTATCCACCTGTAAATACAGCCTGTGGGGGTTCAGGTTCATGAGACTTTTAGTGACTGTCCGTCAGCCATGCTCCTCGCCAGCTGTTGGCTCATTGTACATAGATTTGTCGAATGTTTAAATGATGTTGTTTTTCTAAATGCTGTTCTCTAAGACAACTTTTTGAATGTTTTTTGCTTTCCATTGTTTGGGACTTTGTGTGCCGGTTTAAAAAATAATAATAAATGTTTCCTAAATATTTAACACCAGGAAAAAAAAAAATTTTTTTTAATAAACTGGTGCTAATTGAAATGGAAGAAAACTTTCAGAATGAAGATTTACAACAGACAGTGTCCACACCAGTTAAGCGAAGCTGCACTTTCCCAAGACGACAGCTGGCATCTACCTGTGGTGGCCGTCGGAACCACTGCGTGTTGACAGTTTCCGTGGCCCGTTTACGCGTGAAGTGTAGAAACAGCACTGTCCCTCAGAATCGAGGATTTCTCGTTGGTCCTATGGAAGCATTTACGTAGATGTCAAGGTTGGTAGTGAGAGTCTCGTAGAATAGTCTCCTGGTCTTTGGACTTTCATGTTCTGTAGCGCTTAGCTGTGATGATGAAACCCGTGTCCCTGTCCACTCTGATGTCGATGTCCCCGTGGACCGTACTGCCCACTACACCGGCACATGCCCAGCAGAGCACTGGACTGTCAGCAGAACCACTCCGAACTCTGCAGCGTCCACACACATGAACCGAAATGCACTTGTAACTGGTCAATTACCATGAGGTCGAACTTCCACTGAATAAAAGTTTTTGTGTATCTGCTTCTCTCTGGAGGCTGTTTATTTAAGAAAAGGATAACTAACTTACTCCCTCACTGGGGTTTGAGGGTTTCAGGTTTTACCTACAGTTGGAAAAATAACTTGTAACTAAACGGACATCTCCCCATGTCCACCGTTCAAGGCTATTTCAGAAACACGGAAGGCACACCTCACTAGAGTCCACCCCAATGATAACTCAAACCTGTTCCCCAGCAACATCTGCCCAGACACGTTAGCCGCTCGCTTTGGGCTGCTGTCCTGTCGTCCCAGGCTCGTGGACACAGCCTGACTCTCAGAGGAAAGGCCATGTCCATTCCAGTACTGAGCCAGCCCACAGACCCGTCCCGAGTCCTTGGAATGGAATGGTAGTGAGAGAGAGGGAAGCTAAATAGACTGGCCGGGACAATACCTTTATCTAGACCGAGTCCCATCAGCCTTAGTTAGCATGCTGGGCCATGTGCTGATGCTCCCCTGGGATCGTCTCAGTAGTTCCCACCACTGCTCTATATGTGGGGACCAGCTGCACGCACATGCCCCACGTGGCATCCCACTCAATGTAGAGAAGCACACACATGTAGGGGGGTTGATTAAAAGGACACAGGCTGTCCTGTAGGGTCTAAAATTGGATGACGTCTCCAGGCCTGGTAGAGTCCTAAAACCAAAATCGAGAAAGTCACTGGGAAACGAGGCTACCGCACTCCCAGCCCGAGCGGCCGCCCTTGCCCAGCCTCCAACCTCTCTCGTCTCTGTCTTTCTTCTTCTCACACTGCAGAGCTGCCTTCTTTGCTTCTCTAACACGTAGTGAAATGGCCACCAGAAACCACAGAGGACTCAGCACACGTGGCCAAAAGTGAGCTAGAACCGTGACTCGCCAATTCTAAACCCAGGAATCACTGGCCTCGCTTGGGCTTCATACCTTCCCCTGCCCCATCAGCTGGGCTGCGGCAGAGGGTGGTTTCAGGGTTCACGGGGAAGGATCTCTGATGAAAGGCGTGAGTCAGGAGGGCATCGATGGGTGGAGGAAATCGTTGGTGTTCCTAGTATGGCATACAAGAGTCAGTTTTTCTTGCTAAATACACAATCATAGAATTTACAAGCAGAGAGGTATTAAAGATTACCTCATTTGTCTCATTTCATAAATGGGATTCATGGCCCATGTTACATTTATTGCTGGTTGTCTGATGCCAGTTTGCTTTCATACAGTTTTATTATTTGCTTGTTTTCTGACAGGCCAGGTTGTTCGTTCTCTTAAATGTAGCCATAGAGACTGCAGAGGGTAGGACCACTAGAGCAATACTACCTGAGTTCAAAGCCACCCTTTGCTAGCTGTGTGAGTTTAAGGAGGTTAATTAACCTCTCTGTGCCTCAACTTCCCACTCCGTAAAATGTAGATAATAAAATGACCTATCTCTTGTGAGTATTGCGAGATCTAGATGAGCCAATGTGTAGAGTTTAGACCGAAGCTTGATGCCTCCTGGAGGCCACACGATTGTCACCTGAGTCATCAACGTGGTCATCATTTAAACGGCTGGAGACAGATGTGTTGGCCACCTCAACCCATTAGAGCGGGAGCCATTAGTTCAAGTTGCAGTAAAGCTAAAAGCATGTATTTATTTCTAACATGATTTTTGAATTTTTCCGACTTAGAATTCTGCACTAATAGAAGTATAGAAAAGCAGAAAGAAAATAAAATCACTGATAATTACAACCCTCAAAAATAAGCACAAGAAGATGGATTTTTAAAAAAAAAAAAAACTATTTCCATGCATATCTATTTGCATAGTTGTAATTACACTGTATATATAATTCAGCATGTTGCTATTGGCCACTTAACATTATAGCATATGCATTTCCCCATATTAACTATTTTCGAAGGCCTCCATTTGAATGACTGTATAACAGTACTACATGTAAATATACACTGATTTCCTGAAATATTCCCCTAAATGGAAAACATAGCTCATTTCCAATTTTAATCTCTTTTAAACTCTCGTTACGGTTTGCCAAATTATCATCCAAATGATTTGGCTCAATTTATTCTCCCAAAAGCAAAGTGACTGTCTTGCATGAATGCTCACCCGAAAGGAGTATCATTATTTTTTTAATCTTCCCTAAGTTGATAGATAGTAAAAGTCATTCTTGTTTTAGTTTCTATCTCTTGATGATATTGAGCATTTTTCTATGTCAACCATTTATAATCTCTGTGTACAATATGTCAATTCATGTCCTTTGGCTATTTATCTTTTGAGATATTAATATGTCCTTGTGTATTAATGGGAGTTTTTTATATCGTTAGGATATGAACTTCTGTCTCATTTGCCATACTAGTTTTACAAATTTATGTTCAATTTAGAGTCAGTCTTGAGACATTCTGCATTAAAGAGTTTAAAATTTTTATATCATTAAATCTGTCAACGTTTTCCTTTAAAATTGTACATCTTTGATTCGAGTAGAAAATAGTCCCTTATATTTTCTTTCAGCTTTTATTTATACTATTTTTTTAGTATCTAGAATATTTTGATACAGAAAAAGATCAAACGTACTTTTCCTTTTCAAACATCTAGCTAATTGTCCCAAGCTCCTTAACCCAGCCAGTCTTCAGATCTGCCTTACCATTAGTTATTGATTTGTTACAATAATAGCATCTTCTCAAGGCTCTTTCGTTTTTGATTAAACCCAGTCAGCCCAAGGTATCTCCCCATCCTTTTTCTCTGGGCACTGGCCTGTGATTGGTCTTGGGGACAGTGAGGAAGACTGTGTCAGGTCCTGGAACGTCACATGCTGTCACCTGCTGAGAATAGCTTCATTCTGTCTGGTCTTTGGACTTCCCGTCTCTGTCATCTCATGATTCACTACTTTTTAAAAATGTTCAATTACAACTGATATACAATATTAGCTTAGTTCCTGGTGTACAGTACAGTGGTTAGATATTTGTGTAACTTACAAAGCGATTGCTGGATAAGCCTAGTATCCAACCGGCACCCTGCACAGTTATTACAATGTCACTGACCTTGTTCCCCGTGGCACTTCACACCCCCACGGCCATCGTGTGACAGCCAATTTGTATTTCTGAAACTCTTCCCCTTTTCCGCCAACCCCTCCAACCCCCTTGCTCTGGCAACCGTCATCCGCTGTGGTGTCGATGCACATCCCCGGACAGCGCCCCACATCACTCCCTCTGGGACCTTTCCAGCTCCCAGGCCCCATCTCCTGGGGGCCACAAAAAGAGGACATGTGAAGAGCAGCATCTCCCCATTAGAAGGAAGAGGATTTTCTGAGAAAACTCCAAGAACAGCTGTCTCAGAGCAGAGGTTTAAGTCCTAGAACTTTTACAATCAGGTGATCTTTTGGAGCACCTGGCTTATAAGCACACACCCCTGGCATTGCACAGACAAAAAGAAACATCTCCTCTCTCAGTGGACTGTTCACCACTTTCTGCAATGTAACTATTTCCTAGCTTATCTCACCATCCAAAATCGTTAGGTAAGCCACAGCACTTTACCATACAATCGTTTCTCTTAACAGCAGCAGGGGTGTTTTCACCCTCCACGAAGCCATAAACCGGCCTGCCTGGCCTCACTCACTTGTCCCCATGGCCATCTGGCTCAGGGCAAGGATAGCCCCTGGTATTCCTGTGTCACAAACGTCAGTGCTGCGCCTGAGGCTGAGTTGTAGTTCTGTTTTCATTTTCTTCCCTTTTCTTTGTATAGCCAAATAAACAAAGGATTCCACTTAGAACTTCTTGCCCCTCTTTATTCATCGGATAATGATGAAGTAATGACACTGCTTCCAAATGCCACATTCGAACATCATGTTGTAATTTTAGAGACACTAGATGGCTGTAGACACTCCCTCCCCTCAGGGCGAGAGGATCGAATTGTGTGTCTCTCGCTCCATTCCAAGGAAACAGCTCTGGCAGCTGCCTTGCTTCCTTTTAGTGGAAAGGAAGGAGGAGGCCCCTTGGGCGAGCCTGGATGGCAATTTCTCTGCGTGACAACCAGGCGGTGTGCGTGCGTGTGCGCATGCGCGTGCAGGTGAAGGAGGCAGCAAACACCTGAGCATAGGGCAGCGCGGCCAGGTAGACCTTCCTGAGATGGGGCGATGTCCACACTCACACCCTATGATGTGGCCCCTGACCCCTCGAAATGTGGCTAGCTGGCGTGACTGAGAAACCGGATTTTTAAAATGTATGACATTTCAATCTCGATGGCCACGTGTAGCTGATGGACACCCTACCGGCCAGCGCGGGATCAAATCGGTCCCTCCCTTTCCCCAAACTCGAGCCACAAGCAACAGCGAGAGGCCTGAGGAAACCAGCAAGCTGAGCATCTCCCACGGTAGGGATGCTGGGGGCTTCTATGAAGAGGATGAGGGTGCAACAGTCCATTTCAAGTTGTCGCCTGCTCCGCGTTGCCCTGCTGTTCACAAACCTGCGGTCAGTGTCCCCTGTACGGAGGTGACTGCCCATCGCAAACCTGCGGTCAGCGTCCCCTGCAGTCAGCGTCCCTTGTTCGGAGGTGACCGCCTGCCCCGGCTAGTCCTGCTAGTCCCATCTCCCACTTGGACGACATACCGTATGGACTCCTGCGGACACACAAAGCGTGTAGTCTCTTGTGTAGAGACAGGAATGTCAAGAGAAGCTTAGACTCCCTGTCACCTCCTCCCGTGGCAGTGTGCTGGCCGAGAGCCCAAGTGAGACCAAGCCATCTTTCCCAGTCAACTACAGGAAGGTGAAGGGGGAAGAGTGGGGGGGGGGAGGGGTCAGAGGGAAGCCAGTTATACAAAGGAAAAGGAAATAAAATTGTTCTGGCATTTACAAGGATCACCAAGAAAAACTAGACAGATTAAATGTTTTTCCACTTCCCTGTCTTGATAAGATTCAATATTCATGTACAGAACTCCCTACTGCTATTAAACCCACAACAACATTTGTAAGATTCTTCAAGGCATAATTAAAGTTTCAAATAAATTATCTGAGATTTCCACAAGGATAGAATAAAACTAAACTAGTACATGTAAGGTAAAGTAAAACCAAAAAAGTTCTATAGCTTGAGCTTTAGCTAAAACAGAGTAGGCGTTTAACTCTAAAGTTTTACGTTTATGTGCATTACTTTTTTTTTGGTGGCAAAAATGCTTAAGATCTACTCTCTTGCCAAATTTCAACTATACAACACAGTATTGCCTCCCCATTTCCCATACCTGCCAGCTTTTTTTTTTTTTGTCTTAATGTTCCACACATAAGTGAGATCCAACAGTATCTGTCCTTCTCAGTCTGCCTTGTGTCACTTAGCATAGTGCCCTTCAGGTTCCTGCATGTTGTCACAAGTGGCAGGATTTCTCTCTTTCTCGGGCTGGGTACGTGCTCCTTGTATGTGTACCCTATCTCATTTATCCATTCATCCACCAACACTTGGTTTGTTTCCATATTTTGGCTATTGTGAATCACACTGCATGACATGGATGCAGATACTTCTTTATATATATCCTTTGGGTACATACTCAAAATTGAGGTCACTGATCATATGGTAGTTGTATTTTCAATTTCTTGAGGAAACTCCATTCTGTTTTCCACAGTGGCTGCACCGATTTGCAATTCTACCCACAGTGCACGAGGGCTGCATTTTCTCCACATCCTTGCCAGCACTGTGACCTCTCTCTTCCAGATGGCAGCCATGCTGGCAGTGTGAGGTGACGTCCCATTATGGTGTAGATGTGCATTTCCCTGATGATAACTGATGTCGAGTATTTTTCCACAAACCTATTGGTCATTTGTATGTCTTTTTTGGAAAAATGTCTATTCGGGTCCTTTGCCCATATTTAAATCAAATTATTTCATTGGGGTGCTTTTTGTTTTCGTTTTTGTCATTTTGTTTGTTTGCCTTGTGTGTGTTTTTTAAGTCTTACACGGGACTCTGATTTCTCACCTAGCAAGTTTGTAAATGAAAATTAGACATCTGTACTGCATTGCTCCTAAATCCTCTGCACATATGAAACTTCCGAAGAATAATTCACTTTGATTTACTTACAGACATATACAAGATATGATCTCGTCATTCTTGTGTCCCAAGCAGGCAAATGCCTGGGCTACATCTCCCGTAAACATCACTGAGGGGATGGCAGCAAGAAGCAGATGGTGGAGTTACCGGGAAGGCGGGCTCTTGAGTCACACCTCGGGTTTTGAATCCTGGTTCCACCAACTTAGTTTCATCACCTGTAAAATGGGGATATTTTAGTAATTAGCTCATAGGGCTGTTGTGAGGATTCAATGAGCTAATCCGCCTAAAGCACATAGCACAGATTGTGGCAAATACTATGTCTTAGTAAGTGCTAATGACAATAATGGTGATTTGTGATTAGTTGGTAGAAAAAAAAAATCTGAGAATTTGAATATAAACTTGAAAGCAATAGACAAAGACACACTTTAAGAAATGGGCTCACTTTTGCTCCTTAAGGTAATATCAATCGTGTAATTCACTCATTCACCATTCTCCTTGCACACGCTGTGACAAATTCTTTTCACATATTTTCTGCCTGATAGAATGCGCAGTCCTTGAGGAAAAAGATGTGTTGTCATGTAATTCTGTTCCAGAAACTTTAAATATGGAAGGTGATCAATAAATAATTGTTAATATCAGTTATTCAACAATTATTGGCTGAGCATCTGCCACGTGACCAGCACCAACAGTGCTAGATGCTAAGGAGATATATGCCCGGCTCACTGTTGGTGTTCAGTAGAGGAGAAAGCTGATCACACAAAGCCGGAGAAGAATTTCGGTTTTTATCTCTGTCACGGATAAATAAATCCAAGTTTTACTTCCTGCAGTGACCAGTCTGCATAATCGTAGGCTCAGCTAAGGGAACTTCCAGCAGCCAGGACACTTCACGGGTGCTGGCTGCATCAAGGGCATGGAGCAGGGAGCAGCCCACCGTCCAGGGTGCCCCCCGCAGCCAGGGCTGATCGTCAGGATCTGAGTCACAGGTCAGAGATGACAGCCTGAAACACACAGGCGGGCGCAGAAGCTCCCGGCTGACAAAGCTCATACATCAGGGACCACACCTACTGCCTCAGTGCCACAGCTTCCAGGTCCCCGGACAGGAGTGTGCAGTCCCGGCACTCCACGAAGGAGCCCAGAGCAATGCCTTCTCATCGGGCACAGCTTTTCATCCGTGGTCCTCCCGGTCCACATGCAGCCCACCAATCACAGTCAGCCTTCACCAAATGGGAGCTGTGTTGCCTGGTAACAGCCAGCATTCACTTCTGTCCAGTTTCCAGGCAGGAACTAGAAAGTTAACCCAAGGTCATTTTTGTTTTTCATTAAAAAGGAGAAAATGTTTTGCTAACCTTTCACTCACACAATCCCCATTCTCAAGCTCCCAAAGTCTTACCAGAAATCACCAACGAGAGGTTCCTGATGTACCCTAGACTCGGCGTGTACAAGATGCACACAATTCTTTCGTCTCTGCCTCCCTGGATTCCTCAGCTGCCTCTTTTGATAAACACATGTGACATCCATCCAATCATCCCCTGCATGGAATTCTTCTGGGGCTTTCCATTCAAAATTCCTGAACACAACAATGAGGGCTCCTCAGAACCTAGAACATTCTACCTTTAGCCCCTTCTCCACTTACCTTACTTACCTTTTAGACCCAACTACCTGCCATTCTCCCACATATCACCTACAGAAAATATCTACAGACTTAGTGTATGATTTCAGCTACTCTAATATACGGTCTTTAAAATGAAAGGGCCCAAGGGCAAAAATAATGAAGGACCACCATCACTTCTCTACAGCATAGAAACACTAGACCTGCGTGACTGTGATCTTGGCTTCTGAAGGTCCCTTTGCACCCTGTCATCACAGAGCATCCAGTCATAATACGGAGGTAATGAATACCTGCCCATTCAATGGCACCCATCGACCAAAACAGTGCAAGGCGTTTACAGTCAAGGTCAAGTATTAGAACCTAAGAAAAATGCTAGACAAGATGACCCAACGTACTCTTTTCAGTTCTTGTTTTTTGGAAAAATGAATAAAACAAATTCCTCAACGTGATCCTGACCCTTTCTTCTCCCTCCTTACCGGGAGTAGACTGACGCAGCAGCCAATAAATCCCAGCATGGCTATTAAACACTTAGAATGTCGGCAGTACTCTCTCACACGCACTGTGAGGCAAAAGAGAAATGAAAAGGAAAAAGTGAAGTTTCTACCGTTGAAAAACAAAATTGGAACAGTTAAGCGATGAGATATGGAAGGTTTCCCAGATACGTTGAACAACAACAGAGAAGTGAGATCCAGGTTAGTGTCTGTACGGTGTGTGCCTATTTGTATGGTATGTACACAGCCCTACAGAGGCGTGTTTCTACGTGGACGTTTTCTGAGTAATACAGAAAAAATTGTCGCTGGTCATTACCTCTGGAGAATGAGCCCAGTGTGTGGGGTCAGGAAGATGGCTTTTAATCATGCATCATCCTATACTGTTTGTTTACCATGTGCATGTATTTCTTTCATTTTGTTTTCATTGTAAATACAACAAATAAAAGTTAAGCAATGCCACAAGTCAGGGAGTAACTGCATAGCAAGTAAACAGAAGAGAAACCAACATTTACAGACTAAGGGCTATGAGCCAGGCAAAGTGCCCTGCCACCTCCCAAACACTGCTGCCCGCAGGTGTAGCTGCATGTTTCTGGCCCCTGGCCTCCAGCCTGCAATGTCCCCTCATGCAGTTCTGCCACCTCAGGCAAATGCACAGCTGGCCCTGGCTCCCAGCTTTTTCTGGCATATTGAATGCAGCCAAATTTGGACCCTTTCCCAGGGAGGGCAAATAGTGTGTTGGAGGTTGACCTAAAACAACCAGACTCCTTTTTAGCAAGCCAATGGAATCGGCCCCAGGCTTGCGAAGTGCCGCCTACATTGTTTTTAGTTCCTTTGATTGCTTTTTTTCATTTTGAAAACTGTAAAATAAACATGCCCTTTCCATCTTAGGAGAGACTGCTTTCAGAACGATGGACCCCAGGAGGAAACCAAGCATAAAGCATTCCCCTTGGTTGTGCTGATGGAAACAAGATAAGCACTTGTTACTATTATCATTGTCAACAAAACAAATTAAAAGTTCTGCGGTATCTATAAACTACACTGTTGCGTTCTAGCAAACCCTTATCAAATGCTGCCCTCTAGTGGATTATTCAGTAAATCCTTCAGCTAAAAATAGGTTTTGAAACTAAGCAGCCACCATCCAATAATCTCAATTACCTCTGTCTTTCATAACATGCTGAAATTACCACCATTTCCTTACAATTTTTACTTTGCTGGGAAATCTTTTACCTGAACACACAAATACACTCTTATTTCCCAAGGCCGACCTGAGTTGACTTCACAAACACCGCAGCAAAATGTTTCAATGTGTGTACCACCTCATTAAAGTTACTTCTAGAAGTGTGTAGACACACACGTTTGTTTTAAAATCACATGTCAGCAGCCCCGTTCTGAGTTTTAATATTGTTAAAGCAGAGCTTAGAGGAGGAGCAGTACAAGGGGAGGGCATTGCAGCAAGAAAGCAGGCAGGCACAGGGTTTGATGTCCTTGCTCTGGACGCACTAGCGACCTCTGGAAAGTTTCTGCCTCGTTGCCTGCATGTCATTCATCAGTTAGTTTCACAGAATTAGGGACCCAAACACACACACATGCGTGCGCACACACACACGCACGCACACGCTGCCAATTTTTCTAAGCTTTAACAATTGTTTTTTTTCCAGTCAGATCACATTTTGTATTTACAGCCTCCTTTCCCCCTCCCCTCTTAAGAATTCCATAGAGCTTCTTACCTTGGATGGGGGAGCAGAAACCCCGGGCCTGGGTTCAGATGCCTGTCTGAGTCCCACTATGTTCTGGGCCTCATCCCTCACGCGGCTGGGGCAGCTGCTGCTCATTCAGGGGCAAGAGCAGAAATGCATTTGGGCTCTCCAGGAGCCTTCGGCATTCAGGCCCCTCCACTTGCCTTCCCGGCGCCCCACTGTGGGATGAGTGCCAGTCGCCGGGGTGCCCCTGCTCAGGTGAGCCTTGGCGGGGCGAACAAGGTCGCCCTCACAGCGAGCGGGCCCTCCAGGTCCTCGTTAGGGGCGTGGTGGGGCGAGACCACCGTTGCGCTCGGCCGAGGTCACCTCTACAGCCTTCCCCTCTCCAGCCAGCCGTCCCCGGTCCTCCCTACGTCCACATCGAAAATGACAAGAGAGTGAATATCTCAGTAAAACACTCTTTTGTTTGAAAAGCTTGCATTTAACGCCCGGGAAGGAAAGTAGAAATAACTTGGAGAGAATGGAAAATTAGGGTAGAACGGCCTCCTTCCACCCCACCCTCCCCAATTCAAATTTCTTAGCTTCACCGCAAAGTGCCCGTTACTGCCGCCTCTATTATAAAACTCTCTCAACTTACAATTACCCCCCCTTTCATCCTCCCTGAGGCTTTGCCCTTTGATGCAGAGCTGTACATGGCTTCTCCTCCAGGACACACTCCTTCGGGATATTTCCACCAAGCGTCCTTAAACTTTTCTCAATATTTTCTCTGTTCCTTGTCCTGCTCACTCTTCCTTCCTGGTAGAAACACGTCCAGGGCGGAAATGCTGCATTTGAACCAAGTTTAATTTTGTAGACACTAATAGTTGTGATAAGACAAGTGTGGATTTTAAAAAAAATAATAATAATGAATAAAGAAGTACATAGCTTTTGCTTAAGAAGGAGAACAGACAAGGGAGTGGCAGAGAGGGACAAAGAAGGGGAGAGAACGTGTCTTCATCGCTTCATCAGGCAGCATAGAAATACACACAGGAAGCCCAGCTCGCGTCCATGTAACGTACAGACTGGTGACAGCATGAGGAGGATGAGGATCCCTTCCTTCAGAAGTTAAGACTTTGCAGTGATGACAGACGACAGACAAGCACTGCGCCAAGCTCAGGCCCTTCTGAGGTGGGGGTGGGGGCGGTGTGCACACCCGCGAAGCCAGCCCTATTTCCTACCGTAAATCAAAGCAGCAGCCTTGCTGTGCTTGCTCCTGTCTCTGGATTATCCGGCAACAGTCAGCCCCTGCCCGGGCAATCAACATGTCCTGGTTTGCTCTAAACGGTTAGAGGTTTAGCACTGAAAATCCCACCTCCCAGGCACCGCCTTAGTCCCAGGTAACTCAGTGACCGCCCTCTCTCTGTCCATCCATGCTAGTGACAGAGCTGGCCTTCAGTTTTCCACTGGTCTTAATTTTGTCCTCTGAGAATCAGCAACTATCGCAGGCCAATCGGCACCCATGTGCCCAGGTGTGGAGCCATTCCAAATGTCCCCAGATTTATTCTCCTGGTTTTCACATTTCTGGAGGGACGGCTGCCGACTCCCGATTCTGGCTGCTGTGTGTGTGTGTCACAAGGAAAGCTGAAATGCGCTCATGTGAATGTGCTCAAATGTGCCCAGTGCCCAACTGAAAATCATACCTGGAGTTATGGGTCTCAAAGGGCAGGCTCTGGACGGCCAGCACCAGCATCTCCTGGGATCTGCTGGAAATGCAAATCCCTGGGCCTCACCAGAGACCCAGTGAATCAGGAACTCTGGAGCTGAGGCGCAGCTAGCTGTGCTGCTTCAGCCGGCCCTCCAGGGGCTCTGACACACACGCAGGTGGCAGATGTGCTGATCTGTGGCTGGCACTCGTCAGCTTCCTTCCTCACCCATGTCTGAAGGCAAGGTGGGTAGGTCACCAGGACCCTCATGAGAGAGCTCTCTGGAGCAGGCTGAGGACCGCTGTCTCTGGCCCTCTCTTGATCCTATTTTTATTAATGATCGGGATGGAGGCACAGATGGCACACTAATCTCATTAACAGATGATGGAGAGCTGGATGGGGTAGAGATGCTGAACGATGACAATACTATCCAAAGACTAAGAGCGGTAGTCCAAATCTATTAAGATGAAACGTAATAGGGTGCATTAGTTAGGATTAGATTCAGCTGTGAGCGACGGAAGACCCAAAATAGCTCTGGCTCCATCAGAGTGCCATGTGTTTCTCATTCACATAAAAGGACTCAGGAAGTGCCAGGCCAGTCAATGTGGTGGCTCTGCTCCCTGGACTCACACTCCCCATCAGCCTCACCCCCAAGTCAAAGATGGTGACGTCCATATTTCAGAGAGCAAAATCGAGGAAAGGCAGCAAGAAGGGCCAGTTCTCACTGTCTTGTAAGGATTCTGGATGCCACCCCATTACTTTCCTGCCTATATCCCGCTCGCCAAACTCAAGTCTCCCCGCCACAGCTGCCGTGCAAGTTAAGGACTGTAGCCTTTATCTTTTTGGGCAGCTCAGTTAGAAATGCTATTACATGGAAGAAAGGGAGAAAAAAATTGGAACACAATGGACAGTCGCTGCCAACCAAAGCAAAAACGAAGTCCTCTGTGTGAAAGATGCAAGGTGTTGGCGGAGAAGAGGGAGGTGGGCAGTCATGGCTGAGCCAGTAAGCCTCCGCTCGCTGGTAAATAACTAACTCAAGCAAACCAGTCCTAGTGGAGAATGATAAACAATAAACAAGACAGCAAACAAGTGAACAAGAAGGTAATCCCAGATAGTGCTGTGAATTCTTCGTGAACTCACTCCATAAACTTGGGCTGAGAGCTAGCTTTGTTTAGATGGGGTTCCTGTGCCAGGAATGTAACAACAAACAAAAAAATCTCTGCTCTAACGAAGCTTGCATTCTGGTGAGAGGATGGACAACCCAAAAACGACACATAAAAACTGTCAAGTAGAAGTCAGAGCGATAAAGAGAATTAAGTCAAGAGGGCTAAAAGCCACAGGGTAGACTCTCCGCCACCCTGACTGGTCTGTTTTGGGGTTCCCTGTGGAAGCCTACGAACCAGTAAGGCCTTTGCTGTTAACCACGTCACCCTTCCCTTCCACGATTGGTCCCCGACGTTGAAATGCCATCAGATTTTATTGCTTAACATGCAAAGGTTTTCAAAATATGTTAATTAAACTTTTAAAATTCTAGGTTAAAATTTCATGTCTTTAATATCCCATCCCCAAATCCGAACTATATGGAAAAAATACAGAAGTCTACACCTTAATATGCTAATAGAATAAATCCTGGATCTTGAAATTACGTATAATTTTATTTTCATTTTGTCACTTATGTCAGAAAGCCACATTTCTTCTGATTTATCTGCAGTAAACAGTTACTAAGATAATAATGAAAAGTATAATGTGAAGACTCTACATGGGTTAAAGGGCTAAATAATCCATAGGTGACATAAATTTTCCTGGGAGAACAAAGGTATAATTTTTTAATTTGCTTTTGACAGAGTCAAGAAGGCAGCCACATTTGGAACGTGTGGGGTATACTCACGGTTAGGGTTTGTTTCTCTCGTGGGATGGGAATGGTGTTAGAGCGAGAGAAGGAGGTGACAGTCCGTGAAGAGGGAACCCGACCACTCTTCCGGGGTAAGTCTGAGATGTGTTCTGCCCGCTGCATAGCATCCTGAGTCCCGGGAGGCGGCGTGCCGCTCACCTGGACAAGACAAAATCCAGGGTAAGATCAACAGAAATAGAACATCAGCCTGCTTGGGAAGGAGCCAGGAGGATGGGGGTGGAGAGGCACTGGCTTTGGCCCAAGCCGCAGCTTTCAGAAAGCGCAAATGAGCCCAGGGGCACTCGCGTGGGAAATGGACATGGGGCAATGACCAGGCCACCTGGAGATTGTGGGTATGAGACAACAGTGACCGTCACCATCATGATGCACGGTACAGAATCTTAATAGAATGCCAGGAAATGTGTTACAAGTGTTACTCCATGATCTCATTCAATATATTGTGTCACTCCTGTTTGTGTTATATAACATACTCTGTTCTTCTACTATCTTGACATGGTGTGTTCTAGAGCATTCACGGGGAAGGTCGTGTAAGGACAAACACTTCAAGGCTCAGGCAGGTAGCTATCCCCTCTCCAAAGGAGCAGAGTCCCAGAAAGAATAGGCAGGGAGCTCGTTTGATAAGCAACACGGAGGTTGTATTAATAATAGATAGAGAAAATGATTTCCTATTTATGGATGGGAAAAATTTCTGGATGGGAAAGAATTCTTTTTCTCACTTGGGAGTTCTCCATTGACCTCTCAATGAAGACTTACGAAATAGAATCGTAAAAGAAGGCGAATGGGGAAAAATTAGGAACGTGGCAAGTTACTCTGTTTTGCTCACTCCACGAAGCATTTGTTACATTCCCATTCCATCTCGGGGCACAATTCTAAAATAACAGAAACATCTGCTTTATTCCAGGGCTGAGGCCCAGGAAGAGCAAATGCTCAGAGATACCTCGAATGGCTGCTTCTTAAGGCGTGAGCAACAGGATATACCTGTAAAAACAGCCAAGAAGCTGCCCACAATTAAACATCAGTATTTCTGCAGGAGAAAAAAATAACTGTACGAAATGGGGAAAATAAGACAAAAATGGCCTGCTGTCAGGTACTGTGAGTCCGCTGACGAGTTCCAATCTGCCTCAGGAATCTAGCTCTTCCTAGCTCTGGCTCGCATGTGATCTCGCTGGCAGTTCCATTAGTCTAGCGTGTCCCTACAGCAGTCCCATGTGACCCATGTGTGTCACTCACACTTTAGAAGTTTCTTCTTTAAGAATACTTAAATTTTTTTTAACTGTAGTGTTCAGAGTTTGAGCACTTCTGTTTTTGGAATTTAACTGCAATTAAGGGACTGTAATTGGGATCTGTAATTAAAACATTTACTCTGTGCTTTTTCAGCAAAAATAGTAATAACTTTTAAACAAAGTTTGTAAAAGCTAAAAGAATAGATAACACTCTAGGGTCACGCAGACACCGTGAGCCGGGCCTGCCCCGCTGCCTGGCTCTGTGTCCTCACTCCTGTCAGGTCCCACACTGGCAGTCGCCCCTACTCCTTGTTTCTGAACTGCAACGAAGAGTTTTGTGGATTTTTTTTTTTTTGGAGGGGGACAACTTTATATATCCAAAACATGAGCTTTCTCTTAGGACAGCGAACTTGGCCTTGTGCTCTGATGCTTCTGTCTTTCTGAGGAATGAAGAGCTTCGTCTTCGGTCTGCAACACTTCACCTTCTACCCAACTCCTCGTTTGTCCTTCAGACCCGTCAACAGCCATATTCTAAAGCGAAGAATGCCTTTGAGATGTTTCCATCCCATCCTAGCTCCCTTGCCATCAATAACACTTTTCTCTCCAAATATTGGCTTTAATTATTCTTTTGTTTCTCACACAGATTCTCACATTCAGTAAAAACTCATTTATGAAGCACCACCTTCCGTCTTTAGTCATAATGGTTGGTGTATCAGGGATTTCCAGAGAAAGAGAATACATACATATTTATATAATCATTTAAATGTATTATAGGATTATTATAAGATATTGGCTCATGTGATTCTAGAGGCTGTGAAGTCCCACCATCTATCAGCTGCAAGCTGAAGACCTAGGAAAGCTGATGATATAAAGTATAAAGACCCACGAATGTCCCAGCTCAGTGGGCCAGGCAGAGAGCAAACGCAACCTTCTCCTGTCTTGTTGTTTCATTCCGACCTTCAGCAGATCGGTGACGATCAGCCACACTTGGTTCTGCCATCTGCTGTGCTCAGTCCACTAATTCAAATGCTTCTTCCAGAAACGCTCTCACAGACACACCCAAAATAGTATTTAACCAGCGATCTGGGCATCCCATGGCCCAGCCGAAACTAACCATCAAACCAGATATGCCAAAGCAAGAACACTGGCCTCAGAGATCAGAAGCCAGGCTGCTGGCCTGTGCCCCCACTGCCTCTGCGCACTCAGGAATGTCACAGGGGCCATCTGGGACCCGCCGTGGGGAGACATGTGTGGCTTCCTCTCAACGCGTCCCCATTCTCTGCTGAATAACTGTCTTTGAATTCGTCCACCCACCACATGGGCTTTGCCAGAGGAGGTCTCATCAGCGATTCTCCACTAGGGTTCAAGGGTGAGAAAGACTCAGCTGGCCAGCAGAAACGATTTTAGGAATCTAAGGTTGGCAGAGGAGGACACCATGTCAGTTTTCTGGGAGAGAGCTCTGCTTTGTCAGGTATGAAATTGAGGGAGTGTTGCATGAGCTACCTGCTTTGGCCTTGGTTTCCCACAAGGACAAAATCCTCTCCAGAAGCCCATTTACATAAAAAATTGTGTAGTGCTTAAGGGCCCCCTCTCTTCTGCGGTCTTGCCAGCCGCAGAGTCATCTAGCGGCCCCCAGCAGCTCCGAGTGGGCGGCGAGCTGCACCCACGCTGTATGGTGATTTTCCTGAAGACAAAGCACCCAGGAAGCACTTCTCTCTAAAATGCTTCTGATGTTTTCTCCCTAAAAGAAACCTTCTGTCCATGCGCAAGGACTTCCCATCCAGTGCCATCAGAGCCTCAGGAAGGGTGCCCCGCGTGGCGGGGGTCAGGGGTGGGCGCCCGAGCCCAGCCTGGGGAGGAAGTGTCTGTGCTGAGGAGGCGGTGGCAGAGGGGACGGGGGACCAAGCCAGGAGCCAGCCTGAACTCCGGGGTGTTGTGAATATCAGCCTGACTTTACGGGTTTCAATAGATTAGGATAGATAGAGAGAGAGAGAGAGAGAGAGAGAGAGAGAGAGAGAGAGAGAGATAAAAACAGACAAACAGACAGCTTTCTGCAGACGAGCAGGAGACTCTCCCTTTGGGAAAATGCAGCCCTGCCAATATTGCTACCAGGATGGGCAAACATGCCCGGGAACTGTGGGTTGAACCCCAGCAGCTTTTGGGTCTATCCTCCAATGCGCTTTGTCCCCGCTTTTTCTGGAAGCGAATCGTACCCCCCGTTTCTTAATGATGCGCATGTGACCCCTGCTCCCCTTCCCGCCTGCAGTGACCGGTGGGGGTGGCGCGTGACCCAGCCAGGGCCAGGGACGTCCTCTGCTGAGGCCAGCGGGAAAGCTGTCCCTTCAGTCAGTCGGCAGCCAGGCCCCGCACATGGGGGAGCCTGGAGAACCAGGAAGGACAAGCCAGTCCCAGAACTCAGGGCTCGGAACAGCTGGGCCTGGAGCCGTGGTTCTCCGTCCCCAGGGGGCATCCAAGTGACCTGTAGGGCCAGTTACATCCCCTCAGAGGCTGTGCTTCAGTAGGCCTGCAGCGGGGGCCCAGAGCTCGTACTCCTGGCATGTTCGCCCATCGCACCGAGGCTGCTGGTCTGGAGCCGCGCTGGGGAGTCAGCTGGCACACTCCGAGATGAAGAAGCCCCAGTGCTCTGCGGGAGAGTCTGACCTTGTAGATGAGAGGGGACCCCAGCAGGTTCCTAGATGGTCCTTTAGAAGGTGAAACCGTGGGCCCAAGACCTCTCTCTGCCCTGACCCTCTTCAGAGCCCCATGTCAACTCAGAAGTGTGAGCCCAGCCTGCACCCCCAGACGCGGGCCACGTGCTCACACGTTTCGAAGATGCATGAGTGGTTCTGACAGGTCACAGAGCTGAGGATTTTTTTTAAGGCTCCCAGGAGATTCTAAGGCTCAGTGAAGGTAGTCCCAACCCCAGGTCAGCTTCTGGACAAATTCGAAACTGCAGGAAGGGCTTCTTCCCTAAGCCCTGGAGCAGGTGAGCAAGCGCCCACCGCTGCCTCCTTCCCCTGGACACGGACACCTCTGGTCCCTAGGGCTGAGGACTTCCCTGCAAGAGGCACCCCGGACTCTGTCTCACCGCAGCGACCTCAGAGAGAGTGGGAAAAGGGGCATCCTCCATTTCCCTACCAGGCCCCAGCTTGCTGGTGCATGCGTGCATTAGGGGTGCGTCCTGGGCTCTCCAGCCAGCAGGGACCAAAGCAGAGGACGGGACTATGCTTCTAAGGAGCTTTGATCCAGTAAAAGTCAAACTCCCTGGCCATTCCTACCCCCTGGGGCCTGGGTGACAGAGGGGACGTGCTAGACGCCCCCAGGATCAGGAGGCGACCCCGGCGTGGACCAGCGTGGAGCAGCCGGCCGTCCTGCAGGGAGTGGGGGGAGGTGTCGCTGAGCCATGTGCTGGACGCAGGTGACCCTCCAGCGCTCACCCGGGGACCTGGGCGATGGACGGTCCCCTTTCCTGCGGCTTCCCATCATGGCCACGCAGGCGACCCTGAGAGAGCTGGCACTCCCGGATCCCCCTTCACGTCTCCCCCACCCCACGGGGACCCACAGCGTCACCTGGGGCCGGAGTCACCCCAGCGGAGGGCCGCAGCTGCCCCTCGTGGTGGCAGCGCAGAGAATAGACGGTTCCCCGGGGTGTCCTGCTGTCCCCCTCATTACAGGGATCCACAGACGCCCCCGCCAGTGCGTCTGTGCTGGGGGGAGTTTAATCTCCTTGAGAGTTTTCCTTCATGAATCTCCCTCTGGCAGGAGGAAGTCGTGGCAGGCGTCAGAATGCTCTAATCCCCACCACCTCTCCCAGTTGCTGCCTCTCCCTTTCCTCAATCAATCCTGTCACCCCTTTCCACATCCCCAAAGGGTCAAGACTCCGCAGCCAGAAAACAAAATAATATATGAAGCAGCCAGCTTTCCTTTAAATGAAACCCACTACACCATGCTTTGTCTTCATTTACCATTTGTTTCTTCTAAATTGTACTATTTGTGCCTGGCTGAAGGCAGACCACTCTAGCTTAATGTTTAATACACACAGTCTTAAGGCTTTGCTGCAAAGCAAACTAATTTTCCAGGAACACTGACAAAATTAACTAGTCGCCATTGAAGCCGGGTTCCAACAAGCAAAGCTTAAATCTGTTACCTGGGTCTCTCAGCTTTGTCAGCTCATTTCTGGGTTGGTTGAATTTTTTTAATTTGTGGGGAGGGAAAAGTTTTGTTTGACATGGTATGCTTGTGAATAGCACTCAGCAGTTTACTTGCTTTAAAAATAAAAAATAAAAAATAAAAAATAAAAAAATAAATAACCTGGACAAGTTACATAAGTCCTGTAAGCCTCAGTTTCTCACCAGTATAATGGGCTAAAATAGTATTGACATTGTGGAATTGTCCTGAGCACTAAATGACAGCAGAGAGACACCAGGCTGAGGGTCATACTCAGCCCAGAATTCAGTAAATAAGGTTGCTGCTAATAGTGTGTTATTGTTCTTCTCTTTAGAACTAATAAGGAAGGGTTTAGGTTAAATAATATACGGGCGACTATTTAATTTTCTTTTAATATTTTTATCCCGAGTTGTCAGATTCCAGATATCTGTGTGTATATAGGTTCTTTCCAGCAACTAGATTCTTTGATAAATTTGTAGGGTGGGTGGTGGAGACATAAGCTTGCTTTGCCAATATGAGAATGAGAGCTATTATTCAAGGAATGTAGCGGTTCACGCGTCAGGAGCATGCCCTGGCACTTGCCATCGAAGTAGATTTTCTTTTCCTTTAATCCTTTCTATAGAAGTAAAAATAACAGTGCTGAAGCTTAAAAGTGTGGAACGTGTCACCCTCTGATTTAATTTTAGCAATGCTCCCCTCACCCCCAAATGAAGGAAACAGGGAGAGGGTCAAGGAGGCTGACATCCTGAGTTCGAGTTCCATTCCTGCTACTAATTGGTGACCTCGAGCGAGATTCAGGACTTCCCATTTTGGGGTGAAGAATTATGTTAATTTATTTGAAAGAACTTTATAAATTTTATAGTATAATATCTGAAAGAAACGGGACATTATTAACAAATTTAACAATTTGTCATTGACTATAAAGACCATAAATGCTAATTTCCGTGTTGACATTGTCCAAGCAGATGGAGAAGAAATAATGGATTCTCAAAACCGGGTCACAACTGCAGGTGTCCCCATGAAATTCCACACTGCTGCCTAAGCACAGGGACAAAGATAATAAAACAGAGGGACTCCTCTCAGGTCACTGACCGGGGTCAGATGACCCAAGACAAGTGTATGCAGTTAATAACATTCCCTAGTCAATGCAACTGGACCTGCGGGTTTGGAAAGGGTATTAAAATGGACTTCCTCCCAACCCAATTTAAGTTTAATTACAACAAAACGGTCTCTGTTTATATTTTTTGCATCACTTAGACTCACACAGGTATCTGTGCTTCTATATCAGTTTCTCTGTTATTTGAAAGAATACTCTTTACTCACTATAAATTCTACATTGGGAGTATATGTTAGCTTCTTAAAGTTATTTCACAGACAAGGTCAATGTGATTTGGCAAACCACCTCCCAAACTCTCACCCCCTAAAGAAAATTATTTTAAAGAAAGAAATTGATCCTGTAATGAAGTCTAGAAATTACAGTGGTTTTAAAACTAATATTAAATATATTGGTTTTATTCCTCAAGAATGAATACCTCATACACTCGGTTTGACTGCTAGAGAAAATATACACTGACCCTGCTAGAGAAAATATACACTGACCTGTACTGCCAGACAAAAGTCATCTGTGTGAAAAAACGGCAGAAGGTAAAGCCAACGACGCTCACACAGAAAGAGCAGTGGGTGCTGGGCGGGACCAGCGTGCAGCTGTGCCCCAGGCCCAACTGACCCAAAGCAGCTGACTCACTTTCTGACTCACCGTCCCTCCCCCCGCAAGCCAGCCTATGTGCATACATGAGACCCCACTAATATTAATTCCAAATGACGGCAGATCTTAGCGCCACCAGCATAAACTCCGGGACCCCGGCTGCTCCGCCCACATCTTCCTGGTTATTGCTGGGGAGCTCCGGCACAATGTCTCAGGCGGTCCAGCCACTAATCCACCCGTGTTTTCCTGCTCCCGCTGTCACGTCAGGATGTCACAACTGCCTTTGCTGCTCCCCTGTGCAGAAATACTGATGTTTGAAAAGGACCCTCCCATCCCAGGATGCCCTCCCACTGCTGGGTCCTAGGGAAAGGTGAAGAGCGCGGCCCCCTCCTGACTCCAGGCACCTCTGTCACATCAGCCTGAAAACTTAGGGCAACACTCAGAATTGCCCATGAGAAGCGTTTCTTCAGCTTCCAGCTCAACTTCTTTCTCCACTGGGGCTTCCATCTTGCCTTGGGGCCTAGATGCCATCTTCTTCCATGGTCCTCTGCCCTCCACGGGAAAAGCGAGAGAAATAAACAAAAACTCTCTACTCCTTCAGTTTAAAAGAGAAGGTTCTAGAATAGCAACTCCATCAGTGAGGATAGGCCAAGCTATGCTGCAGTAACAACAAAACTGACATCGCATAGCGTGGCAGAGTTTTAGTTCTCGTGCCTCCTTTGTCCAATGCAGGCTTTCGGGGGACAGGACTCTGCTCATCCGAGTCATCTAGCAAAATGACATATCCAACCAACATGAAATGCTCCCATGGCTTTGTGGCTGGGCAGCTGCTTGAAATGACTCATATCACCTTTGGCTGATGTCATCAGCAAGAGAAAGTCCCCTGGGTGTGCCTGAGTTCCAGGCAACTGGAAAGTACAATCTGACCATGCTTCTTGGGAGGATGAGAGCCAGAATATCTGTGAACGGCTTGATGACATCAACTAAGCCCGTTATCACTAGATGCTCACCCCTCCGCTAGGGACACACACAGTCGCCTCTGAACCCACTTGCAGCTCAGTCATAATGCTTTGAACATTTGCTTTAGAAGTTCAAACTGTCACCCTCACTGTGTAGGTGCCCTTCTGTGGTCCCTACATAATTGCTGTGGGACCAGGAGGCCCACGTGCAACTGAGAAGAGAAACACTGCTACATTCAAAAACTCCTTTTCAATACTCAAAGTGTACATGTTTTATGTTTTTTAAAAAATAGAATTATATCCAGAAAAAAAAAAAAAGATGTACTTTTTACTTCCTAGAGCATCTAGAGCATGTAGTGAGGCAGCCACAACTGCATGTAGGAGATATCACACCATCCTCTGTCACCTATCAGAGGCCAGGCAGTGTGTACAGTCTTCAGTGATGCTGCCTCTTCCCCATTTTGCAGATGAAAATCAGGGAGCTTAATCATTTGTTCCTCTTCTCCATCTCATGAATTTCTTTGGTTTGCTCTTATTCTCCTATTGTACATTTGTCCTCCATGAGCTCTATTGTTTTTCTTTTCTTTCCCCTCTGGTCTCCCTGTCTTATTTGTTATTGTCCTTTGTTTGTTGTCCAGGGAACAAATATCCCAGCCAATCCCATGCCTCTCTTCTGATTGGCGTTTTCTTCTCAGGCCTCGAGCCTGTCCTGTTTGACTCTACCTACCTTCACCCTAAGACTGCAGGCCTTCTCAACACCAGCTGTCCAGGAGCTGCTCTCCAGACCCTGCAGGCCCCCTTCTCTGTCAGTGGGGGACCTCGTGTACAAACACACGTAAGGCGAGCAGGTATGAACACGAAAGTCTGCAGGGGCCGACCAGCGTGGGGGTGTTCTGCAGGGCCATGGGCTGCAGAAACACATTGAGGCTGGTTGGTGGCTTTATAGGAGAGCTGGCCCAATGTTGCATGATCTGATTTTCATGAGAAGCCATAAACCTGGGTTTTTATATATGAAATCGCCCCAATTGTTAAGTGTCAGATTAATTTTTTTAAATCCTGTAAAGGTCTTTTGGAATTTGTACCATTTTCAACTGTTACTGGTTTAAAATAAATAAAAATGATATTTTTAAATATGTATGCACGTGAACATTTGGTCCTTCAATTTTATCTGCAGCCTCTCCTTCCAACAATAAATAAATTACAGGATACGTGTGTGTGTGTGTGTGTGCGCACACACGTGCACACACCCACACACTTTAAAACATCTAGGGCAAGAAGTGAATTGGGACTTTTAATTACGGAACAAAGTTTTATGCATCACCCAGTAGAAACAGAAGTAAAATAAAAATTCAGAGGTACTGTGTGCAGCATTATTTACAGTGACCGAGCTATGGAAACAACCTACGTGTATGTCAATAGACCACTGGATAAAAAAGATCTGGTATGCATACACAACAGAATACTATTCAGCCATGAAAAAGAACAAAGCTTTGCCATCCGCGACAACATGAATGGACCTTGAGAGTATTATGCTAAGCAAAATAAGTCAGAAGGAAAAAGACATATACTGTATGGTTCCACTCATATGTGGAATCTAAAAAAAAAAAGAACAAACAACACAAAACAAAAACAAGCTCAGATACAGAGAACAGACTACCGGTTGCCGGAGGGGAAGAGTCAGAGGAGGTCAATAGTGTGGCGATGAATAGTAACTACACTTTTGGAGGCGATCACTTTGTAGTGAGTACAAATGCTGAATTATAACAGTGTACATCTAAAACTTACATTTAAAAATAAAAAGGTCATAGGAAAGCCACTTCACACAGCGAGACCAGAGCTCAGGAACTCGGGAGGCAGAAGCGTGTCTGCTGACCCTGCCAGGACACTGTGGGACCACAGAGAGGTGGCAGGGTCCTGGTTCCTTAGTGTGCTTATCTTGAAACAGACACTTTTAAAAATGTGAAGACCAGTTGTGCAAAACATGAGTAAAAAGAGGGCGCTGCCTTCCCATCAAGCTTCCTCTGACTGGCTGTAAGCGAAGGCTCTCGGAATTAGAGATTGTCAAAAGTGCGAGATCTTAGAGACCATATTGGGCAATGTCCTCATTGGACACTGGAGGGTAGGAAGGCCTAGGGAGATGTGAACGAGGCCACACAGCTGGAAATCACCCGAGCCTGACCAGCGAGGGAGCAGTGATAAGACCTGGATGGAAAGAGCCTTGCAGGAGAGAACACCCAAGTGTGAATGCTGGTTCCACCCCTTACAAAATGTGCTTGACCTTGAGCTTCTGCGCTGTTCAGCATCTCCTCCCCTGGGTGTCATGGGAATAATAGCGCACCTGGGCCTGCAGGTAGGGAAACTGCCAGGAGGAGGGGAGCCGAGGCATGCAGAAGGACTTCTGCAAATTGGAGGACATTATGCAATTACCCACGTTGGTTTGTTTCTCAAGTCCCCCCATGTCCCTAGGCGGCCCTTCCTTGAGCGCCCACCGCATCCTCTCCCAGGCATAGTCTCTACTCCATGCTGAAATTGCTGGTCGTGCAGACCCTCCCCCAATATTGCCAGCTGCCTAGGGCCAAGGGCTTTGTCTCCTTGTGTTTGGTACACACCATAGACCCTCGACGAATGTTTGCTGAATGAAGGAACCCCTAAATCTACAAATCCCAACCCAAGAAACCAAAGTTTAACTAAAATAACGCCTTTAGGGTCTCACTAATAATAAGGCAAATGTGTTCGTGTAAATTTCTAAATGAAACTTTTGTGAGAAATGTTTGCAACATTTTAAATTTATAAATTGGAATAGTCATCGTGTGGGGACTTTGTTGAGTGACGTGCAGAGAGACAGGGAGAGAGAGAAGGGGGCGAAGAGAGAGGGAGAGAGAGAAGCAGAGAGAGAGACAGAGAGAGGGATACTATAACTCTTGATTGTAGTCGTCTAGGCCCTAACTTGCAAGATTCCTCTCTTCTCTAAAAAATAAACCCACCTTTTACTGGAATCAAGCTTCCAGGGCTAGAAGCTGCCCGTCTGCAGAGTTAGTGACCTGGCATGATGAAGCTTCAGACAACTCGCTTGTGTTGAAGACCTGGCTTTCTGTGGGAGTCCCAAACCAGCCTGCTGCTAAGTAGGGACATATGCAAAGCTCCCTTTATGTAACTGAGCATTAACGCCTACTTGATCTCCTACCTCCTCATCTGTCACAGTCAAAAATTGGCAGCGTGAATTCAAATTTCGATGGAATAAAAAAATCCCTATCACACAGGAATTCCACTGTAAAGCATGACCTCAAAATGCCTTTGCTCTTTGTCTTTGGTATTGAGTAAAGTGGGGTGGAGGGGAGAGAAATCATTGAAATTCGGTGGACCCAGAAGTCAATGACAGTCATTTGCGTAGGTACTGTCCTGCATCCCACACTTCTTGGAACAGTTCAAATCCAAAGGTCTTGAGAATTTTTCAGATTCAAATTCTGGAAGTCTGAGATTCACATTCATATTACTCCTATAAAGAATCAGCAATAATTCTCTGCCAAAATATATATAACCCCCTCTCTCAACTGCCGAATTTCTGCCCATCTAATAACTCCTTTTATTTGATATCTGTTTATGTGTTCTAGAGAAATGTCCAACTATTTTGAAATCTAGCAATTTTTTTTAAATTTAAGGAATAATATTTATTCTAAACACTCAGCAGTTTCTATAGTCAGCAAATGTGAACAATGATCTTTAAATCAGAAGATGAAGACCAACCAATAAAATTATATTTAGTTTCAGGAATTTGGGCTTTAAACATGAACCAAAATAATGTCATCCACCTAACTGACTCATCCAACATTTATTAAACATTTATAATGTGCCACTGTCTGGATCTTGAGGACAGAACAATTACACAAAGTCACAGAAGTCCCTGCCCACATGGAGCTTACGTTCCAGCAGGAAGAGAAGCAAACTTCCAAATAAGTAAAATGTACATCACATGTTGGCAGACGCTGTGTTTAATTGCATGAATGGTCCTGATTCTTTACCCTCCCTCTATCCATTCCCTTTGTCACATTTTTTGTTTTGTTGTTGTTGTTGTTTGTTGTTGTTGTTTCTGTGAGTGTGCCAGCTCCTGACTATATTGACACATAGACCTCAGAAGCCTTCGTGTTTCCAATGCCTTCTTGCTTCTGTCTTTGCCATGAGAAGAATATGCCCAGCTAGTCCTCGGGTCCCAGGAGAAGGATCAAAGACGTGGAACAGAGCTGCCCCAGCTAAGCTTCCTCAGCCAAACTCAGTCCAAGCACAGCCAAGGAGCCCTTCGGAGGCCTGCGTAAGCTGAGCCAACATCAGCAGTACCATCCAATGCGCCCAGCCAAGGTTAGCTGGCCTCCCGCTGACCCCTGGCTGCATAAGCTATAATAATGACTAACTTTTGTTCTGGTGTTCAGTTTGGGAGTGGTTTGTTACATACATCTCAGTAGCTAACCAATATAAGAGCTAAAGAGTAATGAAAACAAACCCATAAAGGGGGATAAGGCAGTGTGTGTACGTGTGGGAGTGGTGAGGAGGTCGAGTCAAATAATTTCCTTATACAGTTATTTTTTAAATATAATGCTTTATTAAGCAATTCTAAAAAACACTCTTTCCAAAACTTGAAAGGGCCTTATGTTTGTCACTTAACATCCTCACCACATACCCGGCACTCTCGTCCTAGCTCTACAGCCCAAGCAAATGGGAGGCAGAAAAAACTTACTAATTTGATCTGATGTGAGAGGCAGAGTGGAAATTCACCCCTATTTCCAGTTCCCATCCCGTTGTACATTCTTGCTGCTACTCACGTCTGAAGTGTGGGGTGTGACCTCATGTTCTTTTCAATGTGGTGTCCTGTGGTTGCTACAGCTCTACTAAAACCCTCCCCCAAAGCACACTTCTCAAACTTATCACAAGCTTGTGGAGGGTTCAAGGGCAGAGGGATTAACCTACAGAATCCTTCTAACACACTCCCTGAAGGAAGGAGATCCCATTTTAAGGATTCTTTCCCATCTCTATGGAGGCAGCCAGTGTCGTTCTGTGGCCACCCTACCTTCTGGCAAGTTGCACACAGGTCCCAAGCTGTCGTTTGTTCTTCCACTCGAAAAAAAAAACAAGACCAGACGGTTCCAGCCCGGCTTTGATGTCCCAAGCCCTGGCCATGCACCCACCATTGCTCTGAAGGAGACAAAGCTCCAAGTTCAGTGTTCTGGGAGACTCTAGTGACTAGAAGTTCTGTGGCTCCCAATGCGGCTACAGTTAATGAAGTGTCAACTTCGTATTCCTCTCAACCCCTGCCTTCTAGGGAGTTACCTGTTGGTGGCTCCAGCAGACTGATGGAAAGGTTTGAGACCTTCCTGCCAGAGGTATTCTCCAGCGCAGCTAAATCGAGTGTCCTAAAGCTTCCCTCTTCTTTATCTTTTGTGGGCTGGAACTGATGGCGATCACAATTCCAGATCTTGGGGAAGTCTCTTAACCAAGATTCAAATTCCTCCCTGGTAAACCAAGAACAAGAGAAGTTCTAACATTTCCTCCTTTAAGTACACACAGTTAAGCTGATTCCAAATTAAGAATCACCTTCAGCCTGCTACCAGCTACAGCACTCACTCGATCAAAGTAGTTTAATAACATGAGTTAGATCAGATCTTTCATCAGATTTTGGTTAAGTCCTAGCCTCTAAGTCCTAGAGCTTCTGCCTTTTTGTGTTTAGCCTTACAATTTCACAAGCAGACCATAGACCAAAGTGTAAGTTGATTTTGAAATTCTCAGCATCCAAACTATTTGGTTTTCCAGCTTTCTGGATAAAATGATAAGCTATAGGTTCTGTAAGAGAGCATCACAGGTCTTCTGGAAGACTTTTCCATTCTGTGGTCTTAGGCTGTGAGCTTAGGCTGTGAGCAGGCTGATAAAATTTCCTCTGTGAACACCGAGTTTCTCCAAGCCGGACCTAATCGCTACCGGTTCCCAATCAATCGCTATTCACATTCACACATCTGCACGCATAAAGCTACTTTAAACATCACACTGTTGGGTCCTGACATGATGACAGAGCCACCAGCTGTCGGGGCACTGCACTGAATTGGGGACACAAACCCTATTTTCCTATGTAAATTGGCCTGGACGTTGCTCCTGCCCCAACAAAAGGGGACAGTCTTATTAAATGGAGCCATCTGGCTGTCCCCTGGCCCAGTGACACCTCCGTGTGGGAGTGGGAATGGGGAGAATCGGGAGTAATCTTTGGGGGCCTAGAAGGTAGCTCAGTTCTGCGCAGCTGTCACCCAGACCCCAGGGGTCGGGTCCGCAGAGGTTGGAGGCGGGCAGTTCGTGGTGGTCTTAAGCCTCCGGGGCCTGGGGCGCCTGAAGGGCTCGGACTGCACTCGGGAGATTCGGGAGAGCGCGCTTTGCTCCTGGGCCCCGAGGGGGCGAGGCGCCAGAGCCTTGGGCAGAGTCACCGCTCTGTCCCCAAGGCCCCAGGGCCGCTCCCGCTGGGCCGCGAGCAGCCGCAGGCGCCTCCATAGCAACCGCGTGGGAGCAGCGCGAGCCGGGTGGAGGAGCAGCGGAGGAGGGAGGGAGGGGAGCAGAGCGGAGGGATGGGGGAGGGGAGGGAGAGAGGGAGGATGAGGAGTGGGGAAGGGAGAGGGGGAGGGAGGATGGACAGAGGGGAGCAGGGCAGAGGGATGGGGGAGGGGAGCGGTCCAGG